>CM047738.1:1114224-1168073 GCA_026225825.1 Pistacia integerrima | reverse complement strand
TGCTACTATTTTTCTTTCATATTCAGTTTCAACATATAAAAGGACTAAAGATATGTGGATCTGGATCCAGCAGAATGGAATCTGGGTACTGTTGAAATATTTATATGAAAAGACTTTGAGAATCAAAAAATAAATTATGTGTTTGTTGAATCCATAGACGATAATTGAGTACTAGAGTTCCTCAGAAAATGGTTGACAATGTGGGGCTGAGAGTTGTCCGTCTGTCATCTCCGTTTGAAAATTGGGCCTATTCTCCTAGATTTTGCAAATTTCTCCATCTTCAGTCTTCATAATAATTTTTTTTTTTTTTTTTTTAATCGGGTTGTCTGGGTTAACACTAATATTCGAGATCTATTAAACACCAAACCTCAAAGAATTGGCTCTCGACGATCAAAGGAGGTTTACTCTCTTTCTTGAGTTTACAAGTTTAAATTTTGAGACCATCTACCACAATAATATACTGTAACTTACCTAGTCTTTGAGTTTGTAGGGTGTTTAATGAATCTCGAAGATTAATGGAAGGTGTGTAATGGGCCGATCTTGATATCCTTGATTATCCAAAAAAAAAAAAAAAAAATAATAATAATAAATAAAACCAAGCATATTAATGAAGAAAAAAACATAAAAAAATGATTTATAAAATAGAAATGAGGTAATGGGCATTTTGTATATAGCTTCTTCATCAATGTTCCCATTGAATCCAAAAAGTATTGTCTTCTTCACTACATACATGGCATATTGTACGCAGTAAAATAAATAGTTGAAAATGGTAGTAGGGTCAGTTTAGATATCCAATTACTAAACATGGCCCACGGCTCTTTAGTTTTGTTTGATACAAGTAATCACTTTACAAGTTTCTTTGTATTATTCAATCTTCACTTTTTCTCTCCTTATTGCTTCAAATCATTCCACAGAGACCCACATTATTATTTAGAAGAAAGAAGCAAAAACTAACATTTTCTTCTAAAATTCATACAAAAAGGAAAAAAAGCATATTACCAACTACTTCTCATTTTATTCTATGCTGCTGCTGATTAGATTACCTTGATTTGATCTTTCCAATTCCACTCATTATTCTTGTTTTGAATATACATACCAATTCCTCTATTTTCCCATTAATTCTTACTTTAGCTTAATGTTATGCATGATTTTCCGATGACCAGATTTGTACTACCTGTCTATGAATCATATTGAGATCTAGCGGTCACTCATAATGAGATGACTTAATCAATAAGCTCATCAGTCTGAAGTATGAGTTTTTTTTATTTAAGCATGAGTGATGGTTGACTCAAATTCAAATTAAGGGGGATTATGCATGTAATCTAACCTCGTAACACCAACTTCCAACCTCTGTCAAACAGTATGTATAGAAGGGAGACACTACCTCCATTTTGGAGGATCCTGGAGGATATACACTCAAGCATAGGAAACCATTTAGAGAGAGCATCAACTCGCTATTATGTGTTTTCTCGTAATTGTGTAATCTAGATATAAGCAATAAGATAATAGAAGATGTAGACTTGGTTCTAACCTGCTAAATCACTTAAAAAACTTCTTATCTATTCTTGTTGTGGATTTTCTAATATATCCCAAGCTGATTATTTACAATCACATGCATATCCTACCCAGTCCCGCCGAGGTCAATTGGGTATCTAGTTGTTGCAAGTTTTCATAACAACACTTAATTATCACATTAAGATTGTGATTGATTTATGATTAGAACAAAATAATATTTAGAATCTAAAAATGTTTACATATTTGTTATTTTTTGAGCTTAATTAGGATTTTATTATTAGAAAGATTTTGCGAATCTTGTTACTTCAAATTAAATTGTTTAGAGATCTATAAGTTTCAGGCTAATTTGCATTTATTGTTAGAATAATATTAGATTAAGAAGAACATTCCAACTTAAATTGATAGGGAAATAAAGACATTATTCTAAAATGAAAGGGAAAACAAGACACCATAAAATGGGACAGTAGAGAACATTAATTTGATGCAAAGGTGAAAGGACAACAACACTTTAAACAAACCATAATCATCTCCTAATTGGGACCAGAGCAATTATGTGAGCAAGGAGCTGCACCTGGGGTTAGTGGTGGTTTATGAAATTGTAAAGGATTTCCATTTGGATTGTGGATGATGCCTTTTGCTGCCCAACTTCAAACGTTGCGCCGTCAGGATCATTAAACTATTTCCCCTTAAATACATATTAAACTCCTCCTTCAGCTCCAACAATCCTGAGAATCAATAATCACCACTACCCAACACAGTCTAAAGATGGTGCTGCATTTTTCGAAAGACTAGTCACTTGTCAGTCAGTAAAGGTTTCAAAGTTTGGAGCCAAACAGTTGTGAGGGCGGCCCTGAAGTAGCCAACTTCAGCGGCGGGGTACATGAACCCAGATTTTAGGGTATTGATTACCAAATATGCTAAAAAAAACAAGACCATTCATTAGGGTATATTCACTCGAGAAAGTTCATAATAATTGCAATTGTATTATTAAGGTAATATCACAAAATAATGCATGCATATCAATTATAAGAAAAAGAGGAAAATTTAGATTTGACATAAATGAACAGTGATATACTACCTATTGTATTTTAGATTTTTCACAATCTCGATGTAACAATTCATAATTGATCAGTTTGTAAATGGGTCTACTTGTTCACTATGAGTCCCGTCTTCCCAATTACGAATTGTTACATCGGAATTATAAAAAAATTTGTAAGATTAGATTGTAAACCAATCTTTATCCTTTGCTCAATTGCCTTGACTAAAAAAGAGGTAGCCAAAGCCGAAGGCACAAAAATCACATTGACCCAGATATGGTAAAGATCAGTAGTAACTTTTTCTATGAGGTAGCTGTAAAAAGAAATTCTAGATTGATTAACATCATTCCCAACACTCCTTCCTTGCATAATCTAATTTACAATATAGGATGTTATTGATCAAAGTTAGGATTTATTTCTTGGTCAATAAATTATACAACCACAAATCATACTTATCCAAGAAAAGAATAAGCTTAAGAAAAAAGGAAGAAGAAGGAGAGAGAGAGAGAAAGAAACAGAAACAAACGTAGTACAGTATTAGACATAAACTACATTCTCTTTATCTTTTTCCTTCTTTAAGTGCTTTAACTTTGATTGGAAGACCAGAACGGGAAACAAGGCTACAGCTACAATACATACTATACTAGATCTCCCAACCCTACGTGTCCACGACTAGCTAGCGAGCGAGCAGTCGTGTGATCGATGCCTGACCGATAATGTCGGGCGACACCTGTTGCGAACAATTCGATAGTTGTTCGATAATATGTTCGATCGAGTTGAGGCAGTTGTTTCGTTTCGATTATGTTCGCACACCCTATCGTTCGACTATCATCGTTCGATTGTTCGTCGTTTTATGTTGAAAAATATGTTATGCAATTATTATAACCTATATCAAAATTTTTATATTATGTTTGAATAATGTATCAAAATATATATATGATGCCTGGTTTCTATTTTTATTTTTATTTTGTTTTGTAATAAAAAATTAAAGGAAAAATTTAACTAAAGAAAAGCACTGAAGACTGACTGACTGAGTCTATGTTTCTCTTTCTCTCTCTTTCTTCTACACTTTATTCTGTTCAAATTCGATACTTTGCTGTTTACTAAGAACGAGGCTTGAGCGCTTTGCTCTTTGTTTCAAAGAGAGAGAAAGACAAGGAGCAGGTTTATAAGCTTTCTCTTTATCTCCCCCTGTCTTCCGCATTGTCTTGTTCTACTTCAAGAATCTTTCATCTCATTTTCACGCATTCAACTCTTTGTGTCTCTTTCTCTTTCAACTCCTTGTACTCTTATTTTCTGGCTTCTATCTTCATTGTTGTTAACTCTAGTGTTTCATCTACATAATATACCACTAGAACAACATAATAACATAACAACCCAGTCGCTGTTAGGTCTCATTGTTTCTGTTTTGGAGCTTCCAAGTCGAGAAAGTTGGGGAATGAAAATCCCCTTGAGTTAATAACATTTTGCTTGTTCTAAGCAAAACTGGGAACTGGGCTTATAGTATAAACTGAGCTGTATATGAAGTAGAGTGAAACAATGAGAGATGGGAACTGTAAAAGCAAGGTTTTTTTTTTTGTTTTTCATGATCTCTCTTGTGTTTGGTTGTGAAACTTTTGTAACAAAGTTGGAGACTGTTTTGATGATATATTGATTATTTTGTCCATTTTAATGAAGCTCTCATGGTCCAAGAAAATGGTTAGGAAATGGTTCAATATCAAGAGCAAAACTGATGCTTATTCATTTTTTTTTTTATATATATATCAACTTCCCATTTCATGTTGTTTGGTTTTCCAAAACTTAATTCTTCCATTAAACTACGCCAGAGACTCAGTCTGCCATAAGAAGAGGTTTTTATTTTCCTGGATTCCATCAAAGATTCAAGTTCAACATTCTATATTCTTTCCTTTATTTCTGAATTATCTTTTCCAGGATATACTCTCTCTCCCCCCTTTTTTTTCACTTTCGGATTATTACATCTTCTAGCAATTCAAGATATCTCTCTCACTGTTGTACAATTATGATTGTTAAATTAAGAGTGATTTCATTCTCAGGAGGTGAAGTGGAATATAGGACCAGCTTCTCAGAGAGGGAGCCTTGCACAATCAAAAAGAGTAAAACAGGTTGGTATTGCTGGAAAGCCATGCTTATGATTTCTGTATTTCTTATAATTTTTTTTAAAGGGACTTGATATTCTTTTGAATTCTTTGAGGTCACTGTTTCTAATTCTTCCTGCTCACTTTGATGCACAGAGAAATTTAACAAAAATGGGGAGCCAGTCCGGCGGGGGAGAATGAATCTTGACCACCCGCGGATTATAGACGTGCAGAACTATAGGTGCTAATTTACAATTATATGTTTGTTAAATGTACCTTTTTAATGATCTTGTTTGGGTCTCTGTGATGTACAGTGCTAACTGCTTCTCTTTCTTCAATTTGGAGCAGTGTTTTTGTAGCTACCTGGAATGTGGCTGGAAGATCCCCACCAAGTAATTTGAGTCTTGAAGATTGGCTTCATGCCTCACCTCCTGCAGACATTTATGTCCTTGGGTATGGTCTAGCTGTCATTAAGTTCACATCTCTTACTACAGAATCTGTAATTGACCCATTACTAATCATGGCATTTCTGTTCAACGTATATTTCAGATTTCAAGAGATAGTTCCTCTAAATGCTGGTAATGTTCTGGGGGCAGAAGACAATGGTCCTGCCAAAAAATGGCTGGCTCTCATTCGAAGGACTCTTAATAATCGTCCTGGAACTAGTGGATGATGCCTTTTGCCAACCAACTTCAAACGTTGCGCCGTCAGGATCATTAAACTATTTCCCCTTAAATACATATTAAACTCCTCCTTCAGCACTACCCAACACAGTCTAAAGATGGTACTGCATTTTTTGAAAGACTAGTCACTTGTCAGTCAGTAAAGGTTTCAAAGTTTGGGTCTGATCAACTTAAAGACTTTGCTTGGACTACACTGTGACATGCAAATAGGGCAAGTCTGTCCATGGGCCACGGTTTAAAAAGATTGGCCCAATGAGTCACGTTGCATGTTGTCGGCTCATTAACTGTGGGTCTGTGGCCGAGACAATACAAAATGTAAAGCTTGATGTTCAGTCAAATCAGGTTAATCTGTTTTTTTTTTTTAAAGGTATAGGAGGCTTTCAATTCAAGGTCAACATTAGAGTCTACCAATGTGATACGTAAGACTCGAACACAAGACCCACAGACAATGTTTTAAAACCCAACCCGTACGAGAACAAAGTTTGTTTGATCAACTGGATAATTTTGGAATTAGCAGAAAACCCCCTGAAACCGAAACGCAACCATCCACCCTTGAACCTGGAAAACACTCTTCATACATGGCTTTGAGATCCCCATTTCGTTCGTCTTCAATCTCTCGAAACCTATCTCTGAAAGGTAATATTTCATCTTTGTTAGCTCACTTACACAACCTCACAACTTCAAGCTCCAACAATGAAGTTTTGTATTCTTTCGAACAACGCCTAGAATGATCCTCACTTGCTAAATTCCTCAAAGAAAATTGTCGATCAGGTAACTTTACTCTGAATGAAGCATTATACTTTTTTCATACATGATTAATTCGCAACCCATCTCTCCAATTTCATCATTCACTACTTTGTTTAGTGCACTGTCAAAGAAGAAACATTATTGTGAAGTAATTTCGCTTTATAAGTGGTTGAATTCAACTGGGTTGTCTCCAGATTTATTGTCTTTGACCGTTTTGATCGATTGCTTGTGTAAAATTGAAAGGGTTTCTGATGGTTTTGCGGTTTTTGGGGAGATATTGAAGAAGGGTTTCAGCCCAAATGCTGTGACTTTTAATTGTTTGATCAAAGGTCTGTGTGTAGAGAGAAAGATTGTGGAGTCGATGGAATTGTTTAAGAAAATGGTTGCTGTTGGTTGTAGGCCTAATGTGATCAGTTACACCACTTTGATTGATGGATTGTGTAAAACGGGGAAGATAAGTGTTGCCATTAAGTTGCTTGAAGAGATGGTTGATGGGAGTAAAAAATCTGGTGTTATTTGTAGGCCAGATGTTGTTACTTATAATACTATAATTGACGGTCTTTGCAAGGCTGAATTAATTGAGAAGGCTAGAAAATTGTTTTTGGAAATGATAGATCAAGGTGTGCAGCCTTTTGTGGTGACGTTTAATGTGCTCATAGATGAACGTTGCAAGAAAGGGAAATTGCACGAAGCAAATAGGTTGTTGGAGCTTATGATTCAGAGAGGTGTGGTTCCTGACGTTTATACTTATAACATTTTAATGAATGGATTGTGTAAAAAAGGGAAGAGAAGTCCTGCCATTAAGTTGCTTGAAGAATTGGCTAAGGGAAATGAAGAATCTGGTGTTATTTGTAGGCCAAATGTTGTTACTTATAGTACTATAATTGATGGTCTTTGGAAGGCTGGATTAGCTAAGAAGGCGATAGACTTGTATTTCGAAATGAAGAGTTCGGGAACTACTCCAGACGTAGTCACTTATAACATTTTGTTTAATATGCTTTGTAAAAATGGTCAACTAGAAAAGGCAAATGAGTTGTTGTCACATATGGAGGAAAAAGGTTGTGCTCCAAATGTAATCACCTTTACTACGCTCATGTTCGGTTTCCTCAAGAATAATAAGATACCAAAAGTTGTTGAACTCCTTCATGAGATGGCGGAGAGAAATGTGAAGCCGACTGAATGTACAATGTCCTTAGTCATGCAATTACTAATGAAGGCCGAAAATTATCGTGAATGTTTGAACCAGCTTCCTCAATTTCCGGTCCAAAAGCGAAATTGAAGTTTTCATGATAAAAATTTATGGAGTGGTTCACTTTTTTAGAGCAGTATCCTTGTCAAGAGAGCATTATTTGACATCATTGAAATATGAAACTGCAAAAGCCTCAGCCAGTTGCAGAAAGACTCTGATTGTTACCTTACGAAGAATGCAGTTGACATCAGAACATTGCTGTCAAGGGAAATATGTTTTGCCGTGATACATGCAGTTATTGTAACGATGATCCATGAAGATTTGGTTGATATGGGATTTCAAACTGTAAGTGGAATCTATGAAGCAGCATGGTCTAAAAATGGACTTGGGTAAGATGCCCTTTATCTTATATAACGGTGTTACCTTTTTAAACCTTGAAGGACAAGGCATAGTTCTAGCCATTTGCCATTAATAGGCTTTTAACTATGCTATAAGTCTGTTTTCTAGATCTAAATCAGTTTGAAATGTTTATAGATTTCATTGCATCATTGGTTTTGTCAGGTATTAAAATTTATTGCAGACATAGATTGGTGGATGTGCGGATTAACCATTTACTTTTAGATTTGTGGTGGTGAGAATTGTTGGACAAAACTCTGGTAGTAATAATGTCTAATAGATAGTATTTTTACTCTCCAGGTTACTCCCTTTAGGATATATTCTTCCGATTCCAATAGGAAACTATCCATTCTGCATAATTACACTGACAATTATCTGCGCCAGAGTTATTTGTTCCTGATTCACTGACATATTGCTGTATTCTTTGTAGTTACTCTGACCAAACTCCAGAAGCTTGGACTACCGGTGATGGTTTAAGAGTAGTATGTTACATGTGTCCGATGGCCATATGGGCAATGCAATGGGCTCTAAGAAGGCTGAAACCTTCTGAAAATGAGATGAAACCAGAAGTGAATGAAGAATCTCTGTATAGATATCATGTTGTGTTCTGCAAAGTTGCTTGCCTTCTAAAGGTACCAGATGATAAAGCGCATAAAGGTCTTTAATGGTCATTGTTTGATTACACTTGCCAGAAAAATTTCTGTAATTGATTGGTTCTTGTAATTTATTACTGTCATCAAATTTTGTGTACAGTAAGAGATTCATTAGAGAGAAAATAGAAATATTGGTGTACACTGCAGTGGGTGTAAGAAAACTATATTTGAGATGTCATGTAAATCATATTATTCTACTGTTGAAACTTTTTAGTTTTCCAATTCTTGTGACATATTGAATATGGCACTATTACAAAATTTTGAAAAAAAAATCGATAAAAATCTTTTTAAAATCATTACAAATTGGTTCCAAAATTCATTTCTTTAGATCTGTAAAATTTATCAAAAAAGATTATGCATTTGATCACTCATATAAACGGGTTGGCTTGTGTTGCTTTTTGGTTAACTATAACTTCTTTCATTCTAACTTAGGTAAGAAACAACTCAAACTTGATGGCCTAAGCCTCATGTGTTGACACATTCCCATGGGTAGATAGATTAAAATCCACCCAAACATTTGATATCGACGATGTTTGTTTAAATATTGACATGTTACGGATGATGTGATAATCCTATAATATCATAGATGCTTTATTTATTTATTTTTTTTCAGTTATGTATAACAAATAGCAGAGCAAGAAGAGACTTAAAACTAAAATCCCTCTTCCATGACATGATTTTCCTCAGGATCAGTTGTTATTGTGCAGAAAAGTTGTTTCACATCTATAGTCTCGGAAAACATCAAGCTTGCTTACTTGAGGAAGAGTTTAGTGGAGCTACTAAAGCCAGCAAAGAAATCTGATGCTAAAGTAATTGGAAGTTTTGTGAGAGTGAAATTTGACCAAAGTGACCATTTGGAGAAAAATGCTAATAGGTGATTTTCTCAACATAAATGTGAATTGTCTTTTAAGCAGTCATTGATTAATATTTTTCTACACAATTTACATTTTCATTTGCGTAAATGAAATATTAAAGTTAATTCCATCTTTATATTGTTAGAACGCATATAGCTTTCCTTTCAAAAAATGGAGATATTGAAGTGAAACTATTGGTACTTTAAGGGCAAGCTAGAAAACTAGTTTTGTATAAGAGTGACAAAATGTCAATTTTTCAACTTTTTTTGCCAAAAGGTTTCAAGTGATGATTTATATAGAAGTGCCATTTAGTTAAGTAAAATAATTTTTAAAATATCATAGACAACCTCAATTAGAATATGATGAATGCAAGTGGAGCTTGACCAGAAGACTAGCATTCTACATGAGGATATAACAAAACATGTATGTATTTTTACATATAAAATCCAAAATTAGGATTCACTAATTTTAGAGTATATAATTCTAGGGCTGTTCTGAATGAACCAGAACCATTGAACATGCATTATTTCTGTAGCCTTGTATTGTGTTTTTTGTTATGGTGTATTTGAATGTGTTATATTTCATATTTCTTTGCTTGCTATTTCAATGATGCTTTTTCGATGGGACTTGTTCATGCGCAATCTTCTATAATCACTTAGACGTGCACATCACAAATGTTGGCATGTAGTATTGAGTGCACATGTCTGTCCCACAAATTTTGTATTAATATGTAACAGTATAATAGTAAATGGGATAAGATCAATGTTCTGAAAATCGAATTGGACTGGCTGGTCGGACAGGGAACTGGCAACCTCTTCGGTCCGGTTCAATTTATAGGGGTTTTTTTTACATTTTAAATCTATAGGGGTTAATGTAATTTTCTAAGGGTATTTTTAGTATTTCAAACTTTTAGGGATTAATTTGTATTTTTAGGGACTAATTATTTTTTTTAGAGATATTTTTATAATATACTACCATTTAAAATACTAATTTATAATTTTTTAAAAATATTTTTGTTGCTGACGTACCGATCGATCAAACCGTGAATAGGCCTTTGATAGAGTCAAGGCTCGGTCCGGTTTTCTAAACATTAGATAAGATTTTTTAAATTAAAATTTTGACATAAATATTTTACACAAATTTTAAGCTATATGAAAACTACAAGTGAAATAAATTATACATAACATTATTTTAATATTAGTCAGCTTTATAATGTTTTGATAAATTTGACATGTTAATATACCACCATTTACATAAATTCTAGAAAGTCAAAAACAAAATCTTCAAAATTTTTAATTTATATTATTGAGTAATGCTACAGCCACGGACGGTAGTGCACCGAATTTGTATACCGAATAACGTGGCAAAATCCTGACCGTTGATTAATATTAAGTTAAAATTAATCAACGGTTATGATTTTGCCACATCATTCGGTGCACAAATTCGTGTACCTGTCATCATATTATTTTCCTATATTATTTGATTGTGTGATAAAATTTATCAAAAAGAAAACAAAGTTGAAGCAACAATCGATGAATAGAATAATATCTTTTAATCAAATTTAATGTAAATTTCCATTTTTAACCTCTGTGCAGTTAATTGAAGGGGGTGATAAATGAACAATTTTCAAAATAATGAAGTTTAGGTAATATTACAAAAATTAAGGGTTGTTTGTGAAATCAAAAACGTTTTTCTCTTTCAACTCATATGGCGCTTGCATTTTGCATTGTGCTTACTCCTCACCTTACCCTTTACAAAAAGCTTAACAAAACCCACATAAACCCTCTTCAATTCATGGCTTTCAGGGCCCCATAATGTCACAACTTCAAGCACCCAAAATGAGCTTTTATATTCTTCCCAAAAAACCCCTCAGCATAACCCACTTGTTAAATTCCTCAAAGAAAATTGTCGATCAGGTAACTTCACTCTAAGTGAAGTTTTTTACTTTTTTGTTTACATGATTCATTCCCAACCTATTTCTCCAATGTCATCATTCAACATATTGTTTGGTGCACTTGCAAAGAAGAAGCATTATTATGAAGTGATGAAGAGGTTGAATTCAATTAGGCTGTCTCCAGATTTAATGTCTTTTAACATTTTGATAAATTGCTTTTGTAATATCAAAAGGGTTTTGGATGATTTGGGGGGATTTTGAGGAAGGGTTTCAGCCCCGATGCTGTGACTTTTAATGGTTTGATAAAAGGTCTCTATGGAGGGAAAGATTATGGATTCAAGGGAGTTGTTTATGAAAATGGTTGTTGTTGGTTGTAGACCGAATGTTGTTACTTATAATACTATAATTGATGGTCTTTGTAAGGATGGATTAATTGAGAAGGCTAGACAATTACTTTTGGAAATGAAGGGTTCAGGAATTTGTCCAAACGCAGTCACTTATACCACTCTAATTCATGATTTGTGTTGTGTGGGTGATTGGGAGAAGGGTAAAAGTTTATTTATTGTGATGATGAATTAAGGTGTGCAGCCTTCCGTGATGACGTTTAATGTGGTCATAAATGAACTTTGCCAGAGAGGGAAATTAGACGAAGCAAGTAGGTTGTTGGAACTAATGATTCAAAGAGGTACGGATCCTTGCATTTATACTTACAACATTTTAATAAATGGTTATTGCTTGGCAAAAAGAATTGGTGATGCAAGGGAGTTGTTTGCTTCTATAACTAGAAAGGGTATACACCTCATGTTATTTGCTTCAATACTTTAATCAATTGGTATTGTAAGAACAAAAAAGTCAACAAAACTCTTATCCTTTATCGAGAGATGATTTCAGAAGGAATTAAGCCTGATGTGATTACGTATAACACTTTGTTAACTGGCCTTTTTCTTAAAGCTGAGGTAAAACATGCACGGAAATTAGTTGATGAGATGCAATTTAATGGTGTTATACCTAATTCATTGACATATACCATTTTCATTGATGGACTTTGCAAGAATGGTTATGTTCTGGAAGCAGTGGAAAGATTTCATAATTTAGTAAATAATAAGTTTGCAGTTAGCCTTGAAAGTTTGAGTTCCCTCATTGATGGCTTGTGTAAAAGTAAAACAGGAAGATTAGAAACTGCTTGGGAGCTATTTCAAAAATTTTCTCAACATGAAAACCTAGTGCCAGACGTTGTAACATATAGCATTTTGATCAATGGGCTTTGTAAAAATGGACAACTAGAAAAGGCAAATGAGTTGCTGTCACATATGGTGGAAAAAGGTTGTGTTCCAAATGTATTCACGTTTACTACGATTATGTTTGGTTTCTTCAAGAATAATGAGGTACCAAAAGGTGTTGAACTCCTTCATAAGATGGCGAAGAGAAATGTGAAGCCTACTGAATGTACAATGTCCTTAATCATGCAGTTACTATTGAAGGACGAAAATTATCATGAATGTTTGAACCAGCTTCCTCAATTTCCGATCCAAAAGCCACTTTGAAGTTTGCATGACAAAAATTTAGCGAGTTGTCAACTTTATTCAGAGCAAAATACTTATGAGGAGACCTTTATTTGACAGCATTTGAATATAAAACTGCAAAAGCTTCAGCCAGCTGCGAAAAGGCTCTGTTTTAGTTATTGGGCTAAGAATGTTCAGTAATACACTTTATTGTATGCTACAATGGTTTCTGCCGATTTAGATCGGAGCTCTAGACACCTCTGCATGATTTACACTGTTAATTATCTGCCTCGGTACTATTTACTCTTGATTCACTAACACATTTTTGCATAATTTACAAGAAGTTGAGAAAAGAAGAAACTAAAACAGAGAAGGTTTACAAAAAAGAAGGAGGATATTTATAATGGAGATGAATCCTTAACATGCCATTGGAAAGTAAGTTCTTCTGCTTACTGCATTTCTCTTATAAAATGTTCTTCTGACATGTCTAATCATCCTTTGATCTTTTGATGTATACCTGAAACAGTTTTAGGATATGATGTGTGATCTTAAGGCTCAAGCAGAAGCTCTAGTTTTGTTTGCTAACAATATGGATGGTCTTCTGCATATGCTCTTCATCCTAGCAAGAGAGTTGTTTGCTTCTATAACTAGAAAGGGGTATACATCTCATGTTATTTGCTTCAATACTTTAATCAATTGGTATTGCAAGAACAAAAAAGTCAACAAAAATAAGATTTTATCTATTTATTTATTTTTACAGAGATGTACAGTGGCATAAATATTGCCTTCAGAACAAGAACAAGAAAATAACATGCACAAAAATAATCCACAAGCAATTACATACTTTAACATCATCACCAGTTACTTTTAAGTATTTCCTGGATAAGAGGAACAACAACTGGATCTCCACAAAGGTGAAGTTCATCAGCAGAGATCCCCAATAGAGAACGGGTAAATGAAAAACCCTTGGTCCTACACCCCAACATCTGGAAAGGAAAAGTACACAAAGACATGAGACATACTAAAGATGATGACTCAAGGATTAACTAAAATTACTTTGCAATACGAATTTAAGCCCACATATGCAGTTATATAAGTAACAATGCTAAAAAATGACAACCAATTTCAGGAAAAAGCATTTTTAGCATAATATTTGGTGTAATCCTATACTGAATGAATAATATAATACAATAAAAATATGACCTAACCAATTTCAAACATAGACAATAACTGGCAACAGGAAAAAGAATTGGCTTTGCTTTTGTTGGTGTTATTCAGGAAAGCCCCAGCTTTAATAATCACAAGTAAGTCCAATGGGAAGTAAAAGCATTTTTTTTATTTTTTTATTTCCGGTTATGTATAACAAATAGCAAAGCAAAAAGAGGCTCAGAACTAAAATCTCTCTTCCATGGCATGATTTTCCTCGGGATCAGTTGTTATTGTGCAGAAAAGTTGTTTCGCGTCTATAGTCTCGGAAAACATCAAGCTTGCTTACTTGAGGAATAGTTTAGTGGAGCTACTAAAGCCAACAGAGAAATCTGATGCTAAAGTAATTGGAAGTTTTGTGAGAGTGAAATTTGACCAAAGTGACCATTTGGAGAAAAATGCTTATAGGTGATTTTCTCAACATAAATGTGAATTGTCTTTTAAGCAGTCATTGATTGATATTTTTCTACACTATTTATATTTTCATTTGCATAAATGAAATATTAAAGTTAATTCCATCTTTATATTGTTTTGACAAGCTGCATAATTACAGGCACCAAAAGAACCTCAAGCATAATGCATAAATCCTCGTTCGTGTTTCGAATACTCAAAGAGAGATATCAATTAGCAAGTTGTCGGATGATGACTTCACTAAGGTAACAATATTGTTAGAATGCATAGAGCTTTCCTTTCAAAAAATGGAGATATTGAAGTGAAACTATTGGTACTTTAAGGGCAAGCTAGAAAACTTGTTTTGTATAAGAGTGACAAAATGTCAATTTTTCAACTTTTTTTGCCAAAAGGTTTCCCGTGATGATTTATTTGCAAAGCAAATAGTTACTCTAGTAGTATTTTTTGCAGGAAGAATGAGAGGATTTGCTTCAGAGAATGAAAGATGGTTTTTTAAAAAGATCAATTGTTGTAAGTGTTGACAATATTACAGACTTTCTGCATATATAGAAGTGCCATTTAGTTAAGTAAAATAATTTTTAAAAAATCATAGACAACCTCAATTAGAATACGGTAAATGCAAGTGGAGCTTGACCAGAAGGCTAGCATTCTACATGAGGATATAACAAAACATGTATGTATTTTTACATATAAAATCGAAAATTAGGATTCATTAATTTTAGAGTATATAATTCCGGGGCTGTGCTGAATGAACCAGAACCATTGAACATGCATTATTTCTGAAGCCTTGTATTGTGTTTTTTGTTATGGCGTATTTGAATCTGTTATATTTCATATTTCTTTGCTTGCTATTTCAATGATGCTTTTTCAATGGGACTTGTTCATGTGCAATCTTCTATAATCACTTAGACGTGCACATCACAAATGTTGGCATGTAGTATTGAGTGCACATGTCTATCCCACAAATTTTGTATTAATATATAACAGTATAATAGAAAATGGGATAAGATCAATGTTCTGAAAATCGAATTGGACTGTCTGGTCGGACCTGGAACTGGCAACCTCTTTGGTCCAGTTCAAGTTATAGGGGTTTTTGTTACATTTTAAATCTGTAGGGGTTAATGTAATCTTCTAAGGGTATTTTTAGTATTTCAAAATTTTAGGGATTAATTGTAACTTTTTGGGTATTTTTTGGAATACATAAAATTTTTAGGGACTAATTAATTTTTTTAGAGATATTTTTATACTATACTACAATTTAAAATACTAATGTATAATTTTTTAAAAATATTTTTCTTGCTGACATACCGATCGATCAAACCGTGAATAGGCCTTTGATAGAGTCAAGGCTCAGTCTGGTTTTCTAAACATTAGATAAGATTTTTTAAATTAAAATTTTGACATAAATATTTTACACAAATTTTAAGCTATATGAAAACTACAAGTGAAATAAATTATACAGAACATTATTTTAATATTAGTCAGCTTTATAATGTTTTGATAAATTTGACATGTTAATATACCACCATTTACATAAATTCTAGAAAGTCAAAAACAAAATCATGAAAATTTTTAATTTATATTATTTGGTTGTGTGATAAAATTTATTGTTATGCCTCAAAAGTCACGCTTATGTCAGCCTAATAAATGTCTTTTTATATTAGCTGTCAAGCCCATATCTGCTCAAAGATATTCATATCAACCCTATCTCATTTCAAGAGATGAGTGGACGAGAGCCTTCTATGTGTCAAGGCAACTTACAAAAAACTCATTACATTAAGTGCAAAAGTGTATAAATTGACACTTCTCTTCCCGAAGAAGGGGGCTGGGCATATTAAAGCTAACCATAGATAAGAGCTCAATTCTCTCTCTCTGTAAACAATGTATTTCTTCATCTTTGTATGCCTTATGGGCAATATCATAGAAATAGTCAGAGATCAATAAAATAACAGTGGATGTAGGAGTCGCTTGTTGAGCATCGAACTACTATAAAAACCTCTCTTGTCAGCCTATTATTTATATTTTCTGCAACATATATAATCTCAGCTCCATATTCAAATCTCATGGATCCATCACGTGTGATTCCTAAGTCCGCTTAAGGCTTCTCACGTGCGAGTCGTTGGCGTCCAAAATCAAGCATCAACAGTTATAAAAAAGAAAATGAAGTTAAAGCAACAATCAATGAACAGAATAATATCTTTTAATCAAATTTAATGTAAATTTCCATTTTTAACCTCTGTGCAGTTAATTAAAGGGGGTGATAAATGAACAATTTTCAAAATAATGAAGTTTAAGTAATATTACAAAAATTTAGGGTTGTTCGTGAAATCAAAAACGTTTTTCTATTTCAACTCATTTGGTGATTGCATTTTGCATTGTCCTTACTCACCTTACCCTTTACAATAAGCTTAACAAAACCCACATAAACCCTATTCAATTCATGGCTTTCAGGGCCCCATTACAGAATGTCACGACTTCAAGCACCCAAAATGAGCTTTTATATTCTTCCCAAAAAACCCCTCAGCATAACCCACTTGCCAAATTCCTCAAAGAAAATTGTCGATCAGGTAACTTCACTCTAAATAAAGTTTTTTTTACTTTTTTGATTACATGATTCATTCCCAACCTATTTCTCCAATGTCATCATTCAACATATTGTTTGGTGCACTTGCAAAGAAGAAGCATTATTATGAAGTGATGAAGAGGTTGAATTCAACTGGGCTGTCTCCAGATTTAATGTCTTTTAACATTTTGATAAATTGCTTTTGTAATATCAAAAGGGTTTTGGATGATTTGGGGGGATTTTGAAGAAGGGTTTTAGCCCCGATGCTGTGACTTTTAATGGTTTGATTAAAGGTCTCTGTGGAGAGAAAGATTATGGATTCAAGGGAGTTGTTTATGAAAATGGTTGCTGTTGGTTGTAGACCGAATGTTGTTACTTATAATACTATAATTGATGGTCTTTGTAAGGATGGATTAATTGAGAAGGCTAGACAATTACTTTTGGAAATGAAGGGTTCAAGAATTAGTCCAAACCCAGTCACGTATACCACTCTAATTCATGGTGTGTGTTGTGTGGGTGATTGGGAGAAGGGTAAAAGTTTATTTATTATGATGATGAATTAAGGTGTGCAGCCTTCCGTGATGACGTTTAATGTGGTCATAAATGAACTTTGCCAGAGAGGGAAATTAGACGAAGCAAATAGGTTGTTGGAACTAATGATTCAAAGAGGTACGGATCCTTGCATTTATACTTACAACATTTTAATAAATGGTTATTGCTTGGCAGGAAGAATTGGTGATGCAAGGGAGTTGTTTGCTTCTATAACTAGAAAGGGGTATACATCTCATGTTGTTTGCTTCGTTATTTTAATCAATTGGTATTGTAAGAACAAAAAAGTCAACAAAACTCTTATCCTTTATCGAGAGATGATTTCAGAAGGAATTAAGCTTGATGTGATTACATATAACACTTTGTTAACTGGCATTTTTCTTAAAGCTAAGGTAAAACATGCACGGAAATTAGTTGATGAGATGCAATTTAATGGTGTTATACCTAATTCATTGACATATGCCATTTTCATTGATGGACTTTGCAAGAATGGTTGTGTTTTGGAAGTAGTGGAAAGATTTCATAATTTAGTAAATAATAAGTTTTCAGTTAGCCTTGAAAGTTTGAGTTCCCTCATTGATGACTTGTGTAAAACAGGGAGATTAGAAACTGCTTGAGTGCTATTTCAAAAATTTTCTCAACACGAAGACCTAGTGCCAGATGTTGTAACATATAGCATTTTTATCAATGGGCTTTTAAAAAATGGACGACTAGAAAAGGCAAATGAGTTGTTGTCACATATGGAGGAAAAAGGTTGTGTTCCAATTGTATTCACGTTTACTACGATTATGTTTGGTTTCCTCAAGAATAATGAGGTACCAAAAGTTATTGAACTCCTTCATAAGATGGCGAAGAGAAATGTGAAGCCTACTGAATGTACAATGTCCTTAGTCATGCAGTTACTATTGAAGGACGAAAATTATCGTGAATGTTTGAACCAGCTTCCTCAATTTCCGATCCAAAAGCCACTTTAACGTTTGCATGACAAAGATTTAGCGAGTTGTCAACTTTATTCAGAGAGAATCCTTATGAGGAGACCTTTATTTGACAGCATTTGAATATAAAACTACAAAAGCTTCAACCAGCTGCAGAAAGGCTCTGTTTTAGTTACTGGGCTAAGAATGTTCAGTAATACACTTTATTGTATGCGACAATGATTTCTGTTGATTCAGATTGGAGCTCTAGACATTTCTGCATGATTTACACTATTAATTATCTGCCCCGGTACTATTTACTCTTGATTCACTAACACATTGTTGCAAAATTTACAAGAAGTTGAGAAAAGAAGAAACTAAAACAGAGAAGGTTTTTAGAAAAGAAGGAGGATAGTTATAATGGAGATGAATCCTTAACATGCCATTGGAAAGTAAGTTCTTCTGCTTACTGCATTTCTCTTATAAAATGTTCTTCTGACATGTCTAATCATCCTTTGATCTTTTGATGTGTACCTGAAACAGTTTCAGGATATATGATGTGTGACCTTAAGGCTTAAGCAGAAGCTCTAGTTCTGTTTGCTAACAATATGGATGGTCTTCTGACATATGCTCTTCATCCTAGCAATGTTTTTGTACTAGGAGATAAACAGTTTGTGCCTTCTCTAGTGAATTTGGCCAAATCTGGTTGCGCGAAGGTTTGATATTTTATGTCTGATTAACTTATTTTTTCTTTGTTTTATGTGGAATTTTTTGTAAGTTGTCAAATGTGATGGAAATATTGTATTTGAAGTATACTTGATGATATTTGACTACAATAATAGACCTTTTTTGTTTTTGAACTTTATTTATTTTTTATGGAAACTCCTGTCAAAATCATTCAATTCTACACCAACAAAACCACCAAAACAGAGAAAAAGCAACTCCACAAACTTATATTAATTCAGCAAAAGAGTAAACAAAACCTGAAGAGCCCAAAGGACCCAACATAGTACCGATAATAGAAAACAAAGATAGTTCCTAGCAATTCCAGGAGCTAGGGACCTCCATTGATAAACCTTTCAAGAAAATACTTAATGACTCCCTCTCACTCTCTCTCTAGCTTTATACTAATTATTCTTACTGTTGTAGATAATCATGCAAAATCTTACAGATATTGCATGATTAATTGTATAAATCTATAATAGGATATTAGGATTGTAATCAAAATATATTAGGAACAAATCTGTAAAATAGGAAGTTAGAATATTTATTTCCTAGATTAGATTATTTATTTCCTAGATTAGTTCTTTATTTTCCTATATATATTGATGTGTAATTTGTCAATACAATATGAAAAATATTACAATCAGTTCTCTGTTTGTAACATGGTATCAGAGCAATTCTAGGTTGTTTTTTTTCAATTCGTTTTTTTTTCTTTTCTGCTCAAGTGAGCATTATTTGTGAGTCACCCTGGAGAGTGGCCGTTTTTTCTCACCGCTTGCCTAGGAAGAAGCCTCTTCTACCGATTGACCATTCCTTGAACTCTGATCACCCTTTCCAGCTTCGTCTTGTTATTTCCGGCAATTCTGTATGATTAGTTCCTCAATATATCAGCCAGGTCAGAGCAATTTTGTTGGTATCAGTTTTGTTGGTTTCTATTGGTATAGAGTTCGTTCTTTGAAGAGTTTTTGTTGGCTATTTTTGTCTTCTTACCATGACTGATAAGTCTATAATTGATATGGTTCCTGTAATGTCAAAAATTACGAAGATAAGCTTAATGGGTCTGATAATTATTTTTATTGGAGTAAGACAATTCGTCTTTATCTGCGAAGCATTGGTAAAGATGATCATCTCACCAAAGATTCGTCTGAAGACGATTCAAAGCAAACATGGTTGAGAGAGGATGCCCGGTTGTTCTTGCAGATACAGAACTCCATCAATAGTGAGGTACTTGGTTTAATTAATCATTGTGAATATGTGAAGGAATTGATGGACTATCTAGATTTTTTGTATTCTGGGAAAGGGAATGTTTCTCCTTTTTTTGATGTATGCAAAGCTTTTTATCGAGCTGAGAAACAAGATAGGTCTTTTATGGCCTATTTTATGGATTTTAAAAGGATATATCAAGAACTTAACATTCTTCTACCGGTGAGTGCTGATGTGAAAGTTCAACAAGCTCAAAAAGAAAAAATGGAGATTATGAGTTTCCTAGCTGGACTCCCTTCTAAGTTTGAATCAGCTAAATCTCAGGTTCTTGCTAGTTCTGAGATCACCTCCCTCCAAGACATATTTACTAGGGTTCTTCGTACAAAAAGCACTCCATCTGTTCAATCTAGTAGTGCTCTTGTAAGTCAGAATCATGACACCGGGCGTTCATATAACAGGAGCAATAATAGAGGAGGGGTTCGAATTATCGTGAGAATCAGAGTCAAGAGTCAGAAGGGATTGTGTGCTACTATTGTCATGAACCTGGTCATACAAAGCGCATGTGCAGAAAGTTGGAAAATAAGGCCTAGAAACCTCAGTCAGCTCATGTTGCCGTTATTGATACTTTTGAGAAGAAGGTTATGATTTTAGCTGATGAGTTTGCCAAGTTTTCTCAGTATCAAGAATCATTGAAGTCCTCATCTACTTCCATCAATGCTCTTGCCTAGTCAGGTAAACCAAATACATGTCTTATTTCCTCATCCTCCAAATGGGTCATTGATTCTGGTGCCACAGATCATATGATAGGTAATCCTAGTCTCTTTTCATCATATCAGTCACATAATTCCTCGTTTAATGTTACTTTAGCTGATGGGTCAACTTCTTGTATTCTTGGGTCTGGGTCTGTTAACCCTACTCCGTTAATTTCCCTATCCTCTGTATTGAGGCTACCACAGTTCGCTTTTAATTTAATTTCTGTGAGTAAACTCACTCGTGCTCTTTAATGTTGCATCTCATTTTTCCTTGATCATTGCCTGTTTCAGGATCTTACGACGAGGCAGATTATTGGTAAAGGACATGAATCTAGAGGGCTTTACATCCTTGATACACAGGTGCCCAGAACCATTGCATGTTCTAGTATTTCGACCCCTTTTGAGGCGCATTGTCAGTTAGGACATCCTTCTTTACCATTTTTAAAGAAACTATGTCCATAATTTAATAAATTATCTTCGTTAGATTGTGAGTTATGTCAACTTGCCAAACACCACTGTCTTTCTTCAAGTCCAAAAGTCAATAAACGGGCTAGTGTCCCTTTTGAATTAATTCATTCAGATGTTTGGGGTCCATTTTCTATTATGTCTAAACCTGGATTTAAATATTTTGTTACCTTTGTTGATGACAACTCTCGTGTAACTTGGCTTTATTTAATGAAAAATCATTCTGAGTTGTTTTCTCATTTTTGTGCCTTTTGTACTGAAGTTAACACTCAATTTAATACTTCTGTCTAGACATTAAGAAGCGATAATGCCAAAGAATATTTTTTGAGTTCTTTTCAGTCTTATATGAGCCAGCATGACATTCTTCATCAATCCTCTTGTGTTGACACACCGTCCCAAAATGGAGTAGCCGAGAGGAAAAATAGGTACCTTCTTGAAACGCTGGAGCCCTATTATTTCAAATACAAGTTCCTAAATAGTTTTGGGCCGATGCAGTTTCCATGGCCTGTTTTCTAATTAATCGCATGCCTTCCTCTATTCTGAATGGTTCTACTCCTTACAGTGTTCTCTTCCCGCCTAAGCCTTTGTTTCCTATTGCCCCAAAGATATTTGGTAGTACTTGTTTTGTTCGTGATGTTTGACCCCAGGTAACCAAGTTAGATCCCAAATCTCTTAAATGTGTTTTTCTAGGTTACTCTCGCCTTCAGAAGGGATATCGATGTTATTGTCCTAGTCTTAATAGATATTTGGTGTCACCTGATGTTACTTTCTTAGAAAACACCAATTTTTTTCCTACTTCATCTACCTATACACGTCAGGGGGAGGACGATGACTTACTAATCTATACTGCCATATCCCTACCGGCAACTCCCACACTTGAGGCTTCCCCACCTACTGTTCCTCCTCCGACACCACCACATGTCCGTCCAATACCTCCATTTCACATTGTCTACTCTCGTCGACAGGAACCTCCTGTACTAGTCCCTTCGTCGTTAGACCCAGTCTCCAGTGATCCCGATACCTGTGTTCCTCGTCAAGAAGACACTCAGACTTCATGTCCTACCCAAGACTCTTCGTCGTTGGATCCAACCTTGGGTGATCTTGATCTTCCTATTGCTCTTCGGAAAGGTAAACGTCAACGTACTTATCCTATCTCTTCATTTGTTTCTTATGATCACCTATCATCTTTTTCTTGTTCTTTTGTGGCATCATTAGACTCTGTCTCTCTTCTTGCAACTGTTCATGAAGCCTTATCTCATCCTGTTGGCGTGATGCTATGATAGAAGAGATGAATGCTTTAGATGTTAATGGTACTTGGAACTTGGTTGACTTACCTACTGGAAAGAAGCCTATTGGATGCAAATGGGTGTTTGTTGTTAAAGTAAATCTTGATGGGTTAGTGGTTAGGCTTAAAGCTCGTCTTGTAGCTAAAGGCTAGGCTTAAAGCTCGTCTTGTAGCTAAAGGCTATGCTCAAACTTATGGAGTGGATTATTCTGACACTTTTTCCCCTGTGGCTAAATTGACTTCTGTTCGCTTATTTATCTCTATGGCGCATTCTTGGCCATTACATCAGTTGGACATTAAAAATGTCTTTTTACATGGTGACCTTCAGGAAGAAGTCTATATGGAGCAACCACCTGGATTTGTTGCTCAAAGGGAATATGGGAAAGTTTGTCATCTTCGCAAATCGTTGTATGGTTTGAAACAGAGTCCACGTGCTTGGTTTGGAAAGTTCAGTCAGGTAGTTGCAAAGTTCGGAATGACAAAGAACAAGTCTGATCACTAAGTCTTTTACAAACAATCGGCAGTTAGCATTATTCTTCTTGTTGTATATTTTGATGACATTATCATCACTGGGAGTGACACTACAGGGATTTCATTACTTAAGTCATTTCTTTACACTCATTTTCATACAAAAGATTTAGGAATGTTGAAGTATTTCTTAGGGGTTGAGGTAACAAGAAGCAAGAAAGACATCTTCCTCTCTCAAAGGAAATATGTACTTGACTTATTAACTGAGACAGAAAATTGAGTGCTAAGCCATGCAGTACGCCAATGTTTCCTAATTCGCAACTTACCAAAGATGGTGAACTATTTGAAAATCCTGAGAGGTATAGAAGACTGGTTGGAAAGTTGAACTATCTAACAGTCACTCGTCCTGATATTGTGTACTCTGTCAGTGTAGTAAGTCAATTCATGTCTTCTCCTACTGTTGACCATTGGGCAGCGTTAGAACAAATTCTGTGTTATCTGAAAGGAGCTCCAAGACATGGTATTTTGTATGAAAATCATGGACATAATAATATTGAGTGCTTCTCTGCTGCAGATTGGGTGGGGTCCAAGATAGATAGGAGATCCACTACGGGCTACTGTATTTTTATTGGTGGAAATTTGGTCTCATGGAAAAGTAAGAAGCAAATTGTTGTTTCCTGATCTAGTGCAGAATCAGAATATAGGGCTATGGCCTAGTTTGTGTGTGAAGTAATATGGATGTATCAGTTTTTGACTAAAGTTGGTCTTATGGCCTCTTTGCCAGCAAAATTGTGGTGTGATAACCAAGCCGCTCTTCATATTGCTTCTAATCCCGTATTTCATGAACGAACTAAGCACATTGAAATTGACTGTCATTTCATTCGTGAGAAAATACAACAAGGTTTAATTTCTACAGGATATGTGAAGACTGGAGAGCAACTAGGAGATGTTTTCACTAAAGCTTTTAATGGGGTTCGGATTGATTATATTTGTAACAAGTTGGGCATGATTAACATCCATGCTCCATCTTGGGGGAAGTGTTGTAGATAATCATGCAAAATCTTATAGATATTACATGATTAAGTGTATAAATCTATAATAGGATATTAGGATTGTAATCAATGCATATTAGGAACAAATCTGTAAAATAGGAAGTTAGAATATCTATTTCCTAGATTAGATTATTTATTTCCTAGATTAGTTCTTTATTTTCCTATATATATTGATGTATAATTTGTCAATACAATATGAAAAATATTACAATCAGTTCTCTGTTTGTAACACTTACTAACTGTCCCTAATTCAATAACCCTTCTATTTAGCCACGTGTATATGCCTGTAACAAACTCTCCTTCACATTCTTCACACCCAACTGCCCTTAATGCCTATTACGCCCTCTCAACTTATAGACCTTACTAATGGGTGGTCTATCCATTTTTTTTTTTTTTTTTACTTTTATCCCCAAACCTTTATTATTTATGTTTCTAGGATTTGCCCCAGATCACAACCCGATTATATTGAAGTACATTTTTTTTTGAGAAATTCTTTTTGATAAGAAAGTATAAACTTTGTATTAAAATAGCATTGGTTTTGTATTTCTTAGGTGCATGTAGTGTTTTATTTGATCTTTTTAAAGTAACAGGATTTTTCATTTTAGTTTATTGTAGGAAATGGTGAAAATATGTCGAACTTCACCTATGCGGAGAATGTTACTCATTCTCATGTCTGTGCAACTGAAGCTCTAGATTCATGAATGGTTTTTGTGGCTGAAAATGTGGCTATATTTTGGACATTACTGGATGTTTATTTATTTTTTTTCTAAGATCAGTGCATAATAAAAATTTCTTATTTCAATTAACATGTAGGCTTTTTTCATCATTAATCTCAAGCCTATGAAGTTCTGGGAATTTGTATCTCTAAGATTGGAAGGCTTGGGATATCAAATGTAAAGTTGCATTCTGATTTCGTTATGTTAGAATTTCCATTTGCATTTACAATATCATTATAGTGGAACATTGCATTCTGGGAAAAATTTGGCTTGGTTCTTGTTTCTTTCTTGCTTGATTTGATTCCAGTTGTTAGAAACTGCAAATAAGTTACCAGTCGCACACAACCTCATTCATGCATACACATATGTGGATGATTAGAACAAACATCAACCTTATTTTTACCAATTCATCCATTTGATAAATGAAACAAGGATGCTAGACAACTTGAAATGGGTAAACATATGATTATGATATTATTTTCATTATGGTGTTGTTTATATTCTCTTGTGCTTTTCTTGTGCTGCTGCATTAGGGGCATGGACTAACTCTGTATTTCTTTTTTTATAACTACTATCTTGGATTTTCTTATACAAGGATCTGAACTTGAGTTGCTTCTTCTTTTTATTGCGGATAGTTTATAAGACTTCTTATTAGTTTGGTTTCATATGTTTTCTTGCTTGTCAAATCGACACATGCAAGGTTGGGCTTGAGATTAGATAACCATTCCCTATCGGCATTTTACTTTGTTCAATTAGCTACACACACCATGACATTTGATTGCACTGCTGCGTAGAAACATATTGGGTACTCACCAATTGTCTCCCTAGAAGTACGTTTCATTTTGGTTTTTGATGTCTTTCTTTATTCATATATAAATATTTACCAACTGTTTAATTTTTCTTTTGCGTTATATTGTTATTGTGTTTGCTCTTTTTGTTAGCCTTTTATAGAATTTCCAATACCTTGGTTTCTTGGAAAGTATGGAGTCAAATTCTATTATCCTTAGGACCTATATTACAAGACTTCTAATTTTATTAAAATTGGGAATGTTGGCATTTTTATGTGGTTGCATCTTTTTTTCTGATCTTATTGTCATGTGGACTATAGAAAGTAGAATTATAGTACCTAAGGAAAAAGAAAGGTGAAAGGGAATAATCAATTAATTGATAATGGCAGAAATGTCCAAGATGGAAGAATTGTCTTCTACATCCAGCTTTTTGTTTATAAAAATTTTTTGTATTAAGAATCATCATGGTAGAAAAAGATGAATATCAGTCAGTGATGGTAGGATTAGTGGTTAGAAATTCTATGCAGAGTTTGTAACCATCATATGAAGCTCCCATCAAGCAAACATATTCAAACAATATATATATATATATATATATATATATATATATATATATATATATATACACAACAATAATTATTTTGTGACAATTTAAACGTATATTGGATAGTTAGGGAGCACTGTGTAATGGATTGATTGAAAATTTGAAATTTACTTTTGGTGAGAAATAATAGAGAGGAAAATGGAGTGGAGGGCAAGATTTGGTGAGGCTACTTCTCTTGTTTTCATTAGAAGGAATGCGCTTAAAGAAATTTGTTTTTCCATCTGAAATTGGATAAAAATGGGAGAGAAAATAGTTGTATACGTGGGGGATTTTTGGATATTTCGGTCACTTGGGATTTTTTTTCTTTTTATTGTAAGTCCTTCATCTAACTTAACAAATGGATGAAAGGACTAATCATGTTCTCTTTCCCATTACCATTCTCTGTCTTCAACTTTTAGCCAAAATACTTTTGGATCTATACTTAGATTAACTGATTCCACCGCATAGCACATAGTATTATGGAGGCAACTTATCATTAATGAGTATATTGTCATGATGTTTTTGAATAAGATGTGGAAATTTTAAGGTCTGACATCTTATGTTTGTGATTATTGTTGGTTATGCAGGAAGGTGTCTCTTCAACCATTGAATTATTCTCTCACTTAGCCAAGGACTCACCTTTAGCACATTACAGTGACTTAAATGAACAATCAAAAGTGGAAAAGCTGCCAGGCGGTGGGAAAGGTTAGAGCTTATAGCATTATAAATTTCTTTAAATAGACTCTAAAGTGAACCTTTTGAAATTGTAGGGCTGAAGATTACATTCTTATAAGTCTATTAGTGTTCACTTGGTTATGTTGGGTGGCAAACCTGGTGGCTTGATATCAACATGATAGGAACATCAAAACCGTTCCAGGTATATAAAAATTATTTGGCTGGGTTTTGCTTGTACAAGCCCTAATAATTTGCATCAGCACTCAAGTTGTTGTTTGATACTTGATATCTAGTTATGTCATGTATCATTGTCCCTTTGAAGGATATATGTTAATTGGTTTGCCATATTTCTTTTTGTATTGATGAATGAGGCATTTTTGTGTGTTATTGCAACTGAAAGCCCATATGCAATAAATTGCCCAAATTTTAAGTAAAATATAACTAATATTCACTAAAAGAGCTTGCTTTGTGGCAAACCTAGTGGCTTGATATCAACATGATAGGAACATCAAAACTGTTCCAGGTATATAAAATTATTTGGCTAGGTTTTGCTTGGTACAAGCCCTAATAATTTGCATCAGCACTCAAGTTGTTATCTTGTACTTGATATCTAGTTATGTCATGTATCACTGTTCAAAGGATATATGTTAATTGGTTTTGTATATTTCTTTTTGTATTGATGAATGAGGCATTTTTGTGTGTTATTGCAACTGAAAGCCCATATGCAATAAATTGCTCAAATTTTAAGTAAAATACAATTGATATTCACTAAAGGAGTTTGCTTTGTAGAGCATGTTTTTTAAGTTAGATTTTATCAGTTCATCATTTTCGTTATGGTGCATTTCAATGGGCTTTGTATATCGAGTTCATTATAGGATTGTTGGTGTAAATTGACCTTAAACTCTGTCGCTGCAATTGTAGACATTTTACTGGTTTTTCCTTTCTGAAAGAACTTTTACCTCGTCTGCAGCCAACCTTCAATTGTTGGTCTCAATTGCTCTTTTTGGATGTTGGTTTTTACCATCAAACATGTAAGTACAGAAATTTGTGGCATAAAATATTTTTCTTTTCCCTTTTTTTATCAGTCTTCCAACAATTAGCCATTTTTCCACGCTTGTTGAAAGCTTGTTATTTACTTTTTTAAATTCTCTGAAGCAAAGCATTTGGGATGCTCTACTTCTTCTTTTCTTAATTTGTTTAGGAATTTCTTAGTTTATGGTCTAGAATCTGGAGTCCTTTAGCATTAAAATTTATGTTTATATGATTTTTATCAGAGATGCAAGCTCTTGTCTAGTTTTGATATGATTCTCCGAGATCATAATAAATACAATTACTAGTTAATTATAAGTTATTTTCTCCCCCGTTATTCTTACAATTGTTGTAATAAATATTTATTATTTGATGGGTGTAGATCCAACATCAATATTATGTTGTTGTGCTTTATCTCTTTTGCTCTATGCTCGATATTTACTTTGTCGAATTTTGGGCTTGCTCTGTTTTGAAATTGATTCAAGTTGCACTTGCACTTTATCTTCTCAAGCTGATTCTTTTGCGATCATCCTTAACTGCTGTGAGTGCGTACAGGGGAGGCCTATGGGTGGCAGCATTGCAGGCCGCGTCAGCATTGGCACCTGAAGTAGGTGACAAGGGTTCTGGATCATTTCTGGTGCAAATTTCAGAAAGCAAAAATTATATATGAGAAATTGTGTAATGTGTCTTCAACTATTATGATAGTGGTAGTTGTTCAAGTCCATCTATTCATGCTGATCAATTGGCTGGACAATTGGTATGCTGCAACTGATATAACTTTTATGCATCGTTTTTTTTCAAATATAAAATCTCCAAAACCTTTAGCATGTTGTCATGATGTGTTTGAATAGGATGTGGGAATATTAAGGTCTGACATCTTATGTTTGTGATAATTGTTGGTTATCCAGGAAGGTGTCTCTTCAACCATTGAATCATTCTCTCACTTAGCTAAGGACTCAGCTTTAGCGCATTACATTGACTTAAATGAACAATCAAAAGTGGAAAAGCTGCTAGGCGGTGGGAAAGGTTAGAGCTTATAACATTATAAATTTCTTTAAATAGACTCTAAAGTGAACCTTTTGAAATTGTAGGGTTGAAGATTATGTTGTTATAAGTCTATTAGTGTTCACTTGGTTATGTTGGGTGGCAAACCTAGTGACTCAATTTCAACATGATAGGAACATCAAAACTATTCCAGGTATATAAAAACTGACCTTGCACTTTGTCTTCTCAAGTTGATTCTTTTGCGATCGTCCTTAACTGCCGTAATAGCCGTAGATAAGGAATTTTTAGTCTAGCTATTCCACCATGATTTGATATCTCAATATTTTCATAAAATTGGCCTTCTCTGGAACTTTTATGCAGTTGCAGACATTTTTCTTTGGAGAGATGAGAAGAAATCATTTACATACTTTCTCGCTCTGGTTGTGTTGTTTTACTAGTTTTTCCTTTTTGGAAGAACTTTTACCTCGTCTGCAGCCAACCTTCTATTGTTGGTCTCAATTGCTCTTTTTGGATATGGCTTTTTACCATTAAACATGTAAGTACTAAAGTTTGTGGCGTAAAAATCTTTATCTTTTCCCTAGTTTTATCATCTTCCAACAGTAAGCCATTTTTCCACTCTTGTTGAAAGCTCGTTATTTACTTTCCAAAATTATTTGAAGCAATGCATCTGGGATGCTATACTTATTTTCTTGATTTGTTCAGGAATTTCTTAGTTTATGGTCCGGATTCTGGAGTGCTTTAGCATTAAAATTTATTTTTATATGATTTTCATCGGAGATGCAAGCTTTTGCCTTCACTAACTCTTGGCTTTTATCATTTTATGTAGTTATATCATCAAGTTGATAGTCTGGAAGATTTTTCAGGTCTACTGAATATATGATATTCTTTCTCTACAGATTTGCTCTCAATGTTCCTAGCATACCTTTGTCTAGTTTTCAAATCTCCGAAACTCTAATGAAAAAATTCAATTGCAAGAATAGCATTTTTATGGAACCGAGGGATTTGGAATTTAAGAACATTGGATAAAGGAGATGATGTGAATAACTTCATCATGGTATATTTTGACACTGATTCTTCTGCCTTGCATGTTACATTAAAGTTGTCTGTTCTCGTATTTCATGTAAAATTTTTAATTTTGGCATTATGATCCTTCGGGATCATAATAAATATGATTACTGGTTAATTATAAGTTATTTTCTCCCTTTTGTTTTCCTCAATTGTTGTAATAAATATTTGTTATTTGATGGTTGTAGATCCAACATCAAATCATGTTGTTATGCTTCATCTCTTTTGTTCTACGCTCGATTTTTACTTCATCAAATTTTGGGCTTACACTATTTTGAAATTGATTCAGGTTATACTTGCACTTTATCTTCTCATGTTGATTCTTTTGCAATCATCCTTAATTGTCGTGATAGCCGTAGGTAAGGAATTTTGGGTTTAGCTGTTCCACCATGATTTGATATCTCAATATATTTTCATCAAATTGACCTACTCTGGAAATTTTATTTTAGAGTGTCTTTAATTGTCTCTATTACTCGAAACATTGAATCTCATCTCATCTGCTTAGCCAAAAGTCTGTACTCCAAATATTCCAACTCCAACATCTACAGGTGTTGATTGTCACCAACACTCATTAAAAGTCATCTCACTTCAACCAAATAACAAAGGTTCATATCATATCCAACTCAATTCGAATCAAATTTGATCCAATGTAGTTAAAATTATAGATAAAATGTAGGAAAACAACATCACCTAAAAAAGTTATAAAATAAGATCAGTTAAATATATGGAATCAACTCTAAAAGACTAATATTTTATGTAATTGATAAGCATCCTGCCTTTGACCATAAGAGAATATAATTACATTAAAAAAGTGTTTTTAATGGTGAAACCCGACAAAGTTGTTGGGTCTCAGGTTGACCGACGGTCAAACCGGTTGACAAAAACTTCTAAAATTTATTAAATACACCCCTAAAAATTATAGTTAAGTCGCTATAGGTTTGAAATTTAGCAAACACATCCCAAATACAAATCGGTCGGTGACTGGTTGGCAGCCGCAACACCCCAGATGCAATCGCAATTGTCCTTTGAGTCCATTCCCCTTAAAATATACCCAAGATCTGGCCAAAATAGGTTCGATTTCGGCCAGATCTCACTGACGCCTATGTCGACATTCCAGGCTAGATCTCATCGACGTTGGCATTGACAACCCTCCCCATCACCCAGAAATTACTCCCCTCTTCCTCCCAACCAAAACCCACCTCACCTCACCCCTGTTAGCCTCGCCAATCGCCAGCAAAAGTTGATTGTTGTCGTTGCCAATTTTGTTCGATTTTCGGTCGATTTACTCACCGAAAATCAACTTCATCACCACCATTGCATTCACCGGCACTTTCTCTTCAAAAGCTCAAACATCTCGACTGTTAATTGTTCACCAATCATCCTCCCAAATCCTAGGATTTTGGGTAAATAAGAAAAATATAAACCTAGCCCGTTAAAGCTTCTGGGTCTCGGTTAAACCAGTCAAGTAGGGCCGAGTTTTAAAACATTGCCCACAAGTATAGCTAATCCCAATAGTTAAAGAGTTTATCATCCGATCACAAGGAGAGAGGTAATCATATTAATTTTCCCACGATTTATAACCAAAATAAAGAAAAATTACTTAGAAATTATAAAGTATTTAATCCATTTTTTCATCAATAAAGTAGGAGTTAAATGTATCAAGTTTTTAAATGTACCATTGCCGTTAGGTGATAGAGATAGCCTATAAAATTGAAAATTCTAACATCAACTATGCTTTCTAACTGTACTAGGCTCCATTGACAAAAAAGAAAAGAAAACAAAAGACACACACACACACTAAACTCAGTAACTAAAGCTCCAAACTTTGTTTCCCTGTTCTGGCCAAAGTACTCCACATGACCTGCCAAAATTCACACAAAAGAAAAAAAGAATGATAAGAAAATCAGAAACCACAGCCACCTTCTCAAAAAGACATAAATTCAATTACTAGCCTGACATGAGAGCATGTTCATTGTAACATAAAACATAGATTAAGATCTACTTCAACTCTTTGGCCTATTGAACAGAAAATTCTAATGATCAAGATTCTAACAAGCACAGAAATTCTCAAATGGTTAATCCTATCTATTTTGCAAGCCAATTTTAAAATATTAATATTTTTAAATGTACCATTGCCATTAGATGATAGAGATAGCCTATAAAATTGAAAATTCTAATGTCAACTATGCTTTCTAACTGTATTAGGCTCCCTTGAAAAAAAAAAAAAAACACACACACACACTAAACTCAGTAACTAAACAAAGGAAGAAACCACCTCCCTCCTGCTGAGAAAACAATCTAAAAACCAATATTTACACGGCAAGACAATAATAAAACAACAATCTAGTTTATTCCATTCTTGGGTCGAACAGCCAGCGAAGAGTTTTTTTTTTCTCCTTTTCTTTTGTTGTTAAGTTGCCAACGCTTCCTCCGGGTCTGATCAACTTAAGACTTTGCTTAGACTATTGTGACATGCGAAAGATGGGTTGCTCCAAACCCACTCTATTAAGTTTCAAAATCAAATACTTGTAGGCCAAGTCTGTCCATGGGCCACGGTTTAAAAAGATTGGCCCAATGAGTCACGTTGCATGTTGTCGGCTCATTAACTGTGGGTCTGTGGCCGAGACAATACAAATGTAAAGCTTGATGTTCAGTCAAATCAGGTTAATCTTTCTTTTTTTTTTATTTAAGGTGTAGGAGGCGTTCAAGCTCAACATTAGAGTCTACCTCCTCTTTAAGACCACAAAATACCAAAATGTGATACGTAAGACTCGAACACAAGACCCACAGACAATGTTTTAAAACCCAACCCGTATGACTTACGAGAACAAAGTTTGTTTGATCAACTGGATAATTTTGGAATTAGCAGAAAACCCCCTGAAACCGAAACGCAACCATCCACCCCTGAACCTGGAAAACACTCTTCATTCATGGCTTTGAGATCCCCATGTCGTTCGTCTTCAATCTCTTGAAACCCATCTCTGAAAGGTAATATTTCATCTTTGTTAGCTCAGTTACACAACCTCGCAACTTCAAGCTCCAACAATGAAGTTTTGTATTCTTTCGAAAAACCCCTAGAACAATCCTCACTTGCTAAATTCCTTAAAGAAAATTGTCGATAAGGTAACTTTATTCTGGATGAAGCATTATACTTTTTTCATTACATGATTAATTCGCAACCCATCTCTCCAATTTCATCATTCACTACTTTGTTTAGTGCCTTTGTCAAAGAAGAAGCATTATTATGAAGTGATTTCTCTTTATAAGTGGTTGAATTCAACTGGGTTGTCTCCAAATTTATTGTCTTTGAACGTTTTGATCGATTGCTTGTGTAAAATTGAAAGGGTTTCTGATGGTTTTGCGGTTTTTGGGGAGATATTGAAGACGGGTTTCAGCCCAAATGCTCTGACTTTTAATTGTTTGATCAAAGGTCTGTGTGTAGAGAGAAAGATTGTGGAGTCGATGGAATTGTTTAAGAAAATGGTTGCTGTTGGTTGTAGGCCTAATGTGATCAGTTACAACATTTTGATTGATGGATTGTGTAAAACCGGGAAGATAAGTGTTGCCATTAAGTTGCTTGAAGAGATGGTTGATGGGAATAAAAAATCTGGTGTTATTTGTAGGCCAGATGTTGTTACTTATAGTACTATAATTGATGGTCTTTGCAAGGCTAATTAATTGAGAAGGCTAGAAAGTTGTTTTTGGAAATGATAGATCAAGGTGTGCAGCCTTCTGTGGTGACATTTAGTGTGCTCATTGATGAACGTTGCAAGAAAGGGAAATTGCACAAAGCAAATAGGTTGTTGGAGCTTATGATTCACAGAGGTGTTGTTCCTGACATTTATACTTATAACATTTTAATGAATGGATTGTGTAAAAAAGGGAAGATAAGTCTTGCCATTAAGTTGCTTGAAGAATTGGCTACGGGAAATGAAAAATCTGGTGTTATTTGTAGGCCAAATGTTGTTACTTATAGTACTATAATTGATGGTCTTTGGAAGGTTGGATTTGTTAAGAAGGCGATAGACTTGTATTTCGAAATGAAGAGTTCGGGAACTACTCCAAACGTAGTCACTTATAGCATTTTGGTCAATATGCTTTGTAAAAATGGACAACTAGAAAAGGCAAATGAGTTGTTGTCACATATGGAGGAAAAATGTTGTGCTCCAAATGTAATCACGTTTACTACGCTCATGTTCGGTTTCCTCAAGAATAATAAGATACCAAAAGTTGTTGAACTCCTTCATAAGATGGTAGAGAGAAATGTGAAGCCAACTGAATATACAATGTCCTTAGTCATGCAATTACTAATGAAGGCCGAAAATTATCGTGAATGTTTGAACCAGCTTCCTCAATTTCCGGTCCAAAAGCGAAATTGAAGTTTTCATGATAAAAAATTTATGGAGTGGTTCACTTTTTTGAGCAAGATCCTTGTCGAGAGCATTATTTGACATCATTGAAATATGAAAGCGCAAAAGCCTCGGCCAGTGCAGAAAGACTTTATGATTGTTACCGACGAAGAATGCAATTGACATGAGAACATTGCTGCCAAGAGAAATATGATTTGCCGTGATACATGCAGTTATTGTAACGATGATCCATGAAGATTTGGTTGATATGGGATTTCAAACTTAGTGGAATCTATGAAGCAACATGGTCTAAAAATGGACTTGGGTAAGATCCCCTTTATCTTATATAACGGTGTTGCCTTTTTAAACCTTGAAGGACAAGGCATAATGCTAGCCATTTGCCATTAATAGGCTTTTAACTATGCTATAAGTCTGTTTTCTAGATCTAAATCAGTTTGAAATGTTTATAGATTTCATTGCATCATTGGTTTTGTCAGGTATCAAAATTTATTGCAGACATGAATTGGTGGATGTGCCGATTAACCATTTACTTGTAGATTTATTGCAGACATGAATTGCTGTATTCTTTGTAGTTACTCTGACCAAAGTCCAGAAGCTTGGACTACCGGTGATGGTTTGAGAGTACTATGTTACATGTGTCCGATAGCCATATGGGCAATGCAATGGGCTCTAAGAAGGCTGAAACCTTCTAAAAATGAGATGAAACCAGAAGCGAATGAAGAATCTCTGTATAGATATCATGTTAGGTTCTGCAAAGCTGCTTGCCTTCTAAAGGTACCAGATGATAAAGCGCATAAAGGTCTTTAATGGTCATATTTTGATTACACTTGCTAGAAAAAGTTTCTGTAATTGATTGGTTCCTGTAATTTATTACTGTCATCAAATTTTGTGTACAATAAGAGATTCATTAGAGAGAAAATAGAAATATTGGTGTATACTGCAGTGGGTGTAAGAAAACTATATTTCTACTATTGAAACTTTTTAGTTTTCCAATTCTTGTGACATATTGAATATGGCACTATTACAAAATTTTGAAAAAAAATTAGATAAAAATCTTTTTAAAATCATTACAAATTGATTCCAAAATTCATTTCTTTAGATCTGTAAAATTTATTAAAAAAGATTATTCATTTGATCACTCATATAAATGGGTTGGCTTGTGTTGCTATTTTGTTAACTATAACTTCTTTCATTCTAGCTTAGGTAAGAAACAACTCAAACTTGATGGCCTAAGCCTCATGTGTTGACACATTCCCACGGGTAGATAGATTAAAATCCACCCAAACATTTGATATCGACGATGTTTTTTTTAATATTGACATGTTACGAATGATGTGATAATCTTATAATATCATAGATGCTTTTTTTTTTGGGTTATGTATAACAAATAGCAGAGAGAGAAGAGGCTCAAAACTAAAATCCTTCTTCTATGGCATGATTTTCCTCAGGATCAGTTGTTGTTGTGCAGAAAAGTTGTTTCGCGTCTATAGTCTCGGAAAACATCAAGTTTGCTTACTTGAGGAAGAGTTTAGTGAAGCTACTAAAGCCAGCAGAGAAATTTGATGCTAAAGTAATTGGAAGTTTTGTGAGAGTGAAATTTGACCAAAGTGACCATTTGGAGAAAAATGCTTATAGATAATTTTCTCAACATAAATGTGAATTGTCTTTTAAGCAGTCATTGATTGATATTTTTCTACACAATTTACATTTTCATTTGCGTAAATGAAATATTAAAGTTAATTCCATCTTTATATTGTTTTGACAAGCTGCATGATTATAGGCACCAAGAGAACCTCAAGCATAATGCATAAATCCTCGTTCGTGTTTCGAATACTCAAAGAGAGATATCAATCAGTAAGTTTTCGGATGATGACTTCACTAAGGTAACAATATTGTTAGAACGTATATAGCTTTCCTTTCAAAAAATGGAGATATTAAAGTGAAACTATTGGTACTTTTAGGGCAAGCTAGAAAACTGGTTTTGTATAAGAGTGACAAAATGTCATTTTTTCAACTTTTTTTGCCAAAAGGTTTCGATTTATTTGCAAAGCAAATAGTCACTCTAATATTTTTTTTGCAGGAAGAATGTGAGTATTTGCTTCAGAGAATGAAAGATGGTTTGTTAAATAGGTCAACTGTTGTAAGTGTTGACAATATTATAGACTTTCGCATATATAGAAGTGCCATTTAGTTAAGTAAAATAATTTTTAAAATATCATAGACAACCTCAATTAGAATACGGTGAATGCAAGTGGAGCTTGTGTAACGACTCGATTCTTATAAAAACATGCACAGTGAAAATACACGTAACCATAATATAAAAAGTTGGGCCCAAAATTTTTTTCTTTCATTAAACATATGCATTCTTTATACAAATATATACAAGGTTTGTGACATATGCAAAACTATCAAAAAGGGTGGACAGTGTAGCCATTTCTCTTCGTGTGCCGATGTCCATCCAACCGTGTCCCTCATCTAGAACCTGCAAAAACATAGGGAACAATTGGGTGAGCACAAACAAGGCTCAGTAAGTAAACCCCTAAACTCAATTATTCCCGTAACTCTTTCTTTACTCACTGTCTAATTACTCTTTCTCGTAGCTCCTCTATACTAACTTTCTTTCTAGTAAGTCACGGCCCCATCTGGAGGAGGCACGGCTGGGACTCGCTCCCACTCCCGGTGACTTCTACTCATTCTAGCCGATCGGACTTGGTTATGCATGGATTCGGAACCTTTGGCCATGTGAGTGCATAGAATCTCTCGGGTAAACTCGGGTATAGCCCTCATCCGCATGTACACTACGGGCTACACCACTTTTCATTCTGATATTTTGGCCGCTTTATTGATGCGGCGTACATGCGGGAATACTCTACCCGTACTCACAGGTTCCCCATCGCACAACCTACTCTATTCTCTTATTAAGCACTACTCTCTTATTAAGCACTACTCTAGCTTTACTCTATAGTGCTCATTCTCTTTTTCTTTCTACTCTTAGAGTAGTCTAAACTCATAAGTCTCTACTCTTTCTCTACTCTCTTTTCTAATGCATAAGTAAAGCATAATTAATGCACATCAATGACTCATACTCATTAATGAATTTATGAAAAGTAACTATGACATGTAGCAACAATTAAGGCTTTCTACCCTTACTTGTGGTTCTCTTGAGCATTTCATCATACAACTCATGTGCATGAATAACTCTACTCTAATTCTAACTTTTCTGCTTTCTTTAATCAACCAAATGGGAGAAAACTCCCTCATAAACCCTAAATTCCCTATCAAAAGAGAAACACTTCCATAATCTTGCTCAAAACCTCTTCCAACTCCAATCAAACTCAACCCATCATCAAGCAAATACCACACTTCTCATAACTCATAACTCAAACATAATTACTTCTCTCATTCAACAATTTAAAGAAAGCACATATGTATTTTAATCCACTCAAAGGAGTTCTTAAATCTCAACTTAGGTTAAGTTTACTTACCTTATGAGAAATTGGCTTCTTTAACACTTCTCCTTTCCTTTGGAAGCTTGCTTTTCCTCTACAACTTAACCAACAATCACAACATGAGATTCTAATCAAAACATAAGAAAACTCCCATCTAAAGTACAAATCCTTACCTTAGGAAGCTTTAGGTTAAAACCCTACTAAAAGTTACTCAAAAAGGCTCTTGGAAATCCTTGAAAGATTGAAGAAAATTTGAGAGAGTTTAGAAGAATGAAGGAGGCGGTGGAACTGGAAAAATGAAGAACATTCAAAGGCTAAACCCTTTTTAATACCTCTTAAAACTCATTCTTCCCATTTTGCCCTTGCTCTTTTATGGAAATTCCATCCATATCCTTTGATTCCTTACTAACACACCCCCATACTAACATATTCTCCTTGAAATTTCCTTACAATTTACTCCCCACTTTTCCTACTAATTAGGGGTAGAATGGTCCAAATGCCCTTAGTGAAGAGAATATCTAAAACTTAGTAAACATTTTGGTCGGTCACTGGCGAACCTTCCGTCGCGCGCTGGCTCGAAAGTTTCCCTTGGCTTCCACACCTCTTCGCCGCGGCGAAGATTCTTCTTCGCCCCGGCGAAGTACGGCAGACTGAACTTCTTCTGTCTTTTCAACCAATTTCAAGGCAATTAAGCAACACAACACTCATACTAAAGCCAAACAAACAATATTACCACGATACCCTCTCAAATAAGAGCAAACGAAGGAACAATAACTACGTACCTCAAGTGGGGCGTTACAACTTGACCAGAAGACTAGCATTCTACATGAGGATATAACAAAACATGTATGTATTTTTACATATAAAATCCAAAATTAGGATTCACTAATTTTAGAGTATATAATTACGGGGTTGTGCTGAATGAACCAGAACCATTGAACATGCATTATTTCTGAAGTCTTGTGTTGTGTTTTTTGTTATGGCGTATTTGAATATGTTATATTTCATATTTCTTTGCTTGCTATTTCAATGATGCTTTTTCAATGGGACTTGTTCATGCGCAATCTTCTATAATCACTTAGACGTGCACATCACAAATGTTGGCATGTAGTATTGAGTGCACATGTCTATCCCACAAATTTTGTATTAATATATAACAGTATAATAGTAAATGGGATAAGATCAATGTTCTGAAAATCGAATTGGATTGGCTGGTCAGACCGGGAACTGGCAACCTCTTTGGTCCGATTCAAGTTATAGGGGGTTTTTGTTACATTTTAAATTTGTAGGGTTTAATGTAATTTTCTAAGGGTATTTTCAGTATTTCAAACTTTTAGGGATTAATTTGTAACTTTTTGGGTATTTTTTGGAATACATTAAATTTTTAGGGACTAATTAATTTTTTTAGAGATATTTTTATAATATACTACAATTTAAAATACTAATTTATAATTTTTTTAAAATATTTTTGTTGCTGACGTACTGATCGATCAAACCGTGAATAGGCCTTTGATAGAGTCAAGGCTCAGTCCGGTTTTCTAAACATTGGATAAGATTTTTTAAATTAAAATTTTGACATAAATATTTTACACAAATTTTAAGCTATATGAAAACTACAAGTGAAATAAATTATACAGAACATTATTTTAATATTAGTCAGCTTTATAATGTTTTGATAAATTTGACATGTTAATATATCACCATTTACATAAATTCTAGAAAGTCAAAAACAAAATCTTCAAAATTTTTAATTTATATTATTTGATTGTGTGATAAAATTTATCAAAAAGAAAATGAAGTTGAAGCAACAATCGATGAACATAATAATATCTTTTAATCAAATTTAATGTAAATTTCCATTTTTAACCTCTGTGCAGTTAATTGAAGGGGGTGATAAATGAACAATTTTCAAAATAATGAAGTTTAGGTAATCTTACAAAAATTAAGGGTTGTTTGTGAAATCAAAAACGTTTTTCTCTTTCAACTCATATGGCCATTGCATTTTGCATTGTCCTCACTCCTCACCTTACCCTTTACAAAAAGCTTAAAAAAACCCACATAAACCCTCTTCAATTCATGGCTTTAAGGGCCCCATTGCAGAATGTCACGACTTCAAGCACCCAAAATTAACTTTTATATTCTTCCCAAAAAATCCCTCAGCATAACCCACTTGCTAAATTCCTCAAAGAAAATTGTCGATCAGGTAACTTCACTCTAAATGAAGTCTTTTTCCTTTTTTGATTACATGATTCATTCCCAACCTATTTCTCCAATGTCATCATTCAACATATTGTTTGGTGCACTTGCAAAGAAGAAGCATTATTATGAAGTGATTTCGCTTTATAAGAGGTTGAATTCAACTGAGCTATCTCCAGATTTAATGTCTTTTAACATTTTGATAAATTGCTTCTGTAATATCAAAAGGGTTTTGGATGATTTTCTGGTTTTTGGGGGGATTTTGACGAAGGGTTTCAGCCCCGATGCTGTGACTTTTAATGGTTTGATTAAAAGTCTGTGTGGAGAGAAAGATTATGGATTCAAGGGAGTTGTTTATGAAAATGGTTGTTGTTGGTTGTAGACCGAATGTTGTTACTTATAATACTATAATTGATGGTCTTTATAAGGATAGATTAATAGAGAAGGCTAGACAATTACTTTTGGAAATGAAGGGTTCAGGAATTAGTACAAACACAGTCACTTACACCACTATAATTCATGGTTTGTGCTATGTGGGTGATTGGGAGAAGGGTAAAAGTTTATTTATTGTGATGATGAATCAAGGTGTGCAGCCTTTCGTGATGACGTTTAATGTGGTCATAAATGAACTTTGCCAGAGAGGGAAATTAGACGAAGCAAATAGGTTGTTGGAACTAATGATTCAAAGAGGTACGGATCCTTGCATTTATGCTTACAACATTTTAATAAATGGTTATTGCTTGGCAAAAAGAATTGGTGATGCAAGGGAGTTGTTTGCTTCTATAACTAGAAAGGGGTATACATCTCATGTTGTTTGCTTCGCTACTTTAATCAATTGGTATTGCAAGAACAAAAAAGTTAACAAAACTCTTATCCCTTAATTGAGAGATGATTTCAGAAGGAATTAAGCCTGATGTGATTACGTATAACACTTTGTTAACTGGCCTTTTTCTTAAAGCTGAGGTAAAACATGCACGGAAATTGGTTGATGAGATGCAATTTAATGGTGTTATACCTAATTCATTGACATATGCCATTTTCATTGATGGACTTTGCAAGAATGGTTGTGTTTTGGAAGCAGTGGAAAGATTTCATAATTTAGTAAATAACAAGTTTGCAGTTATCTTAGTAAGACACTAAGTCCTATTTTGGGAGATAATCCTTATTATGAAAGAGATATGATTTCTTGACCTTATCAGATTAAGTCTGATAGTTTAAGTAAGATTTGGAATCTTAGTAGAAGAAGAAATAGAATAGGATTCTGATTTCCTATTTATAGACTATTGCAGACTAATGGGCTGAAACCCAGTTTAGCTTAACTTATAGGGTAGCCCAACTCATAGAGTGGGTAGTTCACAAGGTGATTTTAAGCGTAGGCCCAATCAGGATTGGGCTGAGGCCTTGGGCCGTAACATGTTTATTTTGTTATTGGGCCTCGTCAAGCCCAAGATGATTTTTGGCCCTAATAGTTAGCCCCCCACTCTCTAAGTTAAAGAGTATTTAGCTTAGAGAGTATATTTAATCTAATGAGTGCAGACTGAGCGGAGCAACTCGTTAGGTCGGATGGATCATTGTGTGGATTGGGTCGGTGACTTGTCGATTTAAGGTACAAGTCCTTTAATCAGTCTGGGCCAATTGAATGTGTAAATCTATAAATCGGTCTGGGCCGATCGAAGGTGTATGCTTGTGAATCAGGCTGGGTTGATAGAAGGTGTAAACTTGTGAATTGGTCTAGGCCGATCGAAGGTGTAAACTCATGAATCGATCTGAGTCGATCGAAGGTGTAAACTCATGAATCAGTCTGAGCCGATCGAAGGTATAAATTCGTGAATCAGTCTAGGCCGATCAAAGGTGCAAACTCATGAATCGGTCTTAGCCGATCGAAGGTGTAAATTCATGAATCGGGCTAGGCCGATCGAAGGTGTAAACTCATGAATCGGGCTGGGCCGATCGATGGTGTAAACTCATGAATCGGGCGGGCTTATCGCAAGTGTAAACTCATGAATCGGGCTGGGCCGATCGAAGGTGTAAACTCATGAATCGGGCTGGGCCAATCGATGGTGTAAACTCATGAATCAGTTTGAGCCGATCGAAGGTGTAAACTCATGAATCGGTCTGAGCCGATCGAAGGTGTAAATTCATGAATCCGTCTGAGCCGATCGAAGGTGTAAATTCATGAATCAGGCTAGGCCGATTGAAGGTGTAAACTGTGAACCGGGTAGGGCCGATTTGAGGTGTAAACTCTTGAATTGGGGCAGGGCCGGGGAGGCCGATTCGAAGGTGTAATCTCGTGAACCGGGCAGGGCCAATTCAAGGGTGTAAAAAACTTGTGAATTAGGCAGGGCCAATTCGAAGGTGTAAACTCGTGAACTAGGTAGGGCCGATTCAAAGTTGTAAACTTGTGAACCGGGTAGGGCCGATTCAAAGGTGTAAACTCGTGAACCGGGCAGGGTCGATTCGAAGGTGTAAAAAACTCATGACCGGGTAGGGTCGATTCGAAGGTGTAAACTTGTGAATGGGCAGGTCCGAAGGTGTCACTGGTCGGCCGGTATCAGGTATAAAGTCGGGCGGGGGTAGGATCGAAGGTGTAAATCCGTGGATCAAGGTCATCCGTAAAAAAACGCGAATCGAAAGCAGGCGATCCGGAGGTGTAAAAATCCGTGGAATGATGCATGGGTCGATCCTTGGCGGTGTAAAAAATCCATGAATCGGACGGGTAGATCCGGCTCGAAAAATCATGCGTAGGTCGATCCGAAGGTGTAAAATCCATGAATCGACTAGAGTCGATTCGAAGGTGTAAACTCGTGAACTGGGTAAGGTCGATTCAAATGTGTAAACTTGTGAACCGGGTAGGGCCGATTCAAAGGTGTAAACTCGTGAACCGGGCAAAGTCGATTCGAAGGTGTAATCTCGTGAATCGGGCGGGGTCGGTCGAGGGCTTTCGTAAGGTGTAAAAAATCCGTGGACAGGTGGGGGCGAACATTTGAAGATGTAAACTCGTGAACCGGACAGGGCCGATTCGAAGGTGTAAACTCATGAATCGGGCAAGGCCGATCCAAAGGTGTAAATCCATGAATCAGGCAGGGCCAATTCGAAGGTGTAAATCCATGGATCAAGCAAGGCCGATCCAAAGGTGTAAATCAATGGATCAAGTAGGGTTGATCCGAAGGTGTAAAAAATCAGTGAATCGAGTAGGGTCGATCCGAAGGTGTAAATCCGTGGATTGAGCAGGGTCGATCTGAAGGTGTAAATAATTCGTGAATTGAGTGGGGTTGATCCGAAGGTGTAAAAAATCGGTGAATCAAGTAGGGTTGATCCGAAGGTGTAAATCCGTGGATCGAGCAGGGTCGATCCGAAGGTGTAAAAATCCTTGAATCGAGCAGGGTTGATCCGAAGGTGTAAATCCTAGTAGATTGGCGAGAGGTCAATCCAAAGGTGTGGGTAATGTCAGTAGGATCGGCCCGGAGGTCGATCCGGAAGGTGTAAATAATAGCGTGAATTGAGCAAGGTCGATCCAAAGTTGTAAAAAGGTTGCAGCAGAATCGGCGGAGGTCGATCCAGAAGGTGTAAAAAATGCGTGAATCGGCGGAGGGGGTCGATCCAAGGTGTAAAAAAATATGTGGATCGAACAGGTGGTCGATCCAAAGGTGTAAAAAAGTCGTGAATCGAGCAAGGTCGATCCGAAGGTGTAAATCCGTGGATCGACCAGGGTTGATCCGAAGGTGTAAAAAATCTGTGAATCAAACAGGGTAGATCCAGGAAGGTGTAAAAATGCTGAATCGGAAGAGGGTCGTCCGGAAGGTGTAAAAAATTCGTGAATTGAGCAGGGTCGATCCGAAGGTTTAAAAAATCCATGAATCGAGCAGAGACGATCTGAAGGTGTAAAAAAATCGGTGAATCGAGGAGGGTCAATCCAAAGGTGTAAATCCGTGGATCGAGCAGGGTCTATCCGAAGGTGTAAAAAATTAGTGAATCGAGCAGGGTCGATCTGAAGGTGTAAATTCATAGATCGAGTCAATCCGAAGGTATAAATAATCCATGGATCGCGAGCGTCCAGGAAGGTAAAAAATCCGTGAATCGGCGAGGTTAATCGAAGGTGTAAAAAATGAATGAAGGGCGGGGAGGGTCGATTCGATGTAAAAAATGGTAGGGAATCCAAAGGTTTAAAAAAGAATCGAATCCAAAGGTTTAAAAATCCAAAGTGAATCGCGAAGGTGGGGTCGATCCGAAGGTGTAAAAAATTCGTGAATCGAGCAGGGTCGATCCGAATGTGTAAATCTGTGGATCGATCAAGGTCGATCCGAAGATGTAAATCCGTGGATTGAGCAGGGTCAATTCGAAGGTGTAAAAATTCGTGGATTGAGTAGGGTCGATCCGAAGGTATAAATCCGTGGATCGAGCAAGATCGATCCGAAGGTGTCCGTGATCGGAGGCAAGGATCCGGGGCTGTAGCGAACCTTGGTGTATGCCAAGTGGAGCTTGAGATGGAGCTTGCAGTCGAGTTGGCATGATCGACTTGTAGTTGAAACCTTTGAGGGCTATGTGGCCCATTCGGCGTGATCGACTTTATAGTTGAAAACATTTGATTGAAGTTGGAGCAGTGACATGCATGGCATGCACGTTTTAAGCAAAGAGCCCAATGGAGAGTTAATATGCGTGGTGTTCATGTGTAATAAACCAAATGAAATAATAAGCCAAATAGAGAAAGAAAAAGACAAATGAGGGTGAATGTTTCTACTATGTGATTGGCAAAAATTGAGGAAAATGAAGTTTTAAGTAAAACGTACCAGGGCAAAATGGTGTGCACGCTAAATGTGCCAGAGTGGTTTGATTGAGCTGTGCCGAATGACCGATTGTAACAGAATAAGGCAAAAGAGCCGAGCTAATTAAATATTGTGCATTTTAATTAATGCAGATGCAAATGGCAATGGTCGATGTATTAGTGCAACTGACTCGGCTTTGCTCCTCTACTCGAGATTAGTCGAGAATGGGTTCACATGGACCACACTTAAAATGGTTTTACTTCCCATTACACGTGGTCCCCCACATGGTGGTCATGTCTCAATAAAAAAACTCAATATCCAATAGACGGAAAAAAATGTAATTTTCTTTTTCAAGATGCAACATGAAGTTGACACATGTCATTTTGAAATGTCAAACATTTATGGAGCAATAAGAAATTCCTTACCTCTTTTAATATGTCTTCTTTCTGATTTCATATTTTGCAAAAAAAATTCATCCTCTCCTGTGTTTTTCTGACTAAGTTTTCCAACCGCTTTTTCCAAGGTAATCTTTCTAATTTCTTTGCTCAGTTGTTTGGTGGATTTTGGAGAAGAAAGTGGGTGTTTGAAGCCAGGAGGTTCAGCAAAAGTCTGGTGGCTGCCCTGTGTTTCTTTATTCTTGGTCAATACAAGTGGGCAATTTTGTTGGCCTTGCGAAGATGGTAGGACCTATTGATTTTAACAAGAATGTGGAGTAATGACAATAAGATAAATGGAATGGCTGTTTCCTAGTGACATCGATAATGTAATTGGTAGGAGAAGAACCAAATTATTACACCGCCACTGCCATCCTGAAATTAACATAATCAATTGGGATGTCTGGTTTGTGCAATAGTAGTAGGTCTGGTACCAAGTCTCCCAAATACTTGATCAAGGTGGAATTACAGTAAATAAAGTCTCATTCATCATTAGCACAAATTAATACAAAGACAAAAATGTTCAAATAACATGGTTGATTACACACACAAGTGTCAAGATAGGCACACATATGCACTCACAAAGAGAGAGAGAGAGAGAGAGAGAGAGAGAGAGAGAGAGAGAGAGCTGCACATAACGGTGTTAAACACTTGATCTACGAGGAGAAAGGATCAAGTCTGAACCAAAAGTATATGGTCTTGAGTATCAATATATCTGTAACTAAGATAAAAGAACTTCATTATCAATCCTAAAATGTTGGCCATATATTTTGCAGATCAAATAAACAGTAAATAGTACGACAATTGCTTTTTTCCATGTTCGAATTGTAAAATGCGTAGAAGTAATTTAGTATATCTTACTTCATGGACCTAAATGAGATGGATCACATTTTTGTCTTTCTATTGAATTTTTTTTTTTTTTTAAACACTCGATAACATGCCCAAGAGATGTGAGAGTTTTTAGGACACGAAATACCTTCCAAAAAGAAATTAAACACATACGAAAAGTGAGCAATATTCCAACTAATGCATAAACAAATTAGGAACACGGGAGATGTGTTTTGATGCTTTAAGTTATCACATTTTATGCTTAATAGACATAATATGACATGTGAATTATTCCTAGATACTTTCAATGGATTTAAAATGAAGAAAAGTAACGAAATTTTTTTTATTGTGATGAGATTTTCAGGTTAACGATGCCAGTCAAAGGGAGTTCTGTGTCTCCTCTCATATTGCAAGTTGTTGTTGGTAGATGATTGTCAGGGGCCCACAGTGGGCGCCAAACTGTAGATACAAAAATTCTACTGTCATGAAAATAGGGTCTGATCCCGTGAGGTTGAGGCCACTGACAATCTGCTAGACCTGCACACATGAAAGGGCAAGCGTGAAGCTTCTGGAAAACACCAGGGTGGTGTTTGCCGCAGGCACTCCGACGCTCAAGTCAACGAGGCTGAAAGAGATTATTTGATAAGAATTAAGGAGATGAAGAATTACCAAGAGTCTTGTCGGAGGCTAGGACTACGGTAGAGGTGTCGGGTTCTTAGGAGCAAGAACTTTAGGAGCAAATAGATGGTTTTGAGTAGTGTAGATTGACTATGAGATATTTTATGCCTAATGAGAGGGCAAGCCTATGTTTTTATAGTGAACCTAAGGGGCTGGAATCCTAGTAGGACATTGAGTCCTCTTTTTTGGGAGATAATCCCGATCAAGAAGGAAATATGATTTCTTCACCTTATCGATTAAGTTTAATAGTTTAAATAAGATTTGGAATCTTAGTAGATTGTCCCTATTTTTGGGAGATAATCCTCCCTATCATGAAAGAAAAAGATATGATTTCTTAAACCTTACTGATTAAGTCTAATAGTTTAAGTAAGATTTGGAATCTTAGTAGAAGAGGAAATAGAATTCGATTTCCTATTTATAGACTATTGTAGGCTAATAAGCTGAAACTCAGTTTAGCTTAACTTATAGGATAGCCCAACTCATAGAGTGGGTAGTTCACAAAGTGATTTTAAACATAGACCCAATCAGGGCTGGGCTGAGGCCTTGGGCCGTGACATATTTATTTTGGTATTGGGCCTCGTCAAGTCCAAGACGATTTTTGGCCCTAACAGCTCCCTTGACCAAAAAAAAAAAAAAAAACACACACACTAAAGTTAGTAACTAAACAAAGGAAGAAACCACCTCCCTCCAAATTGAGAAAACAATCTAAAAGGGGCCAATATTTACACACAAGACAATAATAAAACAACAAAATCATTCTAAAACAATTCAATTGTTAGTTATCTAATAAATTTACTTAATTCGAACTCACTTTTCCACATCGAATAATAAAAACATACCAAAAACAATAATAACTATTATAGTGAGATTAAATTTCCACCTCGAAGTATGGAAGAAATCCCTGAAGCTTAAGCCTTTGGATGTCGAAGTAGCAAAACAGCCATTTTTATCCTTATAAACCTTGTAAGTAATGAATAAGTAAATAGAACAAAGAAATATGTGTATGAAAACTAAAAATAATCAAAAAAGGAGGGAAAAAAACATTGACATTATAGGACCACGAACTCGAAGGAGAACATGTGGTGGGTCAAAGAATCGCGAGTTTCTTCAATAAACTTGGTGCCAACGCCTTTTTTTTCCTTTTTTTTCTCCTTTTCTTTTCCCCTTTTTAAGTTGCCAACGCTTCCTTCTGTGTGATCAACTTAAGACTTTGCTTAGACTACCGTGACATGCGAAAGATGGGTGCTCCGAACCCACTCCATCAAGTTTCAAATCATGGGCCTCTACGCAAAACAAATACTAGTAGGCCAAGTCTGTCCATGGGCCACGGTTTATAAAGATCGCCCAATGAGTCACGTTGCATGTTGTCGGCTAATTAACTGTGGGTCTGTGGCCAAGACAATAAAACAAAATGTAAAGCTTGATGTTCAAATCAGTTCCTCAAAAAAGGTTTTTTTAATTTTTTCTTTTTTTTAAGGTATAGGAGGCGTTCAAGCCCAATATTAGAGTCTACCTATTTTTAAGACCACAAAATACCCGCAAATCCAATTTACCAAGGTAATTGAATTGAACAAATGTGATAGGACCTCTTTCGGAGATTCGACCGGGGCAGTTTACTAGAAGGACATCTCAAGTTTGCATTTAATTAAAAGGCTATCAAGTTTTAAAGTGTTAACTAAATAGCCATATTATTGATTAAGGGTAATTAGTGCTTAATTATGATTAATGAAGTATTATGTAATCTTTTTAAAATTATACTATATTCCCACAAACCCGAAATTGTTGCAAACAAACCCAAACACCTTCCCGCCATTTACGCATCTCTACCTCTGCATCTTCTTCTCTTCTTCTTAGCTTCGTCTACATCTTCTTCTTCCTCTGCATCTTCTTCTTCTTCTTCTTCTTCCTCCTTCCTCTACATCTTCTTCTTCCTCATTCCTTTATATCTTCTTGTTCCTCCGCCATTAACACTTTATTCTTCCTCCTACCATTAACATCTTCTCCGCCAAAGATCCCCCTCCTCCTCCTCCTCCGAGAAATTTCCTCTAAGTACGTGTATCTCCTTTTTACATTTTATATTTAGATTTACAAAGATTTAATAATGGATGGGGTTTGGGTTATGATTTTGATTTAGTTGTTTAGGTTGTTAGGTATTGTTTGATGTAATGCAAGTTGAAAGGAGTGAAATTTGTTGAAAATTTGTTCTGGGTATGATGGAATCGATTGTAGGTGGAGATGGCTAAAAATGTGTTTTGGGTATGATGGATCGCAAGCGATCTGGTAGGTCTGATAACACATCTGGTGTATAGGAAGCGCAGATCGCTTAAGTGATCAGTAAATGGCATAAGATCGCTTTTAAAAAGCGATCATGGTTATTTATACTGGATCGCTTAAGCGAACGAATCTAACGAGACCATATAAGCGACTGTGTAGATTCTTTTTAAAATATTTGAACCCTTAGTACAACATTTAAGAATTTTTTTTTTTCTTGCATTACAGGTAGTTGGCTTATTATTACACATGAGACAAGTTGTTTTGGGTGTTGAATATTTTGGCGAGTGGGTGGAGGAAGCACGTAGTTGGCAGTGGATTGGGAAGAGCAAAAAGAGCTTATACCAATTCTTTTGTGAAGGCACGAGAGGTTAGTTTTGATGGTGATTGATGAAATAATTAGAAGAGGTAATTTGAGTTGCTCGCGTAGTGATATAGTTGTGAAGTATGTTTTAGCGAGTTCTGAACATTATAAGGTACCTCTTGTTACATTAAAGTCGGATGAAAGTGTGAAGTTATATATGATTGATGTGGTGATAATTTGGTTGAGGCGATTTTAAGGGTTTCTCTTATATAAAAATCATTGAAGTTGGTTCAAAGGGAAGGGGATAACGGAGGAAGTAGGCAGGGAGATTTGCCTAGTTTAATTTGAACTACGAGGCCAATGATTTGTTAGTTGAAAAATCAAGTGATGAGTTGATTTGGTGAATGGGTGGGTGATGAGGACAACGTAGAAGAGGGTTGGTGATTGGGGACAGGAATGAAAATGTTGAGGAGGAGGACCCGTAGATGTTCCCCACAGATGTAAAGATTCCTTTAATACGTATAATGTAGAATGAGATTGTGAGAAGAGAACACCATGGTCAGCTTTATGCAGTTCGTAGAGGGGCAATTCCGGAGGTACTAGTGAATCACTCATGTTTTTACTGGATGGATCGGAGGGTTGCACATAGGGTATTTATTTGACAACAAAGAGGAAGTGGTGAGGAAGCTAAAACTTGTTGCCCGTAAGAGGTAATTTGAGTTCATCACCCAAAAATTCAAATTCATTGGTCGTGACGGCTTTGCATGTCGTGACCGAAAGTGCAAGTGGCAATTTATTGTGAAGGTTGGCAAGTAGTCGGAAAAATTTATGCTTAGCACATATACCCGTGAGCACACTTATGGTTTGGGACATATTTCGGTGAGCATCGGAAACAGCGTCCATCGATGTTATTGGACAATTTGTCAAAAAGTCGGTTCTTGAAGGATAAGGTCCATCTTCCTAAAGACAATCGAGACTTGTGCACAGCAGTTCCCGGGATGTGCTATTAGTTACTGGAAATGCCCGAAGGGAGACAACATGCACAAGATTTTTGTTAGGGGCACGCGAGTGCGGGTTTTACAGTATTAGAAGCGTACGTTTATATGCTTGAGTTGACAAACCAAGGTAGCAAGATGGCTTTGAAGTTGGGATAGAATATGATGTTTAAATATTTTTTTGTTGCTTTACGGTTACTGCTTTATAAGGGTTTTGTAAACATGAGAAAGGTGTTGAGTGTTGATGGTTGCTTTCGCGGGGAAAGTATGGAGGTACATTGTTGGTTGCCAAAATTGCGCAGACGTGAGAATCCCACGTATCCCTTTTGTTGCATGGTGTGTGTTGACTGCGAGAATGACCCGAGTCGTGGACTTGGTTTTTCAAAGCGATTCGTGCGAGTGCGACAGCGGCGAGTTGTGCATAATATCCGATAAAGCACAACTCTATAAAGAAGAGGTTGCCACTATTTACCGTCAAGCACATCACAGTTAAGCTATTTGAGGGCACCTTGGTGAGAACATAAAATAAAAGTTTAAGTGTCTTGGCCTCCTTGACATACTACATGGCGGCAAAAGCTTATCGGGTTGATGCGTTTGAGGAGCGAGGTTCCCGGCAAATCGAATCAAGGATGATAGAGTTGCTAAGTATCTTGAGTATGATGTTAGTTTGAAACGATGGAGTGAGCTTACTTTCCTGGAAGAAGGTTTGATGTCATGACCACGAACATAGCCGAGTCCATAAATTCGAAGTTGTTAATAGAAAGAGAGTTTCCAATAATTGCACTTTTTGATGTAATCCAAAAGACAACATCTGATGTTTCCATGAGCGTTGTCCTTTGGAGTCGGATAATTTTACTACAACCCTTGTTTGATTTCAAATTTGAAAAAATTATTGCGAGAATGTATGGAACATCAAATGCTGCTATTTCCTATCCTCTTAATGCTCAAGGAAGTTCACTGTGGGTGGCTATGGTCCGGATGCTCTAGTTACCTTGTTAGAAAAACTTGTAGCTGTAAAGTGTTTGACATTCAACATTTACCTTGTCCTTATGCACTAGCAAGATTTCAAACACTAACGGAAGCTTGGATTTTTGCTTTTGAAGAATTTACATGGAACTTTGCTCCCCTCTCCTATATGATAGATCACTACATGCTAGCTTATTAGAAACAATATATCCGGTGCCTCCCGAGGAAGAGGGAGTGGGTAGTGCCGCGGAGGAGGTGGCTAACATTATCATCCACCCCGCCATTCCCAAGAAGCGGGCAAAGGGGAAAAAAAAGAGTTAAGCGTATTCCATCGGCCCCTTTTGAGGTTTACGGAAGATGAATAAGTGCTCGGAATTTGCAAGCAACCTGGCCTGAAGGAACGGTTTGCCAAAAGCAATCACATGCAGTATCTAGAAATTAGGTTCAAAGAAGGATGAAATTCGGGGTGGGGAGTTGCCGGTGGCCCAACCGTTGATGAGTTATTGTTTTCAATTATTGATGTTATAAATTTTATTGTTACCTTTAATAAATCATTCTTTATATTTCTTGTTACATGGCCTAAATATTTGTTGTTGATTTTAGTTTGGAATTAGGTTGTCAAATTGAGGAGAAAGTATGGCATTAATACGTGTTGATAATTTTAGTTTGTCAAAATTCAGGAGAAAAGTAGGAAAAGTATATATCGCCAATGATCGCTTAAGCGAATAAGCGACTAAGGGTTTTTCAAACAGAATCGCTTAAGTGATATCACGTATCGCTTAAGCGATCATGCACCTGAGAAGATGATTCTGCCCACGTGTATGATCGCATAAGCGATCCACGATCGCTTAATCGACCAAGACAAAAAGACAAGAATCGCTTAAGCGTTCTGGCCCAGGGGCACGATCGCCTAAGCGATTCACGATCGCTTAATCGACCAAGATGAAAAGACAAGAATGGCTTAAGCGATATCTCGGATCTGCGTAAGCAATCGTATACCTGGACAAATTTGATTCTTCCCAGGTGCACGATCAATCGACCAAGACAAAAAAAGAAGAATCGCTTAAGTGATTCTTATAGGGATCGCTTAAGCGATCATGCACCTAGTAGATTTGGGTTACGCCAATCACGTGATCGCTTAAGGCGATCCCACGATCAAGCTTAATCGACCAGGCTGAAAAAGTAAAGAATCGCCTTAAGCGATCGTGTGTAAGTTCCTTTTATTACGATCGCTTAATCGACCACGAAAGATTTGAAAATTTGACAAATACCACCCCGCCTCTTTAACTTCCCCGATTAAGGCCTGCCACCGTCGACCCTCGGGAAAAGGGGTGTTATGATGCATTACGGTCGGATCGGTGGATAGGGCATCGATATGTCCTTTTTCCGGCCCGGATCGACCGCGGATGTGGCCGAAAAAGGCGAGATCTGCGGCCATATCCCAAGGCCCGTCGGCGAAAGCGAAAAATCGACATCGGCCGTTTGTGATGGCCAAGATATGGCCGGTTCGTTTTTCCCCCGATCAACGATGCGAATTTGGTTATCGTTGGCGAGCACATCGGAACCATTTCATTTGAAAGTAGATGCGGCCGATGTGGCCTTTTCCTGCCAAATCCACCGGTGGATACAGATGGGGTCACATCTGTGGAATATCGGCCATTTTTGGTGTTTGTAGCCAATCCGGTGGTGCCAAAATCTAGGAAGTTCGGTGGGTGGGTGTGTTTTGTTACTTTTGAAACTTTTCAAAGGGCGGTATTAATGAAATTAATTCGGAATTAATGGGTCTAAAATTTATTAAAAAATACTAATATTTGCTAAATAATTAAACAAAGATATATTATGGGAATATGATTTATAATATTTATACGAATATTAACCAAACCGCACACCTTTATGTTACGAGCAAAGGCAGATCGTAAAACCAAAACCTATATGTTTAGCATAGACATATACATTCTACCCCCACCCCCTTTATATGTTTCTGTGACGTAAAAGAACTATATGTTTAATATGAATATAATACGGTCATAGTCCACAAAGGACGATCCGTAAACCTATATGTTTAGCATGACGTGTACATTCTACACTTTATATGTTTCATATCGACGTAAAAGAACTATATGTAATATAAATATAATACGTTCATAGTCCACAAAGGAACGAATCATAACCCTATATGTTTAGCATAGACATATTCTACACTTTATTGTTTCATCTTGACTTAAAAGAACTATATGTTTAATATAAATATAATAACGGTCATAGTCCACAGGACGAATCGTAAACCTATATGTTTAGCATAGTGTTAATCCGCTACGATGCTCTACCCTACAACAAATAATATCCGAATACATAGGAACACTTAACGATTCGTTGCTTATACTCATGCTCGCTTAGCGATCGCATCGCTTAAGAGATCTAGCTCGCACGGATGCCCGGTAATCGAAAATTGCTTGCCATCCACCTTTGGTAATTTCGGCTTTGGCGATTTTCCCCAGAAAACACTCGATCGCTTGCCGATTCCGTTGGACAAGCGAATGAATCTACCTGGCCATCTATGATTGCTGCGATCTCATG
>CM047738.1:1073888-1114124 GCA_026225825.1 Pistacia integerrima | reverse complement strand
TGTTTATCCTTCCCGTCCCATTGGGATTGCTTAACTTCATGTCTACTTTTTCAAGTTCTTGATGGTTCGCTCATATGATTTAGGTCCTTATGGATAAGAATTAAAGAACTTCAAGTGATTTGCAACAACAAGCAATCTTTCTCAATGAAAAACTTTTTGTTTGGGAGTCACCGATTAATAAGATCGAATGTAAAAACAAAACCAAGCACACTTTTATCTTCTTCTTTATCGGTATATTCAACTATTTCTAGACTTTTCTCTAAACCTGTTCTGTAATAGACTTAGCCCCACCCCTTTTGCAAACCTTTTATAAAGGGCCGCATGGCTCCCCTGACTATTCCCTCTGCTCTGCTTTCTCTGGCGGCACTTACCCGCTCGTAAGCCGCCACCAGGCATATTCTATCATGCAAAGGGCGTAGTGGCTCCGGTTCCCACCACAAACCACATTTTTTTATTGCATCTTACTAAGTGCGGGCAACATGTAATGCACTTCCACCCTTTTAAAATGCCTTTTTCTATATTTAAGAGTCCTAAAATGACCTTTGAAACCAAAGTGCACTGAACTCTCTTTACCATTCCTAATTCCATCTAAAATGTCCTCGTGATTCCTTGTCAAAAACTTACCAACGGCGAGTCACCCTTGCGAGAAGAGGCGCCAATTATCGCTATAAGGTCCGGAACTCGTGATAACCTTGTGATGTTTACGTCCGCACAATGCGACAATCAATATAAACAAAATGTCGATAACAAAAATAAACCAAAACAACTAATAAAAATATCATCGACAACAAAAATTTATGTGTAGTCGGTTAAGCGATTTCGATCGCTTAAAAGATCTTGACTTACCGCTTCGGGGGTGCAAGATCGCAAGGGCGATTTCAAATCGCTTAAGCCGATCAAGAGTAAAGGGTGAAGGAATCTCTTAAAGGGCGACAAACAAAGGGCGATTGCTTAAGCCGATGAGTTACTTAAGCCGACCAAGAGTCAAGCCAATAAATCGCATAAAGCGATATAAAAGATCGCTAAGCCGGATCTTAGATCTAGCGAATGGAGTAAAGAGGTTAATCGCTTAAGCGATACAAATGATACCAAGCGACAATTCAGATGTACCTGCGTTCGCGGCCTCTCGTCTCGTTCCGGGCCTCCTCATCTGCCTGATTCTCGGAAGACTCCAATTAACGCTACCGGGAATTTCTGTGAATCCTCCGGCAAGGCCCTTTGAATTATCGCTGACTCGTTCCTGAAGCTGTGAAGATTCTTTCCTCTGTCTTGTGCCGTGTGTCTCTCTCCTATCGACATGTTTTGCTAATCGGATGATCCATGACTGCCATGAACTACCTGTGCCACCGGAATCTAGGATTCGGAAGTGGCGTTTGAGTTGTTCTCGTCAATGAGAGTGTCGACCATGGTTTTGATTGAATTTGTGTGAAAATTTGTAGTTTGGATTGGAAATGTGGGTGTATTGTTCGAAATCGCGTAGATTGTTCCGTTTTAGTTCAAGAAATCGATTTTAAGGTTCAAGAAATCGATTTAAGTTTAAGAAATCGATAGAAAATCGTGACTTATCACCGAAATCGCGATTATATTCCGTAGGTTCAAGAAATTGAGTTACGATTGAATATGGGTGGAAATTTGCGGGTTTGGATCGAAATCGCATGTCTCCACTCTAGTTCAAGAATTCCGATTTGGTGGCCCTAATGAATTTCGATTAAGCGAGGTGAATAGTTAAAGGGGTTTGGGGCTTGTTTGAGAAATTTCAAATTTAAAAGCTTATTATGTCTATTTGGCCCAAATATGTTTTAATCCTTTCATTTTAACCCATTTTTACGGTTGTTTAGTTGTAGGCTTGGTCGGTTAAGCGATCTCTTATAAGGCAAAATAAAATTGCGCCGATAGATGATCGCTAAAGGATCCTCAGATGCTTTTAAAAGCCGGATTCCTCGCTTGTACTCTTAAGGTCGCTAAGCGATTTACTTCCCTTCCCAAGGAGAGAATAAAGTGCGCGATCTATGATAGCCAAGCGATCCTTTTGTATAGGCTAGCGATTCTCGCTTTTACTCTTGGTCATTAAAGCGATCTTCTAGAGGAATAAAATTTCCTTAGATATATGATCTTAAGCGATCCTCTTGTATCTCCCGCCGATTCCTAGCTTTTACCCTTTCTTGGTGTAAGCCCGGTTTGATCGCAGCGATTTCTCTCTTAAGAGCGATAATCTGCCCGCGATAGATGATCGCAAGGCGGGATCCTCCAGGTATCACTTAAGCGATTCTTGCTTTACTCTTGGAAGGTCGCCTATGATTTAAGATCGCAGCCCGGGATTTCTCTTCCGAAAGCGAGAATAAAATCTGCGCGATCTATGATCGCCAGGCGATCCTCCTCGTATCGCAAGCGATCCCTTAGCTTACTCTTTGGGAAATCGCTTAGGGGCATTTTAGATCGCTTTTTAAGCGATCATTTGAAAATCTGGAATCGCTTAGAGATATATGTGGTCGGCCTTCCATATATCGCTTAAGCGGATCATAAAATAGAAGAATCCTACATTCTCCCCTTTTGTATTATGTAATAATCTGGTCATTTATAACTCATTTTCTCCCAAATACGAAAAGAATAAGCGCAAATGAAGTCATTTATATCAATCTAATCCATCACGAGATCAAAATATAAGAGACATCAATGTAATTGAAAGTTTAAACTTAAAATCCAATTCATAATAGTGCCAAAAATGAATAAATCCTAAGCCACTTTGACAAGCTTTTGAATTTGTGTAATCAGCCCATGCCCGAGATCATTCTGGGTACCATGCTGCGCTTGACCTTGATTGCGAGAATACCGCCACTTTGAGAAGTTTCAAATTGAAGTATAATCACTATCACGAGGATCATTTCATGGTACCATGGCTTACCGGGCCCGAAACCCTGATACGAGATGCCACCTCCCACCACCTGGACTTGATGCGAGATGCCTGCAAGTGAACTACTTTGACGACCTAGCTTAGGTGGAGAGGTCCCTCATTGTTTGCCGGGAAACAACTGCGAGAATTATCCGGGCACACCTTGCAGACACATCGACCTTTTCTAAATAAAACACAAAAACAAAAAGTTTTTAAGGGCCAATTTGTTAAATGGAAAGTAGATGTCCAAAGGGAGTAAAATTTTCTCTTCTCCAACCGACAGTATTGAAAGGTGGCAAGATTGAAAAGTTCTAGGGTCTTGTCCTATTTCGTAAAGCCTTGTGTATAAGCATGCAAGTGCGAACATCGCACCACAACCTCGCATCACATAAACTACAATTAAAATTAAAAGTACAAGTTCCAAACCTTTTCATGTGTGGTCACTCAAAAGGGGCGGATCCATTTCCCCATGGAAGCAACTCAACTGCAAAGTTGCTCCCGAAAGATGGTCATTGTTTCGTCATTCAATCGGTTTCATCCATTGTTGGTCATGTCGAACTGAATAATTTCAGGCATATGCCCACTTGAATCAACTGCAATAGGAAGATAATTAGCATTAAAAGATTCGACCATAGAACAATTCATTATGTAAGTTAGTTTTATACAAAAATTTACATTGACTTCATTTGTGAAAGCGGGAAGCGTGCTTGTGCCACTTTCCGTCAATTTCTTCATCACCGAGGTGCTCAAACATCCCACTCTTGCGTAACGTAGTGGGGAACAACACGCAGTTTGGGCTCCAACTCGCCCCTTCCATGCTGTCTTCGATAAATTGTGGGTGTAGTCAAGGATCTTGATAACCTCTCCTTTAAGAGCGCGCATTGCTATCCAAGGTTGGCATTTCCTGACTAGATGATCGTAGACACTTAACCTTTGCCCAATGTGGCCATATTTGTGCCCACCCCCAGTCCCCCATTACATACTACATCATCCTTGGTTCCATCAAACTTAAAATCATTAGGCTGCGTCCAAGTCTTATGGCGGTCGTTTTTGCCCCTTTTTAGGGGCTTCTTTTTGCTAAACGGAGGGATTGTACCAATGGCCTTTTTCAATAAATTGCGATATGTCGATGGCGAAGTTGTTGCCAAAGGCCACATGGTGATAACGCATTCGATACAATAGATCACCATCTGGGTTTGTCGTAGCCTCATCAAGTTGCAATACCTCATCGATGTGTTGCATCAAATAAAAACAACATGATAAGTATACAATACCTCCAATTGGAAAACATAAGCAAAAATAAGGAAAATTAAGCGAAAATAACTCACCGAGTCGTGGAAGCCGTTGTTTACCCATCGTAAAAATCTTTTTCAAACCAATCCAAGAATAATCCCCGTCCTTACACTTTACAAGGGCATCAACCTTGGATTCATTGTAATAGGCATAGAAGGGTTTTTTCCTTTTCCTTTTCCTCCTCTATTGGCATATACAAATTCGCAAAGTGAACTCCATCTTTGCTTGCTCGTTTCCTCCCCTTCCTCCATTTGTACATCCCCCACCTACCTTCGCCTCCCGCCTCAATCTCCCTACATTATAAGGCCGCCCCTTTTACTTCCTCCAAAACCTCTTTAACCTCCTCAATTTTGGCTTCTTCCTTCAATTTGTTTCTTTGTTTTCTCTTAATTCAACGTGTTAGTACGGGTGTAAGGCGATTTCACAAACCTGGTCTTTCGACTCCTCTTTTCTTTGCCCTTTAGGTTGCAACTTTTTAACTACCTTCAATTACCTCCACCAACGTCCTCCCTTTGCACCCTACCAACTTCCTCCTCCACCCTAACAACTTTCTCCCGCCACCTTATCCACTTTCTCCTCCACCCACCCTTTTCAATGCTTCTTCCATCTTTATCAAACAAACTCTTAATGAGGTCAACCACCTCACTCTTCCCGACCACCGACGCCTAGGCAAAGCGGGTACTTGTTATCTTGTTCTTGAGGCATACAAACCCCTTCCTTCCCTCCCCTCCTCCTCCTCCTCCCACCCGATTGCGGCTTCATCCTCCCCTCGCCGGTTCCAACCACATTCTCAAGCGTGGGCCCCACCCTAACCAAGCGCCTCACATGTGTGGACCCCTTGTAGGTCCTTGCCGTCAAAGCGATCCTATCCCGGCCCTTCATCCCTTTGATCCTCCAATGCTCGAAAAAAAGATTTGTGACATAAAGTCGCTTGTTGCCTTCCCCAAACCCCCGTAGCGGTGGAGGGGGAAGCGAACAACCCCAAACTGTAATAAGAAAACAAAATCAATCAGATTTAATCGAACATTTTTAAAGTAAGTTGGCATGTTCAACCTTAATCCTTTTAATCTTACCCAGTTGATTGAATTTCAATCTCTATTTGCTCATAATCCGAATGGGTACACTTCTTTAGTCGTGCCATGCAAACATCCTAGGAAATGTCCACCATTGCACAAGTGAAGCCCTTAATCCTCCCCCACCCTGCCTTAGCCGACGGATGGCCTCATACATCCAAGCCTACATTGTAAAAAAATAGTCCATATCATAATTCAAACACATATATTAAAAAAAATATAACAAAAAGCTATTAATATTTCTGCATTGCCCATGGGAAGCCAAACAATTTATGGCGGGTCGCGATCTATTCTTGTCCGGCCCATTGGTAGTGCTTAACTGTTAGGTCTTTGCTTGCAAGGACTCCATGGTTCGCTTAAATGATACCCAGTTTTCCACCGATAAGCATAAGTTCAAGTTTCTTAACAAACTTCACCCAATCAATATCAATGGCTTTTTGTTGGAGTCACTAGCCATTAGATCGGAATGTAAGAACAATACCAAGCCACAGTTTGGGAACATCTACAGAATCGTTAAAACTCACCATCTTTTTAACCTGTCCCTCTAATTCCTGTGCCTTAATAGACTTGTTCCCGCCAAAACCTTGTTAGCCAACCTTTGGCCCCTCCCCGTATTGTCCGTTATTCTTTTCCTCAACCTCACCTATGAATTCCCCACATCTTAAGCCGGAGGTTCTGTGGAATTCCCATCATCCCGGGCGTCTTGGCTTTCCATCCACCACCATGAACCACATTTCGTGTTTTTTTGTTGCTTTTATGAGTGCGCAACCAATATAATGCTCTGGGAAGGCCCAGGGAATGTCTTTTTCCATTTTGTGTCCATATCCCAAAAATGACTAAAACAAGTCTCTTTTGAATCTCCTTTCACCATTCCTCCTGGTCCCTTAAAATCCCCGGTTATTCTCCGTTAAAACATCCCGGGAACTTGACCTCACCATCACCCCCTCCACGGGAAGTACGGTACCATATCGCTTACAACCTCCAATCCATACTTCTACATGTTTACTTCTTCGGAAAATCTGCAATCGATATAAACAAAAAAATATCGGGCAAAAAAATTAAACCAAATCAAATATTAAAAAAATCGCTCCAAGAAGAATGCAGCTGATGGCCGATGGGATTACGCCTTCTGTACAAGATCTCTTAAAGGGCCCGTCCAAGAATCGATTCCGCCGATAAAGGATCAAGAGATTATAGATACGACGATTGGTTACCCGCCCTCCGGAAGAGATCGGGCAAGCGATCTTAAATCTACCAAGCGGACCAAGAAATAAAGAGATTCATCACTTTTACTCTTGGTACGTTGGCTTGATTCGACAGCCGATCTTGTCAAGGCAGAATCAACATTCTGGCAGATCTAAGATAAACGCAAGCAATCATTTATATCCGCTTTAAGCGATTCATATTTTACTCTTAGCAATCCAAAATAGCTTAGCGGACCAAGAGTAAAGGCCATCAATCGCTAAGCGATCCCTTAAGCGACACAAAGGAAAGGATCGCTTAAGCAATCTTAGGTCTCGGTCTGAAGTACAAATACCTTTTCTTCGGCGGCCTCCTCGTTCTCCTTTGAACTCTGCCGAAGCCTTGGCTTCTTCTTGGCACCCCGATCGCCCCGGCCTCCTTCCTCTTCTTGAAGGCCGTTTTATTCTTGTTCTCTCTCTTGTTGTGCCTGCTTATCGTCTCCGCTCCACTTTGGGAACACCTTGCAGCCTGATCGGAGGATCCACCAGCGACCATTGAAGCTTGCCGTGGTGGGACTCTACGATTCGAAGAGGCGTTGGGTGTTCCTCCTCATTGTTAATGTCAACCATAGTTTTAAGAAAGGAAGATGCTTTAGGATTAAATTTGGGTGTGAAAAATTTGGGCCGGGGAATGTGGTATTATCGTCGAAAATTAAAAACCGCAGATGCGTTTAGGGATTGAAGATATCGATTTTTGCCTTAATTGGTTCGATTAAGCGATTTGAATATCTGAAAACTCTTTTTCAATTTTCAAATTTTAAAAACTTTCATAATTATGATTTTGTCCTTTTATGTTTTAATCTTTTTCATTTTAACCCATTTTACATGTTTAATGGATCCTAAGGCCTGCCACATCGATTCAACTGCAAATAAAAAAAATGGTAAAACAAAGTTCAAGGCCATTTTTTAAAATCCAAACTTGGGATGGCGGGTCAGCTAAATTTTCTCAGATTCGACCACAAGACCCACAGGTGCAGTTTACTCAAAGGACATCTCAAGTTTGCATTTAATTAAAAGGCTATCAAGTTTTAAAGTGTTAACTAAATAGTCATATTATTGATTAAGGTAATTAGTGCTTAATTAGGATTAATGAAGTATTATGTAATCTTTTCAAAAATTATACTATATTCCCACAAACCTGAAATTGTTATGCAAATGGGCCCAAACCCAAACCACCCTTCCCCGCCATTAACGCATCTCTACCTTCCTGCATCTTCTTCTCTTCTTTCTTAGCTTCGTCTACATCTTCTTCTTCTTCCTCCCTCCTCTGCATCTTCTTCTTCCTTCCTTCCTCCTCTCTTACTTCTTCCTCATTCCTCTATATCTTCTTCTTCCTCTGCCATTAACACTTTATTCTTCCTCCACCATTAACATTTTCTCCGCCAAAGATCCCCCTCCTCCTCCTCCTGACATTTCCTCTAACTATGTGTATGTCCTTTTTACATTTTATATTTAGATTTACAAAGATTTAATAATGGATGGGGTTTGGGTTATGATTTTGATTTAGTTGTTTAGGTTGTGTTATGTTTGATGTAATGCAAGTTGAAAGAGTGGGGAATTTGTTGAAAATTTGTTAAGGGTATGATGGAATCGATTGTAGGTGAAGATGTTGAAAATGTGTTTTGGGTATGATGGATCGCTAAAAAGCGATCTGGTAATCTGACAGATAGATCGCTTAAGCGATCGTATCTGCAGATAGATCGCTTAAAGCGATCTGTAAAATCCGATGTATAGGAGTAGATCGCTTAAGCGATCAGTAAATGACATAAGATCGCTAATTGATCGCTTAAGCAATCCAGTATAAATAACCATGATCGCTTAAGCGATACAGCAAACTATATAAGCACTATACAGATTCTTTTTAAAATATTTGAACCTTTAAGTACTTTTTGACCCAATAATTTTTTTTTCTTGCATTACAAGTAATTGGCTATTATTACACATGGGACAAGTTGTTTTGGGTGTTGAATATTTTGGTGAGTGGGTAGAGGAAGCACGTAGCTGGCAGTGGATTGGGAAGAGAAAAGAAGCTATACCAATTGCTATGAGCATAGAGGTTAGTTTTGATGAGTTGATTGATGAAATAATTAGAAGAGGTAATTTGAGTTGCTCGCATAGTGATATAGTTGTGAAGTATCTTTTAAGCAGAGTTCCTCAACATTATAAGGTACCTCCTGTTACATTAAAGTCGGATAAAACTATGAAGTTATATATGATTGATGTGGCCGATAATGGTTCGAGGCGATTTTGGGAGGTTTCTCTTGTAGAAAAGGTCAGAAGTTAAGGTTCAAAGGAAGGGGATGACCGGGAAGAAGTAGGCGAAGATTTGCCTAGTTTTAATTTAAACTACGAGGCCAATGATTTGTTAGTTGAAAATCAAGAGTAGACGGTCAATTGGGTGGTGAGGAGGACACTGTAGAAGAGGTTGGTGATGGGGGGCAGAATGAAAATGTTGAGAAAGAGGACCCCGTAGATGTTCCCATAGATGTAGAGATTCCTTTAAATACAGTTATTACGAAGGCATAGATTGTGAGGAAGAGAACACCATGGTCGTTATGCGAGTTCGAGAGGCAATTGGAGGTAATAGTGAATTAGCTCATGTTTTTACGGATGGATCGGAGTTGCACATAAGGTATTTATTTGACAACAAAGAGGAAATGGTGAGGAAGCTAAAACTTATTGCTGTGAGAGGTAATTTTGAGTTCATCACCAAAAAGTCAAATTCATTGGCTTTGTCAGTTGCATGTCGTGACCGAAAGTGCAAATGGCGGATTTATTGTAGAAGGTTGGCGGAGTCGGAAAAATTTATGCTTAGCACATATACCCATGTAGAGCACACTTGTGGTTTGGGACATATTTCAGTGAGCATCGGTCAAGCGAATCCCATTGATGTTTTTGGACAATTTGTCAAAAGTCGGTTCGTTGAAGGAGAAGGTCCATCTCCTAAAGGCAATCAGAGACTTGTGTACACAGAGTTAGGATGTGCTATTAGTTACTGGAAATGCTGGAAAAAGAGATAACATGCACATGATTTTGTTAGGGGCACGCTGAAGCAGGGGTACGCAGTATTAGAAGCGTAACGTTATATGCTTGAGTTGACAAACCAAGGTAGCAAGACGGCTTTGAAGTGGGACAAGAATATGATGTTTAAATATTTTTTTGTTGCTTATAGTTCTGCTATAAGGGGTTTTGTAAACATGAGAAAGGTGTTGGCTGCTTGATGGTTCCTTTCCACGGGGAAAGTATGTAGGTACATTATTGGTGGCCATTGCACGGAAAAGATGGCGAGAATCACACATATCCCTGTTGCATGGTGTGTGGTTGACTCGAGAATGCAGTCGTGGACTTGGTTTTTTTCAAAGCGATTCCCACGTACGATAATGCGACATGGGACGAGTTGTGCATAATATCCGATAGGCACAACTCTATAAAAAAGGATTGCCACTATTTCGTCAGCACATCACGGATTACGTATGAGGCACCCTTGGGTGAGAACATAAAACAAAAGTTTAAGTGTGGCCTCCTTCAAACATACCCTTAACATGGCAAAAGCTTATCGGGTTGATGCATTCGAGGAGCGGTTCCCAACAAATCCAAATCAAGGATGATAGAGTTGCTAAGTATTCTGAGCATGATGTTGGTTTCAAGGCCAGTGGAGTAGAGCCTTACTTTCCCGTAAGAGGTTTGATGTCATGACCACGAACATAGCCGAGTCCATAAATTCGAAGTTGTTAATAGAAAGAGAGTTTCCAATAGTTGCACTTTTTGATGCAATCCAAAAAGACACTGTCGGTGGTTCCATGAGCATCGTACGGAGTCGATAATTTTACTACAACCCCTTGTTCGTCGCTAAAAAATTATTACGAGCGTTATTTGGGAATCACCCAAATGCTGCTTGCCTATCCTCTTAATGCTCAAGAGTTCACTGTGTGTGGCTATGGTCCGGATGCTCTAGTTAACCTTGTTAGAAAAACTTGCAGCTGTAAAGTGTTTGACATTCAACGTTTACCTTGTCCTCATGCACTAGTAGCACAGAAACACCAACGGAAGCCGGATTTTGGTTCAAGAATTTACATGGAACTTGCTCCCTCTCTATATGATAGATCACTACATGCTAGCTTATTCAGAAATGATATATCTGGTGCCTCCAGAAGAGGAGTGGGTAGTGCCGCCAGAGGTGGCTAACATTATCATCTACCCGCCATTCAAGAAGACAGCAAAGGGGAGAAAAAAAGTTAAGCATATTCCATCAGCCTTCGAGGTTCCGCGGAAGATGAATAAGTGCTCAATTTGCAAGCAACCTGGCCACAAGAGAGGCAGTTGCCAAAAGCAATCACATGCAAATCCAGAAAATTAGGTTCGAAGAACGATGAAATTCAAGGAGTTGCCAAGGCCAACCATTGATGAGTTATTGTTTTCAATTATTGATGTTATAAATTTTATATTTCTTGTTACATGGCCTAAATATTTGTTGTTGATTTTAGTTTGGAATTAGGTTGTCAAATTGAGGAGAAAGTATGGCATTAATACGTGTTGGTAATTTTAGTTTGTCAAAATTCAGGAGAAAAGCAAGAAAAGTATATATCACCAATGATCGCTTAAGCGACTAAGTATATTGCTTAACTGACTAAAGGTTTTTCAAACAGGATCGCTTAAGCAATATCACGGATCGCTTAAGCGATCGTCCACCTGGGAAGATGATTCTGCCCACATGTAAGATCGCTTAAGCGATCCACGATCGCTTAATCGACCAAGACAAAAAGACAAGAATTGCTTAAGCGATATCTAGGATCGCTTAAGCATCGTGGCAACTAGGCGATGATTACGCCCTTGTGGGTAGGATCGCCCAAGCGATCCACGTTCACTTAATCGACCAAGACAAAAAGACAAGAATCGCTTAAGCGATATCTTGGATCGCTTAAGCGATCGTGCACCTGGAAAGATTTGATTCTACCCAGGTGCGCGATCGCTTAATCGATTTACGATCGCCTAATCGACCAAGACAAAAAGAGAAGAATCGTTTAAGCGATCATGCACTTGGGCAGATTTGATTCTGCCAATCACATGATCGCTTAATCAACCAACCGAAAAAGTAAAGAATAGCTTAAGCGATCTCTATGATCGCTTAAGCGATCTTTTGTAAACAAAGTTCCTTTTATTACGATCGCTTAATCGACCAACAAAAGATTTGAAAGTTTGACAAATACACCCTTACTTACCCAACTTCCCAGATCCTTGCCACCACCGCCGGAGACCTACCAGGAAAGGGTGTTACGATGCATTGCGGTCGGATCAGGTTGATAGGGCATCGATATGGCCTTTTTTGGCCATATCGACCATGGATGTGGCCGGAAAAGGCCAGATCACGGCCATATCTGGCCGTTGATGGACAAAAAATTGACATCTGCCCGTCTGCGGCGGCCAAAGATATGGCCGTCATTTTCGGTCAACGATGCCCAAGATTTGGCCGTCGTTGACCGTCAACGTCAGCCATTTCATTTGAAAGTCGATGACGGCCCGATGTGGTCTTTTTCGGCCAGATCCACAAAGTGGATCTGGAAGAAAAATGTCACATTTGTGAATTACCGATCATTTTCGATCGTTTGTAGCTATCGGTGGTGCCGAAATCTGGGAAGTTTGGTGGGCGGGGGTGTTTTTGTTACTTTTGAAACTTTTTCAGGCAGATTAACGAAATTAATTCAGTTAATGGGTCTAAAATTTATTAAAAAAAATACTTATATTTGCTAAATAATTAAACAAAGAAATATTATGGGAATAGGATTTATGGGTGCGTTTGGTTTATTATTTTAGATAGGATTTTAGGGATAGTATTGAATAATTGAATATGGGAGTACTACGAGGTAAAATTTAAAAATTTATAAAAAAACCCCTAAGTTTGTTAATTTAATAAATACCCCCAACAGGTAAAATGACAAAAATACTCCAACCACCTGCAATGCCGATTCTGGCCACCAGCGTCGGAATCTGGCCGAAAAATCGCTTACAACACAGACCGATCAGATTTGTGTCGTAACACATCGTTATGGCCTTTTCCGGCCAGATCCACCACGAATCTGACCGAAAAAGGCCAGATCTATGGCTCCAGTGGCCGTCGGCTTGACGAAAAAGGCCAAACGAGCGCCATCTTTGGATTATCGTGGAAGGCCAAAGATATGGCCGTTGTTTTCGGTCAACGATGGCCAAGATTTGGCCGTCGTTGACCTCAATGATGGCCATTTCTTTGGTCGTCGTTCACGGCGATCGGCCTTTTCCGCCGGGTTCCAGTGGTGGATCTGGCCGAAAAAGGCCAGATCGGTGAAATTCTAGCCATTTATGGTCGGCGGGTGGGCCGTTGTACAGATTTTGGCTACCACCGATGGTGGTTGCCGGAATCTGGCAAGTATGGGTCGCGAGGGTGTTTTTGATAATTTTTAAACTTTTTTTTAGGGTGTATTTGATGAAATTAATAACCTTATGGGGTCTAAAAGTAATTAAAAAAATAGGGTAATATTTCTGGAATAATGTGCCAAACATTATTTGGAGAATAGGGTTGGGAATAGGGATAAAAATAATAAGCCAAACATGGAATATTTATACGAATATTCAACCAAACGCACCCTTTATGTTCTGAACAAAGACGAATCATAAACCCTATATGTTTAACATAGACGTATACATTCTACAATTTATATATTTCATACTACGTAAAAGAACATTATGTTTAATATAAATATAATAACGGTCATAGTCAACAAATACGAATCGTAAACCCTATATGTTTATATAATAACGGTCATAGTCCACAAAGACAAATCATAAACCCAAAATGTTTAGCATAGACGTATACATTCTACACTTTATATGTTTCATATTGACGTAAAAGAACGTTATGTTTAATATAAATATAATAACAGTCATAGTCCACAAAGACGAATCGTAAACCCTATATGTTTAGCATAAAGGTATACATTCTACACTTTATATGTTTCATACTAACGTAAAAGAACGTTATGTTTAATATAAATATAATAACGGTCATAGTCCACAAAGACGAATCGTAAACCCTATATGTTTAGCATAGTGTTAATCGCTAAACCGATGCTCTGAAATACAATAAATAATATCCGAATACATAGGAACACTTAAGCGATTCGTTGCTTTTACTCCTACTCGCTTAAGCGATCGGTAATCGCTTAAGAGATCTAGCTCGCGGCAGATGCCCAGATCGAAAATAGCTTAAGCCATCCATTTGTATCGCTTAAGCGATTTTCGTAAAACACTCTTGATCGCTTAAGCGATCAAAAATCGCTTAAGCGATCGTGGCCTAGGCAGAATGATTTGGCCAAGATCTATGATCGCTTAAGCGATCTCATGTATCGCTTAAGCGATTCATTGCTTTTCCTCCTGGTCACTTAAGCTATCCATCTGTATCGCTTATGCGATTTTCGTAAAACACTCTTGATCGCTTAAGTGATCTTAAATCGCTTAAGCGATCTTGGCCAAGGCAAAATGCATCTGCCCAGATCTATGATCGCTTAAGCGATCTTATGTATTGCTTAAGCAATGCTTCCTAAACAAGTCTCTATCGCTTAAGCGATTTTGGATCGCTGAGGCGATCTTGCCCAAGGCAGAATGTATCTGCCCAGATCTATAAGATCGCTTGTATCGCTTAAGCGATGCTTCCTAAACGAGTCTCTGTCGCTTAAGTGATTTTAGATCGCTTAAGCGATCATATCTGGAAAAGTCTTAGTCATTTTCGAAATAATCATGCATAGTAAATTCAACCTGCTAATGAGATATCACACGTTGTAGTGATACACAAAATGAAACAAAACGCTAAAAAACCATTATCTGGCTTTGGTGAAGCAAATGATCACATCATACATAGTAAATTCAACCTGCTAATGAGATATCTTATATGGACAAAAAAAATTATCTCCCAAATGTCAGATCCAATTCTTTACAAAAATTTCCTATACTGCCAGCAACCTCTCTGAGATCATTGTTTTGTACAATGCCTTCCCAGTAGCCTTTATTGCCTTTATTGCAGATGCCTCCTCTCCTTTTGCCAACCAGCTTTGTTTGAGAAGTTTCCTCTCATTGTTTGCTAGGAACCTGCAAACACGTCAACTTTTGTAAATAAAAAAAAACAAGTAAATAAACAAGTGTGTGTAGGTGAGAAGTTTATCACAAATCATGTCTTTCGGTAAAGCTCCATATAAGCATGATCTGCAGCACCAGCACCACAACCCAAGTATCAACATCGACATCACATAAACTACAAAATTCAAAGTCCAACTTTCATACCTTTTTATTGGGTTCTGGTAATTGAAAATGGATCCATCTGCTCATGGAAGCAATGAGCATTCACCCTGCTGAGACTCCTCTCATTGTTTCGTCATTCAACCCATCCATCGGGGTGTTGGTCATGTCAAACTCAATAAATTTCAGGGCATATACCCCACATTCAGCACTACAATAGGAAGAGACATTAGCATTAGAATAAACTTATAGAACAATTATATTATATAAGTTAGTTTTATACATAAGTTACCTTGACTCATTTATTGGGCCGGTAGAGCGCTTAATTGGCCACTTTTCGGTTAGTACTTCATCACCCAAGTGCCCAAACATCCCGCTGTCACGCAACAACTGCGGGAACAACTTGGACAGTGGCTCCAACTCCACCTACAACTGCTTGTCTCGACAAATAGTGGGGTTGCAGTCAAGGATCATCAGCAACCCCTCCTCTAGATGCGCAACAACTGCTATCCAATGCATCTCTTTGACGAGGATGATGCAGTACACTCTTTTAACAAAGGCCCAACTATGGCCATATTTGGGCTGATCCCCCTGTACATATTGCAAAATTCTGTCATCAAAATGAAAATCATCAGGGATGCAGTGCATATGTACTGGGGCCAATATTTTTCGCTTCGATCCTTTTACTGCACCACTAGCAATGGCATTTTTAAGTAAAGTGCGATATGACGAAACAAGCCTTTGGCCAAACGCCACATCAGTGATGGCATAGTCGGGATACAACAGATCACCATCAGTAGTCTGTCGTTGCCTCATCAGTGCCAATATCTCATCGATGTGTTGCATCACATAAAAACAACAAGATAAGTATGGAAAACATAGGCAAAAATAAGGAAAATTAAGCAAAAATAACTCACCGAGTCCTTAAGCCACGTGCCCATCGTCAACAACTTCCTAAACCATTCCCGGGGATAATCCCCTGTCTTACACTTTATATGGCCATTACTTCCTGATCCATTGTAATAGGCATAGAAGAGTTTTTTCTTTTCCTCTATTGGCCTATACAAATCGACATTTGACTGCAATTCCCCTTGCCCACTTCCTCGTGCTTCCTTCATTTTTACATCCCCGCTTCCTTCGCCTCCCACCTCGCCCTCTTCCATTATCACCGCCCCACTTCCTCCACCAACCTCCTCTATTTCTGGCTCTTGCTCCATTTGTTTCTTAATTTTCTTCTTCTTTCCCCATGTCACTACCATGTAAGGCGATTTCACAAACTTGCTCTTCCGGCTCTCTCTTTTCAAGCTAGTCTGCACTTCAACCGCCTTTAATTCTCCACCAACTTCCTTCTCCACTGTACCAACTTTCTCTCCCAGCTTATACACTTTCTCCTCCACCCTTGTGATGCACTCTTCCATCTTGTCAAACCTTGCATAAACGGCTGTTGTAAAACTCTCAAACCTTGCATCAACGGCTGTTGTAAAACTCTCAAACAAGCCTTTTATGAGGTCAACAACCTCATTCTCCCGACGCTGATGTCTCGGCAAAGCGGTACTTATTTTACCGGTTTGTTGAGGCATACGAACCTCTTCCTCCCTATTCTCCTCCTCCTCCTTCTCCTTCTCGGACCTCCGACCGATTGAAGCTTCATCCTCACTCCCTCATCACATCCTGCATTGAAAGATTTGACATAGTCCTCTTCCGCTTCAGCCCCAGTAGCGGTGAGAAAGGGACAGATGAGTCCCTGCAATAAGAAACAAAATCAATTAGATTAAAGCGAAATTTTAAAGCAACTATGCAAAAGCTTAGTCCTTTAATCTTACCCCAGCCGCTTGAATCTCAACGTCTATTTGCTCGTAATCCAAATGGGTGTACCTCTGGACATGCCACCGCAACATCCTAGGAAATTGCTATTGCACATCCAAACTGTTGCTCCTCCACCCCTCCACTCCCCTCCCTTAGCGAAGACATGGATGGCCTCATACATCCAAGCCTACATTGGAAAAAAAACAGTCCATATCATAATTCAAACACATATGTTACAAAAAATATAATAAAAAGCTATTAATATTTACCTGCATTACCCATGGGAAGCCAAACAAATTGTACGTGCTTGGTTTATCCTTCCCATCCCATTGGGACTGCTTTAACGCCATGTCTAGTTTTTTCAAGCTGCTGATGGTTCGCTCATATGATTTCAGTCCCCATGGATAAGAATTAAAGAACTTCAAGTTGCTTGCAAACAACAACCAATCTTTCTCAATAGCTTTTGTTGAGTCACCAGCCAATAAGATCGAATGTAAAAACAAAACCAAGCATACTTTTATCTTCTCTTTATCAGTATATTCAACTGTTTCTAGACTTTTCTCTAAACCCTATGTTGTAATAGACTTAGTCCCCTGCAAAACTTTATTATGAAACTGTATGGCTCTCCGACTATTCTTTACTGCCTCTGCCTTCTTTTCTGGCACTTCCCCATATCGTAAGCCCGTCACGAGGGCATATTCCATCATGCCAAAACATAGTGGCTTTCCGCCCACCACAAACCACATTTCTTTTTTTTTTTTTTTTTTTTGCATCTTACTGAGTGCAGCAACATGTAATGCACTCCCTGCCCCCAAAATGCATTTTTCCAATGATTTCCGAGTCCTAAAAACTGACTGAAACAAGTTTGACTGAAATCTCTATTACCATTCCTAATTCCATCTAAAATGTCATGTATTCTATCAAAAACTTCCCAACTGGACTTGACCATCACCCTTGCAAGGAAGTAGGGCACCTTATCGCTTATAAGGTCCAACTCGTAGTCCATAGTTTACGCCCATATAATCGCAATCGATATAAACAAAATGTCAGCAACAAAAATAAACCTAAACAACTAATAAACAAGATATAAGCAACAAAAAATTACGACTGTGGTCGGTTAAGCGGTGTCAGATCGGTTAAGAGATCTTGACTCTGCCTCGTGCAAGATTGCTTAAGCGATTTTATATCTATGATTCTGACTCGAAATGATTGCTTAAATCGCTTAAGCGATTTTAAATTGCTTAAGCGACCAAGAGTTAACTTAATCAATCGCTTAAGCGATATGAAGGATTGCTCAGCCGATCTTAGATCTGGCCAGATGGAGTAAAAGAGGTTAATCGCTTAAGCGATACAAATGATTGCTTAAGCAACAGTTAAGAACGTACCCTTTCTTCGACGGCCTGCTCGTTCTCGTTGGCCTCCTCGTTCTTGCCGGCCTCCTCCTCGTCGCTTGAATCCTCGGAAGACTCCAATTACGCCCACCCTGAATTCGCGTCGAAATCCTCCTCCTGGCCTGAATGATCGCCGGACTCTTCATCTTCAGAACCGTTTGACAATTCTTCCCTCTGTTCTTATGCCAGGCGTCTCTTCTCCCTGTCGACCACCTTCACTGATCGGATGATCCACCGCCGCCCACCCGAAATGCTTGCGCCACCGGAATCTAGGGTTCGAAGTGGCGTTGGGTTGTCCTCGTCATTGTGAGTGTCAGCCATGGTTTTGGATTGAATTTGGTGTGAAAATTTGAAGTTTGGATCGGAAATATGGGCTGTATCGCTGGAAATCGTGCAGATTCGTTAAGGGTTCAAGAAATCGATTTTAGGGTTCAAGAAATCGATAAAAAATCGTGACTTATCACCGAAATCGCCACTACATTCCGTTTAGGGTTCAAGAAATTGAGTTTACGATTGAATATGGTATGGAAATTTGCAAGGTTGGATCGGAAATTGCCTGTCTCCCTTTGGTTCAAGAAATCGATTTTTGCCCTAATGAATTTCGATTAAGCGAGGTGAATAGTAAGTGGGGCTTGTTTTGAGAAATTTCAAATTTTAAAAAAAAAAATTTGTCTATTCGACCCAAATATGTTTTAATCCTTTTATTTTAACCCATTTTACGTGTTTAGTTAGTCGCGCTTGGTCGGTTGAGCGATCTCTTCCAAGGAAGAATAAAATCTGCCCAGATAGATGATCGCTTAAGCGATCCTATGGTATCGCTTAAGCGATTCCTCGCTTTTACTCTTGGTCGTTTAAGCGATTTAGGATCTCTTAAGCGATCTCTTCCAAGCCAGAATAAAATCTGCCCAGATCTATGATCGCTTAAGCGATTCCTCGCTTTGACTCTTGGTCGCTTAAGCGATTTAGGATCTCTTAAGCAAAAATAAAATGCGGATCTGATTCCTCGCTTTGACTCTTGGTCGCTTAAGCGATTTAGGATCTCTTAAGCAAAATAAAATATGGCCAGATCTATGATCGCTAAAGCGATCTCTTGTATCGCTTAAGCGATTCCTCGCTTTTACTCTTGGTCGCTTAAGCGATTTATGATCGCTTAAGCGATCTCTTCCGAGGCAGAGTAAAATCTGCACAGATCTATGATCGCTTAAGTGATACAAGTGATCCTCTTGTATCACTTAAGCAATTCCTCGCTTTTACTCTTGGTCACTTAAGAGATTTAAGATTGATTAAGCGATCTCATCCGAGGCATAATAAAATCGCCGATCTATGATCGCTTGTCGATCTCGTTGTATCGCTTAAGCGATTCTTCCCTTTTACTCTTGGTCGCTTAAGCGATTTAGGATCTCTCAAGCGATCTCTTCCAAGGCAGAATAAAATCTGCCTAGATCTATGATCGCTTAAGCGATCCCCTGTTATCGCTTAAGCAATCCTCTGGTATCTCATGCGATTCTTCACTTTAACTCTTGGTCGCTTAAACGATTGTAGATTGCTTAAGCGATCATTTGAGAAAAAATCTTAGTCACTTAAGAGATATCTGTGGTCGCTCATATATCGCTTAAGCGATCATGAAAAAAAAAAAGAATCCTACATTTCTCCTGTATTATGTAATAATCTATCATTTATAACTCATTTTCCTCCCAATTACGAAAAGAATAAGCAGCAAAATGAAGTCATTTATATCAATCTAATCCATCACAAATCAAAATATAAGAGACATCAATGTAATTGAAAGTTTATACTTAAAATCATTCATAATAGTGCCAAAAATGAATAAATCCTAAGCCACTTTGACAAGTTTTGGAATTCGGTATAATCACTGTCTGAGATCATTCTTTGGTACCATGCCTTGCCAGCAGCCTTGATTGCAGATGCCGCCAGTATGAGAAGTTTTCAAATTCGGTATAATCACTGTCGAGATCATTCTTTGGTACCATGCCTTGCCAGCAGCCTTGATTGCAGATGCCGCCACTATGAGAAATTTTCAAATTTGGTATAATCACTGCCTGAGATCATTTCATGGTACCATGGCTTGCCGACAGCCTTGATTGCAGATGCCTTGCTGGTAGCCTACTCGACACCCTGCCGCCTTTGAGGAGTTCCCTCTCATTGTTTGCCAAAGAACCTGCAAAATTATTCGGCACACCCGCAGCCCACGCGCCTTTTCTAAATAAAACACAAAAAAACAAAAAAGTTTTTCAGGGGCCAATTTGTTAAATGGAAAGTTGGGATGTCCGGGGAGTAAAATTTTCTCTCTTCACGAACCCAAGTTATGGAGTGCAAGATTGAAAAGTTCACTGAGTCCGTCAATTTCGGTAAAGCGTGTATAAGCATGACACCCTGCAAGATCGCACCACAACCCAAGTATCAACATCAACATCACATAAACTACAAAATTAAAAGTACAAGTTCCAAACCTTTTCATTGGGTTGTGGTCACTCAAAACGAATCCATTTCCCCATGGCAGCACTCAACACCCTAAAGACTAAAGATGCTCATTGTTTCATCATTCAATCGTCCCATCTAAGGGCCGTTGGTCATGTCGAATGAATAAATTTCAGGGGCATATACCCCACAATCAGCACTGCAATAGAAAGATGACATTAGCATTAGAATCAGCTTATAGAACAATTCTATTATGTAAGTTAGTTTTATAGAAAATTTACCTTGACTCAATTGTTGGGACGGGAACGTGCTTGAGTGGCCACTTTCCCGTCAATGCTTCATCACCGAGGTGTTCAAACATCCTGCTCTCGCGCAATGTGGGCAACACGGAACAACACGGTGCCTCCAACTCGGCCTCCAACTCGACCTCCAACTGCCTGTCTCGACAAATTGTTGGGTTGCAGTCAAGGATCTTCAGCAACCTCTCCTCTAAGAGCGCGACAACTGCTATCCAGTGAATTTCCTTGACCAGGATGATGCAGTAGACACTTTTAACCTTTGCCCAACTGTGGCCATATTTGTGTCTGTCATCAAACTTAAAATCATTAGGGATGCACTCCAAGTCTTTTGTGCCCGATCGTTTTCGCTTGGCTCCTTTTGCTACAAATGTACCAATGGCCTTTTTCAATAAATTGCGATATGTCGATACGAGTGTTTGGCCAAAGGCCATATCGGTGATGGCACAATCGGGATACAGTAGATCACCATTGCTAGTTTGTTGGAGCCTCATCAGTGCCAATACCTCATCGATGTGCTGCATCAAATAAAAACAACATGATAAGTATACAATACCTCATGAAAAACATAAGCAAAAATAAGGAAAATTAAGCGAAAATAACTCACTGAGTCGTGAAGCCAGCTGCCCATCGTCAAAATCTTTTCAAACCAATCCCGAGAATAATCCCCAGTCTTACACTTTACAAGGGCATCACTTCCGGATTAATTGTAATAGGCATAGAAGGGTTTTTTCTTTTCCTCCTCTATTGGCCTATACAAATCGACAGTGGACTCCATTTTTGCTTGCCCGCTTCCCTCCCCCTTCCTCCATTTGTACATCCCCGCTTCCTTCGCCTCCCGCCTCAACCTCCTCCATTATAACTGCCCCACTTCCTCCAGAAACCTCTTTAACTCCCTCAATTTTGGCTTCTTCCTCAATTTGTTTCTTTGTTTTCCTCTTAATTCCACGTGTTAGTACGGTGTAAGGCGATTTCACAAACCTGCTCTTTTGGCTCTCTCTTTTCAGCCTAGGTTGCACTTTAACCGCCTTCAATACTCCACCAACTTCCTCCTCCACCCTACCAACTTCCTCCTCCACCCTAACCAACTTCCTCCTCCAACTTTCTCTACCACCTTATCCACTTTCTCCTCCACCATTTTCAACTGCTCTTCCATCTTATCAAACAAACTCTTTATGAGGTCAATAACCTCACTCTCCCGACCCCGACGCCTCGGCAAACCGGTACTTGTTGTACCGATTTGTTGAGGCATACGAACCTCTTCCTCCCTCCCCTCCTCCTTCCTCCCACCGATTACGCCTTCATCCTCCTCAGCGTCAACCACATTCTCTAGCAGTGGCCCTGCAACTACCCTCACATGTGTGACCCCTTATAGGTCCCGCGTTAGGCGGTCTATCCCTTCATCCCTTTGATCCTCCAGTGCTCGAAAAGATATGACATAGTGCTATTGCACTTCACTCCCAGTAACGGTGAGGAAGGGACGGATAACCCCCTGCAATAAGAAACAAAATCAATCAGATTTAATTGACATTTTAAAGCAAGTGCATGTTCAACCTTAATCCTTTAATCTTACCCGAGCTGATTGAATTTCAATCTCTATTTGCTCATAATCCGAATGGGTACACTTTTGGTCGTGCCACCGCAACATCCTAGGAAATGTCTCCTCCTCCCCACAGCCTATCATACATCCAAGCCTACATTTTAAAAAAATAATCCATATCATAATTTAAACACATATATTAAAAAAAATATAACAAAAAGCTATTAATATTTACCTGCATTGCCCATGGGAAGCCAAACAAATTGTATGTCGTCGGTCTATTCTTCTCGGCCCATTGGGAGTGCTTTAACGCCAGGTCTTTTGCTTGCAGGGACTCCATGGTTCGCTTAAATGATACCCGTCCCCACGGATAAGCATTAAAGAAGTTCAAGTTGCTTACAAACTTCACCCAATCAATATCAATGGCTTTTGTTGAGTCACTAGCCATTAGGATCAAATGTAAGAACAATACCAAGCACAGTTTGAACGTCTCTGAATCATTAAACTCACCATCTTATAACCTGTCCTCTAATTCCTGTGCCTTAATAAACTTGTTCCCCACCAAAACCTTGTTAGCCAACCTTTTGGCTCCCATACTGTCCGTTATTCTTTTTTCCTCAACCTCACCTGGTAATTCCCCACATCTTAAGCCACTCACCAACACATATTCTATCATCCCGAAACGTACTGGCTTTCCATCCACCTTGAACCACATTTCATGCTTTTTGTTGCTTTTTATTGAGTGCAGCAACATATAATGCACTCCCGACCCCCAGAATGTCTTTTTCCATTTTGTGTCCATATCCCAAAAATGATTGAAACAAGTCTCTTTGAATCTCCTTTCACCATTCTTCACTGTCCCTAAAATCCCCGTTATTCTCATTAAAACATCCCAACTTGACCTCACTGTCACCCTCACAGGGAAGTACCATACCGTATCGCTTACAATCTCTAATCCGTACTCTCTATAGTTTACGCTTCAGAAAATCTGCATAATCAATATAAACAAAATATCAGCAAAAAAATTAAACCAAATCAAATATAAACAAAATACGCTCCGGAAGAATCGCTTAAGCGATGAGCAGATGATTCTGCCTCATACAAGATCTCTTAAGCGATACAAATAGATCTGGCCAGATTTGGTTCTACCTCGGAAGAGATCACTTAAGAGATCTTGTACGAGGCAGAATCAACATCTGCCAGATCTAAGATCGCTTAAGCGATCTTTTATATTGCTTAATCGATTCATCGCTTTTACTCTTAAGCAATCCAAAATAGCCTAAGCGACCAAGAGTAAAAGCCATCAATCGCTTAAGCGATTCAAAGGATCACTTAAGCAATCTTAGGTCTCGGCAAGTACAAATACCTTTTCTTTGGCAGCCTCCTCCTCCTCCTCTGAACTCTCGCCGGACTCCTCTTCCTGGCTTCCTCCTTCCTTCCTTCTTGCCGTTTTGCTCCTGTTCTCTCTCTTGTTGTGCCACCGCTTCTCCATTCTTGGAACACCTTCGATTGGAGGATCCACCGGAGCAGCCATTGAACTGCTTGCGCGGCTGGACTCTACGATTCAAAGTGGCGTTGGGTTTTCCTCCTCATTGTTAATGTCAGCCATAGTTTTAAGAAAGGAATAAGCTTTAGGATTGAATTTGGGTGTGAAAATTTGTCGGAATGTGGACTGTTATCGTCGAAAATTGCACAGATGCGTTTAGGGATTGAAGATATCGATTTTTGCCTTAATTGGTTTCAATTAAGCGATTTGAATATTTGGGGCTCTTTTGTAAATTTCAAATTTTAAAAACTTTCATTAATTATGATTTTGTCTTTATATGTTTTAATCTTTTCATTTTAACCCATTTTACATGTTTAATAGATCTTAACTGTGCCACGTCAGCTTCTTTAAATAAATAAAAAATGGTAAACAGTTTTAAGGCCATTTTTTAAATCCAAACTTGGGATGGCCGGTCAGCTAAATTTTCTCAGATCCACGAGCAACGTTTTAAAACCCAACCCATGCGACTTACGAGACAAAGTTTGTTTGATCAACTGGATAATTTTGGAATTAGCAGAAAACGAAACGCAACCATCCACCCCTGAACCTGGAAAACACTCTTCATACACAGCTTTGAGATCCCCATTTCGTTCGTCTTCAATCTCTTGAAACCCATCTCTGAAAGGTAATATTTCATCTTTGTTAGCTCACTTACACAACCTCACAGCTTCAAGCTCCAACAATGAAGTTTTGTATTCTTTCGAAAAACCCCTAGAACGATCCTCACTTGCTAAATTCCTCAAAGAAAATTGTCGATCAGGTAACTTTACTCTAATTGAAGCATTATACTTTTTTCATTACATGATTAATTCGCAACCCATCTCTCCAATTTCATCATTCACTACTTTGTTTAGTGCACTGTCAAAGAAGAAGCATTATTATGAAGTGATTTCTCTTTATAAGTGGTTGAATTCAACTGGGTTGTCTCCAAATTTATTGTCTTTGAACGTTTTGATCGATTGCTTGTGTAAAATTGAAAGGGTTTCTGATGGTTTTGCGATTTTTGGGGAGATATTGAAGAAGGGTTTCGGCCCAAATGCTGTGACTTTTATTTGTTTGATCAAAGGTCTGTGTGTAGAGAGAAAGATTGTGGAGTCGATGGAATTGTTTAAGAAAATGGTTGCTGTTGGTTGTAGGCCTAATGTGATCAGTTACAACACTTTGATTGATGGATTGTGTAAAACGGGGAAGATAAGTGTTGCCATTAAGTTGCTTGAAGAGATGGTTGATGGGAGTAAAAAATCTGGTGTTATTTGTAGGCCAGATGTTGTTACTTATAATACTATAATTGATGGTCTTTGTAAGGCTGGATTAATTGAGAAGGCTAGAAAATTATTTTTGGAAATGAAGGATTCTGGAATCAGTCCAAGCACAGTCACTTATAACACTCTAATTCATGGGTTTTGTTGTGTGGGTGATTGGGAGAAGGGTAGAAGTTTATTTATTGAAATGATAGATCAAGGTGTGCAGCCTTGTGTGGTGATGTTTAGTGTGCTCATAGATGAACGTTGCAAGAAAGGGAAATTGCACGAAGCAAATAGGTTGTTGGAGCTTATGATTCAGAGAGGTGTGGTTCCTAACGTTTATACTTATAGCATTTTAATGAATGGACTGTGTAAAATAGGGAAGACAAGTCCTGCCATTAAGTTGCTTGAAGAATTGGTTAAAGGAAATGAAGAATCTGATGTTATTTGTAGGCCAAATGTTGTTACTTATAGTATTATAATTGATGGTCTTTGGAAGGTTGGATTAGTTACGAAGGCGATAGACTTGTATTTCGAAATGAAGAGTTCGGGAATTACTCCAGACGTAGTCACTTATAGCATTTTGGTCAATATGCTTTGTAAAAATGGACAACTAGAAAAGGCAAATGAGTTGTTGTCACATATGGAGGAAAAAGTTTGTGCTCCAAATGTAATCACGTTTACTACGCTCATGTTCGGTTTCCTCAAGAATAATAAGATACCGAAAGTTGTTGAACTCCTTCATAAGATGGCGGAGAGGAATGTGAAGCCGATGAATGTACAATGTCCTTAGTCATGCAATTACTAATGAAGGCCGAAAATTATCGTGAATGTTTGAACCAGCTTCCTCAATTTCCGGTCCAAAAGCAAATTGAAGTTTTCATGATAAAAATTTATGGAGTGGTTCACTTTTTCAGAGCAGTATCCTTTTCAGGAGAGCATTATTTGACATCATTGAAATATGAAACTGCAAAAGCCTCAGCCAGCTGCAGAAAGACTCTATGATTGTTACCATACGAAGAATGCAGTTGACATGAGAACATTGCTGCCAAGAGAAATATGTTTTGCCGTGATACATGCAGTTATTGTAACGATGGTCCATGAAGATTTGGTTGATATGGGATTTCAAACTGTCAGTGGAATCTATGAAACAGCATGGTCTAAAAATGGACTTGGGTAAGATCCCCTTTATCTTATATAACGGTGTTACCTTTTTAAACCTTGAAGGACAAGGCATAGTGCTAGCCATTTGCCATTAATAGGCTTTTAACTATGCCATAAGTCTGTTTTCTAGATCTAAATCAGTTTGAAATGTTTATAGATTTCATTGCATCATTGGTTTTGTCAGGTATTAAAATTCATTGCAGACATAAATTGGTGGATGTGCGGATTAACCATTTACTTGTAGATTTGTGGTGGTGAGAATTGTTGGACAAAACTCTGGCAGTAATAATGTCTAATAGATAGTATTTTTACTCTCCAGGTTACTCCCTTTAGGATATATTCTTCCGATTCTAGTAGGAAACTATCCATTCCGCATAATTACACTGACAATTATCTGCGCCAGAGTTATTTGTTCCTGATTCACTGACATATTGCTGTATTCTTTGTAGTTACTCTGACCAAACTCCAGAAGCTTGGAATACCGGTGATGGTTTAAGAGTACTATGTTACATGTGTCCGATGGCCATATGGGCAATGCAATGGGCTCTAAGAAGGCTGAAACCTTCTAAAAATGAGATGAAACCAGAAGTGAATGAAGAACCTCTGTATAGATATCATATTGTGTTCTGCAAAGTTGCTTGCCTTCTAAAGGTACCAGATGATAAAGCGCATAAAGGTCTTTAATGGTCATTGTTTGATTACACTTGCCAGAAAAATTTCTGTAATTGATTGGTTCCTGTAATTTATTACTGTCATCAAATTTTGTGTACAGTAAGAGATTTATTAGAGAGAAAATAGAAATATTGGTGTACACTGCAGTGGGTGTAAGAAAACTATATTTGAGATGTCATGTAAATCATATTATTCTACTGTTGAAACTTTTTAGTTTTCCAATTCTTGTGACATATTGAATATGGCACTATCACAAAATTTTGAAAAAAAAAAAATAGATAAAAATCTTTTTAAAATCATTACAAATTGGTTCCAAAATTCATTTCTTTAGATCTGTAAAATTTATCAAAAAAGATTATGCATTTGATCACTCATATAAACGGGTTGGCTTGTGTTGCTTTTTGGTTAACTATAACTTCTTTCAATTCTAGCCTTAAGAAACAACTCAAACTTGATGGCCTAAGCCTCATGTGTTGACACATTTCCACGGGTAGATAGATTAAAATCCACCCAAACATTTGATATCGACGATGTTTGTTTAAATATTGACATGTTACGGATGATGTGATAATCCTATAATATCATAGATGCTTTTTTTTTTTTTTTTTTTTGGTTATGTATAACAAATAACAGAGCAAGAAGAGACTCAAAACTAAAATTCCTCTTCCATGGCATGATTTTCCTCAGGATCAGTTGTTATTGTGCAGAAAAGTTGTTTCACATCTATAGTCTCGAAAAACATCAAGCTTGCTTACTTGAGGAAGAGTTTAGTGGAGCTACTAAAGCCAGCAGAGAAATCTGATGCTAAAGTAATTGGAAGTTTTGTGAGAGTGAAATTTGACCAAAGTGACCATTTGGGGAAAAATGCTTATAGGTGATTTTCTCAACATAAATGTGAATTGTCTTTTAAGCAGTCATTGATTGATATTTTTCTACACAATTTACATTTTCATTTGCGTAAATGAAATATTAAAGTTAATTCCATCTTTATATTGTTTTGACAAGCTGCATAATTACTGGCACCAAGAGAACCTCAAGCATAATGCATAAATCCTCGTTCGTGTTTCAAATACTCAAAGAGAGATATCAATTAGCAAGTTGTCGGATGATGACTTTACAAAGGTAACAATATTGTTAGAACGCATATAGCTTTCCTTTCAAAAAATGGAGATATTGAAGTGAAACTATTGGTATTTTAAGGGCAAGCTAGAAAACTAGTTTTGTATAAGAGTGACAAAATGTCAATTTTTCAACTTTTTTTGCCAAAAGGTTTCAAGTGATGATTTATATAGAAGTGCCATTTAGTTAAGTAAAATAATTTTTAAAATATCATAGACAACCTCAATTAGAATACGATGAATGCAAGTGGAGCTTGACCAGAAGGCTAGCATTCTACATGAGGATATAACAAAACATGTATGTATTTTTACATATAAAATCCAAAATTAGGATTCACTAATTTTAGAGTATATAATTCTAGGGCTGTGCTGAATGAACCAGAACCATTGAGCATGCAATATTTATGTAGCCTTGTATTGTGTTTTTTGTTATGGCGTATTTGAATCAGTTATATTTCATATTTCTTTGCTTGCTATTTCAATGATGCTTTTTCAATGGGACTTGTTCATGCACAATCTTCTATAATCACTTAGACGTGCACATCACAAATGTTGGCATGTAGTATTGAGTGCACATGTCTTTCCCACAAATTTTGTATTAATATGTAACAGTATAATAGTAAATGGGATAAGATCAATGTTCTGAAAATCAAATTGGACTGGCTGGTCGGACCGGGAACTGGCAACCTCTTCGGTTCGATTCAAGTTATAGGGGGTTTTTTTTACATTTTAAATCTGTAGGGGTTAATGTAATTTTCTAAGGGTATTTTTAGTATTTCAAACTTTTAAGGGATTAATTTGTATTTTTAGGGACTTAATTATTTTTTTTAGAGATATTTTTATAATATACTACCATTTAAAATACTAATTTATAATTTTTTAAAAATATTTTTGTTGCTGACGTACCGATCGATCAAACCATGAATAGGCCTTTGATAGAGTCAAGGCTCGGTCCGGTTTTCTAAACATTAGATAAGATTTTTTAAATTTAAATTTTGACATAAATATTTTACACAAATTTTAAGCTATATGAAAACTACAAGTGAAATAAATTATACAGAACATTATTTTAATATTAGTAAGCTTTATAATGTTTTGATAAATTTGACATGTTAATATACCACCATTTACATAAATTCTAGAAAGTCAAAAACAAAATCTTCAAAATTTTTAATTTATATTATTGAGTAATGCTATAGCCACCGACGGTAGTGCACTGAATTTGTGTACCGAATAATGTGGCAAAATCCTAACCGTTGATTAATATTAAGTTAAAATTAATCAACGGTCATGATTTTGCCACATCATTCGGTGTACTACCGTTGGTAACTGTATTAATTTCCCATATTATTTGATTGTGTGATAAAATTTATCCAAAAGAAAACAAAGTTAAAGCAACAATCGATGAATAGAATAATATCTTTTAATCAAATTTAATGTAAATTTCCATTTTTAACCTCTGTGCAGTTAATTGAAGGGGGTGATAAATGAACAATTTTCAAAATAATGAAGTTTAGGTAATATTACAAAAATTAAGGGTTGTTTGTGAGATCAAAAACGTTTTTCTCTTTCAATTCATATGGCGATTGCATTTTGCATTGTGCTTACTCCTCACCTTACCCTTTACAAAAAGCTTAACAAAACTCACATAAACCCTCTTCAATTCATGGCTTTCAGGGCCCCATTGCAGAATGTCACGACTTCGAGCACCCAAAATGAGCTTTTATATTCTTCCCAAAAAACCCCTCAGCATAACCCACTTGCTAAATTCCTCAAAGAAAATTGTCGATCAGGTAACTTCACTCTAAGTGAAGTTTTTTTACTTTTTTGATTACATGATTCATTCCCAACCTATTTCTCTAATGTCATCATTCAACATATTGTTTGGTGCACTTGCAAAGAAGAAGCATTATTATGAAGTGATGAAGAGGTTGAATTCAACTGAGCTGTCTCTAGATTTAATGTCTTTTAACATTTTGATAAATTGCTTTTGTAATATCAAAAGGGTTTTGGATGATTTGGGGGGATTTTGAAGAAGGGTTTCAACCCCGATGCTGTGACTTTTAATGGTTTGATTAAAGGTCTCTGTGGAGAGAAAGATTATGGATTCAAGGGAGTTGTTTATGAAAATGGTTGTTGTTGGTTGTAGACCGAATGTTGTTACTTATAATACTATAATTGATGGTCTTTGTAAGGATGGATTAATTGAGAAAGCTAGAAAATTACTTTTGGAAATGAAGGGTTCAGGAATTAGTCCAAACGCAGTCACTTATACCACTCTAATTCATGATTTGTGTTGTGTGGGTGATTGGGAGAAGGGTAAAAGTTTATTTATTGTGATGATGAATTAAGGTGTGCAGCCTTCCGTGATGACGTTTAATGTGGTCATAAATGAGCTTTGCCAGAGAGGGAAATTAGACGAAGCAAGTAGGTTGTTGGAACTAATGATTCAAAGAGTACGGATCCTTGCATTTATACTTACAACATTTTAATAAATGGTTATTGCTTGGCAAAAAGAATTGGTGATGCAAGAGAGTTGTTTGCTTCTATAACTAGAAAGGGTATACACCTCATGTTATTTGCTTCAATACTTTAATCAATTGGTATTGCAAGAACAAAAAAGTCAACAAAACTCTTATCCTTTATCGAGAGATGATTTCAGAAGGAATTAAGCTTGATGTGATTACGTATAACACTTTGTTAACTGGCCTTTTTCTTAAAGCTGAGGTAAAACATGCACGGAAATTAGTTGATGAGATGCAATTTAATGGTGTTATACCTAATTCATTGACATATATTATTTTCATTGATGGACTTTGCAAGAATGGTTGTGTTTTGGAAGCAATGGAAAGATTTCATAATTTAGTAAATAATAAGTTTGCAGTTAGCCTTGAAAGTTTGAGTTCCCTCATTGATGGCTTGTGTAAAAGTAAAACAGGAAGATTAGAAACTGCTTGGGAGCTATTTCAAAAATTTTCTCAACATGAAAACCTAGTGCCAGACGTTGTAACATATAGCATTTTGATCAATGGGCTTTGTAAAAATGGACAACTAGAAAAGGCAAATGAGTTGCTATCACATATGGTGGAAAAAGGTTGTGTTCCAAATGTATTCACGTTTACTACGATTATGTTTGGTTTCTTCAAGAATAATGAGGTACCAAAAGTTGTTGAACTCCTTCATAAGATGGCGAAGAGAAATGTGAAGCCTACTGAATGTACAATGTCCTTAGTCATGTAGTTACTATTGAAGGACGAAAATTATCGTGAATGTTTGAACCAGCTTCCTCAATTTCCTATCCAAAAGCCACTTTGAAGTTTGCATGAAAAAAATTTAGCGAGTTGTCAACTTTATTCAGAGAGTAATCCTTATGAGGAGACCTTTATTTGATAGCATTTGAATATAAAACTGCAAAAGCTTCACCAGCTGCGAAAAGGCTCTGTTTTAGTTATTGGGCTAAGAATGTTCAGTAATACACTTTATTGTATGCTACAATGGTTTCTGCCGATTTAGATCGGAGCTCTAGATACCTCTGCATGATTTACACTGTTAATTATCTGCCCCTGTACTATTTACTCTTGATTCACTAACACATTTTTGCATAATTTACAACAAGTTGAGAAAAGAAGAAACTAAAACAGAGAAGGTTTACAGAAAAGGAGGAGGATATTTATAATGGAGATGAATCCTTAACATGCCATTGGAAAGTAAGTTCTTCTGCTTACTGCATTTCTCTTATAAAATGTTCTTCTGATCTAATCATCCTTTGATCTTTTGATGTATACTTGAAACAGTTTCAGGATATGATGTGTGATCTTAAGGCTCAAGCAGAAGCTCTAGTTCTGTTTGCTAACAATATGGATGGTCTTCTGCATATGCTCTTCATCCTAGCAAGAGAGTTGTTTGCTTCTATAACTAGAAAGGGGTATACATCTCATGTTATTTGCTTCAATACTTTAATCAATTGGTATTGCAAGAACAAAAAAGTCAACAAAAATAAGATTTTATCTATTTATTTATTTTTACAGACGTATATGGCATAAATATTGCCTTCGAACAAGAACAAGAAAATAACATGCACAAAAAATAATCCACAAGCAATTACATACTTCAACATCATCACCAGCTTACTTTTAAGTATTTCCCTGGATAAGAGGAATAGCAATGGATCTCCCACAAAGGTGAAGTTCATCGCAGAGATCCCCAATAGAGCACGGGTAAATGAAAAACCCCCGGTCCTACACCCCAACATCCTGGAAAGGAAAAGTACACAAAGACATGAGACATACTAAAGATGATGACTCAAGGGTTAACTAAAATTAATTTGCAATACGAATTTAAGCCCACATATGCAGTTATATAAGTAACAATGCTAAAAAATGACAACCAATTTCAGGAAAAAGCCTTTTTAGCATAATATTTGGTGTAATCCTATACTGAATGAATAATATAATACAATAAAAATATGACCTAACCAATTTCAAACATAGACAATAACCGGCAACAGGGAAAAAGAATTGGCTTTGGTTTTGTTGGTGTTATTCAGAAAGCCCCACTTTAATAATCACAAGTAAGTCCAATGGGAAGTAAAAAAGGGGAACAAAATAACTCTCGGATAAACTACCAACATGCCCGAATTTCGTCGATAATCAAAGACAATCATAATCAGTAGTAACATCAGCCATCTCAACTGTCAATGCCTTGTGTTTTGCACCATCAACTTCCTCTCTCTCTTGTTCAACCTTTTTGCCACCTCCCATGCCAACAATCTCAATGGTCCACAATAAATGCCTGCATATGGCAGAAAACTAAAGCAACTAGTTGGCCAATTTTGAATAGCTATTTTACCAACACCTTAATGTTAACTAACAGATGAAATAACTAACACATCTGACTTATGGTTTAATAAGCTTTAAGATCATACCAGTAGAACTTGATTCAAGCCGCTTGAGCTGGTGTGTTTTACCACTGTTTGTAGGCCCCACATGTAAAACAACTTTGCGAATCTTGTTGCGAGCGTGTGGGTACCATGTATGAGGCCGACTAGCATTACACAAAAATGCACTCACGAGGGTTGTACTCCAAGAATGATGAACATGACCCAACAGACGTTTATATAGCAACAAGAGTAATTTCTATAAGCCTAAGCATATCGAGCACAGAACAAAGGTTCTAAAATTTGATAATAAAGAGTGACAGAGATATTATAGTTATCTATACGTGGAGTTTCAGGAAAAACTTTTAAGATATTGTACAGTTCTAAGGATTAATACATTCAACATTCCAAAAATTTTCACAGGATTTAAATTGCAACACTATTTAAAATTGATTAAAAAAAGAAATCAATTTTAAATTACAGGTTGGCCACAACTTCATGCTCATCATAATGGAGAAGTGATATCATTTTAGCCAAACATGTCAATGTATTTACATATTTTTTTGGAAAAGTCTATGGAGCGCAAAACAATCTTCTAACAGGCAAAAAAATAGTTTCAAGAATGAAACACATCTCTTACGTTAGGTCTGCAAAATCAAACTTAGTGGTACCACTGCAGTTGCTGTACTTCTTTATCATAACATCAACACCAACCAAAGCACCAATCAAACATGTCTGGCCGAAGGACTCCACATGACCTGCCAAAATTCGCACAAAAGAAAAAAAGAATGATAAGAAAATATAACATATTTATTTAAAACACACAGTTCATTTATAACAATGGAAGACTTGACAGGTACAATGTATCAAAATGTTTATCTTGTAATAAATATCTATAAGCATTAATAAAGTAACTTTAAAATATACATATGATAACATGAAATTTATAATATATTGGATTTAAATTACATGTGGTTTGAACTAGGTCCCGTCGATTCACATAGATTGTATCTAGATAAAACTAATGACTTTTGATTTACTAGAATATAAAATATTAATTCTGGTACAAACAGTCGAGGAAAACAAACAAAAATTTAACAACAAACTTATTCCAAGACAAATAGTTTGATATTAACATTTAATCAAAATGTATATATTCTTAAAAAAAAAAATCATTATTAATCAATGAATCTTTAAATTTTTTAACCTCTGCTATTATTTAATTTAATAATAATTAATATTTTTTGATTTTATTATTTGTAATGTATATAATATTTCAATTTAATAATTATAATTTTTTTTTTTAAATTTGTTAACATGAAGCCTGACATGAGAGCATGTTCATTGTAACATAAAACATAGATTAAGATCTACTTCAACTCTTTGGCCTATTGAACAGAAAATTCAGTTAAACAGAAATTCTAATGATCAAGATTCTAACAAGCACAGAAATTCCCAAATGGTTAGCCCTATCTATTTCGCAGCCCAATTTTAAAATATTTATATTTTTAAATGTACCATTGCCATTAGGTGATAGAGATAGCCTATAAAAATGAAAATTCTAACGTCAACTATGCTTTCTAACTGTACTAGGCTCCCTTGACAAAAAAAAACACACACACACACACACTAAACTCAGTAACTAAACAAAGGAAGAAACCACCTCCCTCCATCTGAGAAAACAATCTAAAAACCAATATTTACACGGCAAGACAATAATAAAACAACAAAATCATTCTAAAACAATTCAACTGTTAGCTATCTAATAAATTTACTTAATTCGAACTCACTTTTCCACATCGAATAATAAAAACATAACAAAAACAATAATAACTATTGTAGTGAGATTAAATTTCCACCTCGGAGTATGGAAGAAATCCCTGGAGCTGAAGCCTTTCGATGTCGAAGTAGCAAAACAGCCATTTTTATCCTTATAAACCTTGTAAGTGATGAATAAGTAAATAGAACAAAGAAATATGTGTATGAAAACTAAAAAGAATCAAAAAAGGAGGGAAAAAAACATTGACAATATAGGACCACGAACTCGAAGGAGAACATGTGGTGGGTCAAAGAATCGCGAGTTTCTTCAGCGAAACTTGGTGCCAACGCTTCTTTTTTTATTTATTTTTTTTCTCCTTTTCTTTTCCTGTTAAGTTGCCAACGCTTCCTTCGGGTCTGATCAATTTAAGACTTTGCTTAGACTACTGTGACATGCGAAAGATGGGCTGCTCCGAACCCACTCCATCAAGTTTCGAAATCATTGGGCTCTACACAAAGCAAATACTAGTAGGCCAAGTCTGTCCATGGGCCACGGTTTATAAAGATTGGCCCAATGAGTCACGTTGCATGTTGTCGGCTCATTAACTGTGGGTCTGTGGCCGAGACAATGCAAAATGTAAAGCTTGATGTTCAGTCAACTCAGGTTAATCTTTTTTTTTTAAGGCATAGGAGGCGTTCAAGCCCAATATTAGAGTCTACCTCATTTTTAAGACCACAAAATACCTGCAAATCCAGTTTACGAAGGCATAGAAAACGAAACGCAACCATCCACCCCTGAACCTGGAAAACACTCTTCATACATGGCTTTGAGATCCCCATTTCGTTCGTCTTCAATCTCTCGAAACCTATCTCTGAAAGGTAATATTTCATCTTTGTTGGCTCACTTACACAACCTCACAACTTCAAGCTCCAACAATGAAGTTTTGTATTCTTTCGAAAAACCCCTAGAACGATCCTCACTTGCTAACTTCCTCAAAGAAAATTGTCGATCAGGTAACTTTACTCTGAATGAAGCATTATACTTTTTTCATTACATGATTAATTCGCAACCCATCTCTCCAATTTCATCATTCACTACTTTGTTTAGTGCACTGTCAAAGAAGAAGCATTATTGTGAAGTGATTTCTCTTTATAAGTGGTTGAATTCAACTGGGTTGTCTCCAAATTTATTGTCTTTGAACGTTTTGATCGGTTGCTTGTGTAAAATAAAAAGGGTTTCTGTTGGTTTTGCGGTTTTTGGGGAGATATTGAAGAAGGGTTTCAGCCCAAATGCTGTGACTTTTAATTGTTTGATCAAAGGTCTGTGTGTAGAGAGAAAGATTGTGGAGTCGATGGAATTGTTTAAGAAAATGGTTGCTGTTGGTTGTAGGCCTGATGTGATCAGTTACAACACTTTGATTGATGGATTGTGTAAAACGGGGAAGATAAGTGTTGCCATTAAGTTGCTTGAAGAGATGGTTGATGGGAATAAAAAATCTGGTGTTATTTGTAGGCCAGATGTTGTTACTTATACTACTATAATTGATGGTCTTTGCAAGGCTGAATTAATTGAGAAGGCTAGAAAATTGTTTTTGGAAATGATAGATCAAGGTGTGCAGCCTTGTGTGGTGACGTTTAGTGTGCTCATAGATGAACGTTGCAAGAAAGGGAAATTGCAGGAAGCAAATAGGTTGTTGGAGCTTATGATTCAGAGAGGTGTGGTTCCTGACGTTTATACTTATAGCATTTTAATGAATGGACTGTGTAAAACGGGGAAGATAAGTCCTGCCATTAAGTTGCTTGAAGAATTGGTTAAGGGAAATGAAGAATCTGGTGTTATTTGTAGGCCAAATGTTCTTACTTATAGTATTATAATTGATGGTCTTTGGAAGGTTGGATTAGTTACGAAGGCGATAGACTTGTATTTCGAAATGAAGAGTTCGGGAATTACTCCGCGATAGTCACTTATAGCATTTTGGTCAATATGCTTTGTAAAAATGGACAACTAGAAAAGGCAAATGAGTTGTTGTCACATATGGAGGAAAAAGGTTGTGCTCCAAATGTAATCACGTTTACTACGCTCATGTTCGGTTTCCTCAAGAATAATAAGATACCAAAAGTTGTTGAACTCCTTCATAAGATGGCGGAGAGAAATGTGAAGCCGACTGAATGTACAATGTCCTTAGTCATGCAATTACTAATGAAGGCCGAAAATTATCGTGAATGTTTGAACCAGCTTCCTCAATTTCCGGTCCAAAAGCGAAATTGAAGTTTTCATGATAAAAATTTATGGAGTGGTTCACTTTTTCAGAGCAGTATCCTTGTCAGGAGAGCATTATTGGACATCATTGAAATATGAAACTGCAAAAGCCTCAGCCAGCTGCAGAAAGACTCTATGATTGTTACCGTACGAAGAATGCAGTTGACATGAGAACATTGCTTCAAGAGAAATATGTTTTGCCGTGATACATGCAGTTATTGTAACGATGATCCATGAAGATTTGTTTGATATGGGATTTCAAACTGTCAGTGGAATCTATGAAGCAGCATGGTCTAAAAATGGACTTGGGTAAGATCCCCTTTATCTTATATAATGGTGTTACCTTTTTAAACCCTGAAGGACAAGGCATAGTGCTAGCCATTTGCCATTAATAGGCTTTTAACTATGCTATAAGTCTGTTTTCTAGATCTAAATCAGTTTGAAATGTTTATAGATTTCATTGCATCATTGGTTTTGTCAGGTATTAAAATTTATTGCAGACATAAATTGGTGGATGTGCCGATTAAGCATTTGCTTGTAGATTTGTGGTGGTGAGAATTGTTGGACAAAACTCTGGTAGTAATAATGTCTAATAGATAGTATTTTTACTCTCCAGGTTACTCCCTTTAGGATATATTCTTCCGATTGCAATAGGAAACTATCCATTCTGCATAATTACACTGACAATTATCTGCGCCAGAGTTATTTGTTCCTGATTCACTGACATATTGCTATATTCCTCGTAGTTACTCTGACCAAACTCCAGAACCCACTCCATTAAGTTTCGAAATCATTGGGCTCTACACAAAGCAAATACTAGTAGGCCAAGTCTGTCCATGGGCCACAGTTTAAAAAGATTGGCCCAATGAGTCACGTTGCATGTTGTCGGCTCATTAACTGTGGGTCTGTGGCCGAGACAATACAAAATGTAAAGCTTGATTTCAATCAAATCAGGTTAATCTTTTTTTTTTTTTTTCAGGTATAGGAGGCGTTCAAGCCCAATATTAGAGTCTACCTCATTTTTAAGACCACAAAATACCTGCAAATCCAATTTACCCGTACGACTTACGAGAACAAAGTTTGTTTGATCAACTGGATAATTTTGGAATTAGCAGAAAACGAAACGCAACCATCCACCCCTGAACCTGGAAAACACTCTTCATACATGGCTTTGAGATCCCCAATTCGTTCGTCTTCAATCTCTCGAAACCTATCTCTGAAAGGTAATATTTCATCTTTGTTGGCTCACTTACACAACCTCACAACTTCAAGCTCCAACAATGAAGTTTTGTATTCTTTCGAAAAACCCCTAGAACGATCCTCACTTGCTAAATTCCTCAAAGAAAAAGTGAACCACTCCATAAAAATTTATGGAGTGGTTCACTTTTTCAGAGCAGTATCCTTGTCAGGAGAGCATTATTTGACATTATTGAAATATGAAACTGCAAAAGCCTCAGCCAGCTGCAGAAAGACTATGATTGTTACCGTACGAAGAATTCAGTTGACATGAGAACATTGCTGTCAAGGGAAATATGTTTTGCCGTGATACATGCAGTTATTGTAACGATGATCCATGAAGATTTGGTTGATATGGGATTTCAAACTGTCAGTGGAATCTATGAAGCAGCATGGTCTAAAAATGGACTTGGGTAAGATCCCCTTTATTTTATATAACGGTGTTACCTTTTTAAACCTTGAAGGACAAGGCATAGTTCTAGCCATTTGCCATTAATAGGCTTTTAACTATGCTATAAGTCTGTTTTCTAGATCTAAATCAGTTTGAAATGTTTATAGATTTCATTGCATCATTGGTTTTGTCAGGTATTAAAATTTATTGCAGACATAGATTGCTGGATGTGCCGATTAACCATTTCCTTGTAGATTTGTGGTGGAGAGAATTGTTGGACAAAACTCTGGTAGTAATAATGTCTAGTAGATAGTATTTTTACTCTCCAGGTTACTCCCTTTAGGATATATTCTTCCATTGCAATAGGAAACTACTAATTCTGCATAATTACACTGACAATTATCTGCGCCAGAATTATTTGTTCCTGATTCACTGACATATTGCTGTATTCTTCGTAGTTACTCTGACCAAACTCCAGAAGCTTGGACTACCCGTGATGGTTTAAGAGTAGTATGTTACATGTGTCCGATGGCCATATGGGCAATGCAATGGGCTCTAAGAAGGCTGAAACCTTCTAAAAATGAGATGAAACCAGAAGTGAATGAAGAATCTCTGTATAGATATCATGTTGGGTTCTGTAAAGTTGCTTGCCTTCTAAAGGTACCAGATGATATAGCGCATAAAGGTCTTTAATGGTCATTGTTTGATTACACTTGCTAGAAAAAGTTTCTGTAATTGATTGGTTCCTGTAATTTATTACTGTCATCAAATTTTGTGTACAGTAAGAGATTCATTAGAGAGAAAATAGAAATATTGGTGTACACTGCAGTGGGTGTAAGAAAACAATATTTGAGATGTCATGTAAATCATATTATTCTACTGTTGAAACTTTTTAGTTTTCCAATTCTTGTGACATATTGAATATGGCACTATTACAAAATTTTGAAAAAAAAAAATCGATAAAAATCTTTTTAAAATCATTACAAATTGGTTCCAAAATTCATTTCTTTAGATCTGTAAAATTTATCAAAAAAGATTATGCATTTGATCACTCATATAAACGGGTTGGCTTGTGTTGCTTTTTGGTTAACTATAACTTCTTTCATTCTAGCTTAGGTAAGAAACAACTCAAACTTGATGGCCTAAGCCTCATGTGTTGACACATTCCCGCGGGTAGATAGATTAAAATTCACCCAAACATTTGATATGACGATGTTTGTTTAAATATTGACATGTGACGGATGATGTGATAATCCTATAATATCATAGATGTTTTTTTTTTTTTTTTTTTTTTCGGTTATGTGTAACAAATAGCAGAGCAAGAAGAGACTTAAAACTAAAATCCCTCTTCCATGGGATGATTTTCCTCAGGATCAGTTGTTATTGTGCAGAAAAGTTGTTTCACATCTATAGTCTCGGAAAACATCAAGCTTGCTTACTTGAGGAAGAGTTTAGTGGAGCTACTAAAGCCAGCAGAGAAATCTGATGCTAAAGTAATTGGAAGTTTTGTGAGAGTGAAATTTGACCAAAGTGACCATTTGGAGAAAAATGCTTATAGGTGATTTTCTCAACATAAATGTGAATTGTCTTTTAAGCAGTTATTGATTGATATTTTTCTACACAATTTATATTTTCATTTGCATAAATGAAATATTAAAGTTAATTCCATCTTTATATTGTTTTGACAAGTTGCATAATTACGTGCACCAAAAGAATCTCAAGCATAATGCATAAATCCTC
>CM047738.1:785335-1073788 GCA_026225825.1 Pistacia integerrima | reverse complement strand
TGGGCATGGATGGTCAGGTTATTAAAGTCATTTACCTTCATACAGTGGGTTGATAGTTCAGTAATACCCATATCACAGGGCGTTTATGTGATTTTGGTAAACCTCAGGGTGTTTAAGTAATTCTCCCTTCTTTTGATTACTAATTCATTTATGGAGAGTCTGCTTTTCTACAAATGATTGCATAGTTGACAATGTAATTGAACATAATACTGGTAAACAAATTGTGAGTTTGATAATTTTATCATGCTGGTAGAATAATATGACCAATTACAACTTATAAGTTGTCCCATTACATTCTTTTAAAATGTGGAGGATTACTGGTAGCCATTGTTGCGGTAGTTGGTCTTCTCTCAAACAAGAAGAACGTAGCATATGAATGAAAAATTTCACTGAATAGTGTGAACTCAAAGTCAGAAATGGGCAACATAGTTTTATCTGAAAGTTATTATGATCTACCTCACCATCTCAAGTCATGTTTCACGTGTTTTGTTTTGTTTCCAGCAGGTCACTTTATTAGTTATTCGACACTAGTTCACCAATGGATAGCTGAGGGCTTTGTTCCATACTATAAACGCCACCCATCTGAACACATTGCAAAGAATTCTTAGATAATTATAAACGTTTCATTTCTTAAAATTTAACTAATAGCACTGTATTCTTGAAATGATTGCCATGAACAGATGAAGTATCTACAGTCGTGCAAATAAACTAATGGGTCATCTTCTGAATTCCTCAATTAGAAATCCAATGGCCATTTCTTGTTCCCGGGGTTATAGTTGTGTTTGTTAATTCATATCCACTATGTTGTTCATTGAATTCTTTTCTTTCTTTTGGGTTTCTATAGTACTTCTGTTTTACTCTATCCGCATAGAGAGCTTTTTATTTGTATATATTCCCTGAAGGAATCATGCATTTTGAGAAAGATTAAAACTCACATAATGTTCTTCCAGAGCAATTCAAATGAAAGAGTGAGCATCAGGCAAGGCACAAAATGAACTCAAAATTAAGATAGTGTTTGTTTGGCAATTAAACAAAGCATAGATACTTTACTTCAAATAGCCAAAAGATGAATAAAGAAAAATTATTTTCCCTTCCAAGTTCCAACCAATTCCCACCTTATAAAAACTAATTTGTAAAGGCCAAACGAAATCCCCTCCTGCTTGATATTGCTTATACAACTTGGCTCTTGTCTCAACTACAATTCTAAACTATTCAATATTTTTAAGTTTAATTGCTGATAGTTTGAATTTTGTTTTGGTGGATAAGACAATTTTGAAGGTGCCAGTTTTCTTCTGTTTCTACAAATTTTTTTTAGTTATCTTTTCTTTTATTCTAACAAAAGTAATTAAGTTTTAACTTTTTTTTTCTTTGAATTGAAAGGCTTCTATAAACAAAGAAGAACGAGGTGTTATTTCTTAGATCACATTCAAATATATCATCCAGTAACAGGTAATCAATTAGACTTAGCTTCTTTGATAGTTATAATTTATGAAGCAAATATTTAAACTCAAATTATTGTTAAACTTGATATGCTTATTTATCACTACAAGAAATATGAATTTCGACAACTATATATTTCATAACAAAATCATTGTATTTTTTAATATGATATTTTACGATGTATTTATTGCAAAAACTGACTGCAAGTTAGTTATTGAATGCATTCTATTATAAGTATTGTAGACATAGATTAGCTAGAAATATTAATTTAGGTTGGATTAGATTTTTAATGCTGTTTTGAATAAGATATACGCTTTGGTAAAATAGTTTTAAGCGAGCCTTGATGATATGAAAAAAAAATAATTTCATATTGTGCTTTCCCCATTAATAGATATGTTAATGAATTAAAAAAGAAAAAGCAAAAAATAAAAAAATACTAGTGAAGCAGAAATTTTAGAAATTTTTTATATCAATGCAGTAAGTAACAAGAAAAGGGTGAGATACGAGATATGGCAGAGGGTGCAGTGAACTCTGTAATACAAAGCTTGAGTTCTTTGCTCATCGAAGAAATCAAGTTGTTGGGAAATGCAAAACAAGGAGTTGAAGACATCAAACGTGAATTAGAGAGCATCAGATCTTTCCTCAAGGATGCTGATACAAGAGCTGCACAAGAAGAAGGAGGAGTAGCAGGGAGCAATGAAGCTATCAAAACTTGGGTGAAACAATTGAGGGAAGAAGCTTTCCGGATTGAAGATGCCATTGATGAGTACACAATGAAGGTGGCGAGACTTCCTCATGGCAAACGTCTCATTGGTTACATTCATAAAGCGTGCTACTTTATAAAGATTCTAAAACTGCGTCATGGAATCGCCACTGAGAATAAAGATATCAAACTATCACTTGCCGATATAAAGAGAAGAGTGGGAGACTATAACTTCAACCATCAAGGGTCAGGCAGTGGAGGGAGAAGTATTATACCTCACGACTCTAGAGTTGATGCTTTTTTCATTGAAGACGCTGAAGTTGTGGGTATTGAATCAACTAAACAAAAATTGATTGATTTATTGGTGGAAGGAACATCCAATATTTGCTCAGTGATTGTAGTGGTGGGCGAAGGAGGACTAGGCAAAACTACTCTTGTCGGAAAAATTTATAACAACAATACGGTGAAGAAGCATTTTGATTGCCAGACTTGGATCATAGTTGGGAAAGAATACTTGAAGAAAGATTTACTAAGGACAATTTTACAAGAACTTTATCAGTCAACAGGGTCCACTCTAATGGAGGCAGACAAAATGGGAGAAAGGGGTTTGATCATGATGTTGAGGGAACACTTAAAGGATAAGTGTTACATGATTGTGTTCAATGATGTGTGGAAAATTGAATTTTGGGAAGATGTAGAGCATCCTTTACTTGATAACAAAAAAAACAGTAGAGTAATGCTAACGACACAGAATAAAGCAGTTGTTGAATTCGTACCTGTTGTCAATAGTTCATGTTCACAAGCTTGAACCCTTGTCTTCAGAGAAGGGATGGGAACTTTTTTGCATGAAGGCATTTGGTTCTGAAGGTTGTTGTCCTCCAAACTTAAAGGAATTGTCGGAGCATATCATTGGAAAATGTGGAGGTCTACCCCTAGCAATTGTTGCGATGGGTAGGCTTCTCTCAAGAAAAAACAAGATTGTTTCTGAATGGAGAAATATACTTGATGCTTTGGGCTCAAAATCAAGCAGTGATTCCCATCTCAAAGTTTGCAACAAAGTTTTGTCTGAAGGTTATTATGACCTCCCTCACCATCTCAAGTCATGTCTCTTATACTTTGGTGTGTTTCCAGAAGGCTATGAAATTAGATTTGGAAGATTAATTCGCCTCTGGATAGCTGAGGGCTTTGTCCAATGCAACAACCACCTTCCATCTGAGCATGTTGCAAAAGAATACTTGAAAGATCTTATTGATAGAACCTTGGTTCAAGTTTCAAAAAGAAATCCTTCTAGACAAGTTGGAAGTTGTGGAGTTCATGATTTGATGTACGAGATCATTCGCCGAAAGATGAAGGAATGTGATTTTTGTCATTTCTTTAATGAAAAAGACTTGAGTCACCTTAATAAAACTCAGCGTATTTCAATAGACAAATGCGCAAATGGTGCTTTAGAGAGCATAAAAAATTCAAAGATCTGTTCCATTTGTCTTTTCAATGTAGACAAATTACCCGAGGCTTTCATGACTACATTTGTTGCTGATTTCAAGCTCTTAAAGATACTTGATTTTGAAAATGCCCCTTTGGATTTTCTTCCTGATGGAGTGGGAAAGCTCTTCCATTTGCACTACTTAAGTTTGAAAAATACAAAAGTTAAAGAACTTCCCAAGTCCATAGGCATGCTTCTCAACTTAGAGACTCTTGATTTGAAGTGGACTTTTGTGAGTGAGCTCCCGGTTGAGGTCAAGAATTTGAAAAAATTGTGTTTTCTAATTGCACATCGCTTGGACAACAAAGGTCCTTACGGAAGTAGAGCAAAAATACAAGAAGGTTTTGGGGCTTTAACAGAGTTGCAGCAGCTACGGTATGTGCATGCAAACAGTGAAATACTTGAAGAGCTTAAGAAACTGAGGCAGATAAGAAAGTTGGGCATTAGGGTCGCAGATAGAGATGTGAAGGATTTGTTTGCTATTGTCCAGAATATAGAAAACCTTTAAGATTTGAGTGTATTAGCGTTTACAAGTGGAGAAGAGCCTCTTGATCCTTGGCTTCTCCTCCTTGATGTCTTCAGAGATTTCATTTGGGAGGGATGTTTATGGAAATTCCAACTGTTTGGATTTCTAAGCTCTGCCTCATTTATCTACTCTGATTCTCGAGGTGCATGATTGTGATGAACAATTGCTTTTCAAAGAAGGCTGGTTTCCAGAGCTTCAATACTTGTATCTCTACAACTTCAAAAGATTGAAATGCATGATGATAGAGAAAGGTGCAATGCCTAGTCTTATAGACCTGGTGATTGGACCATGCCCATTGTTGAAGGAGATTCCAACTGGAATCGAGCAGCTCAATAACCTAAAGAGACTTGTATTTGAAATGATGTTGAAGGAGGTTTATTGCATGATAAAAAATGAGAACTGGGAGAATGTCACTAAACACATTCCACAAGTACATGTCAGCTATAAGCAAACAAATAGGGGAAAATACTCTTTTTACACTAGTAAATATCTGTCATCTCTTTCGGCAGAAGATTTTGAGGAGCTTATTAAACAAATTGAGGCAGAGTTACGAATAGCCCGATCATAGGATCAATAAGTCAGTCTCCTAAAACAAGTAAGCCTTTTGGATAGTGTGTTTCTCTCACATAAATGTTCTTTAAGGGCAAAGATTAGTTTTTTTTTTTTTAATAATTTAATAGTTGGATTAATTCTAATCTGCTAGTAATTGTAATTAATCATCAATTATCTGAATTTTTTTTTTTTAATAAATACACAAGTCTAATTATCATAATAAAAATATTCTTATATTTTATTTTATTTAAATTAACTTAATTAATTGATAAAGTTTCAGCTCCTGGAATCTGGTACCCGCAACCACAGGTCCGTCACGAGAATTTATTTTGGCAATATTAGGTAACAATATTGGTATCAAAATAATTCGATTTTAACGATCTACCTGTATCTAAAATTAATCTTAGCAATATGTGCAACGTTTGGCCATGATCTAGCAAAGAAAGTTTGGATGGCCACACTTTCTCGGTCAAATCCCGGCCAAACGCAATCATTTTTCCAGTTTAAAATTATATAGACAAATAGATCATTTAGAGATGATCATTTTAATATCAATTTTGTTACCCTAGCATGCCGAAAAAGTCAACTGCCCACTGCCACCGGAAACAAAATTATCAGTTTTTTTTTCTTTTTTTACTTATTCTATGAATTAATTTAGTTGATTGGTGTAAATGGCCGCACTTTCTCGGTCAGATCCTGGCCAAGCACAATTATTCTTCCAGTTTAAAATTATATAGACAGATAGATCGTTTAGAGACTATCATTTTAATATCAATTTCGTTACCCCAGCATGTTGAAAAAGTTTGCGTTACCGGAAACTGCCTGCTGCCGCCAGAAACGAAATTATCGATTTTTTTTTTTACATTTTTTTTTTTTTTTTTACTTATTCTATGAATTAATTTAGCTGACTAATGTAAATCTTCTATTGTCATAAACAGATGAAGTATGATGATGAAAAATCCATATTTTCCATTGATCACCTAGGATGACTATGGCTTTTTCTTGTAATAAAGGTTCAGTATTGCTTGTAATTCATGTGTGTAGTTTCGCCAATAATGGTGTAGTATTTGCTTGTTATCAGCATGCAGTATCTAATGTCAATGTTTTCTTCTTGTAATTTCCATGTTGTAGGGCAGGGAGTTTTCTTAAACTTTCTGTGTAATATCAACTTTGAAATGTGGTTGTTGTTGCTACTGTTATGGTCATCGTTGTTGTCTGCCTGTAAAAAACATCTCCCCTGTTTTACCCTTTTTTCAATGGATTTCGGAAAATTGGAGAACACATTAGCATATCTGTCTTTTTCTAGGAGAACAATAAGGGAAAAATAATATATTACAGAGTGAACTGATATTGTTCTTAATGTTAAATTTAAAGTTAAACTCACCTAAGAAATACTGTTTTAAAGGTTAAATTTGGCCGTCTAAGATCATATCCTAGTGCACATCAGCTCATTGTATGACAGCCTAAGAGCCCTACGCATAAGCTCATTGTATAACAGCGTAAGAGTCTCTCAAATTTATCCCATCCACATCTTTCATTTATATCAGTCAATATATGTTACCAGACTTATGCATCTAAAATTTCAGTTTTTCCAATTCAAAATTTGAAAATCTTCATGGTAATTTTTGCCTAATTAACTACTAAATTACTATTTTTTTTCTATTGTAATGACTGGAATATTAGTAAACAAGGGAAATTAAATTGTATGTGCTAGATCTCAATCCATATACATTTTCATTGACAACTGGCAAATCAAAATTAGGTGCCCTGTTTCCCTGGAACATTATCAATAATCAGTCATTTTAAAAAAAAAAAAAAAAAAATTAAGCTTCCTAGTACTCAAAGAAGCATTTTGATTGCCATGCTAGGATCACAGTTGGGAAAGAATACTTGAAGAAAGATCTACCAAGGACAATTACACATGAACTTGTCGTTCAACAGGGTCCGCTCTAATGGGGACAAACAAAATGGAAGAGAAGAATCTGATCATGACTCTGAGAGAACCCTTGTAGGACAAGCGTTACATGATTGTGTTCGATGAAGTGTGGAAAACTGAATTTTGGAGAGAGCTTTACTTAATGACAGCAAAAACAATAGTGTAATGCTAACTACTCGGACTAAGGCCATTGCTGAATCCGTATGATTCTCAATTGTTCATATCTACATGCTTGAACCTTCACCTTCAGAGAAAGCATAGGAACTTTTTTTCAGAAAGATATTTGGCTCTGACGGCAGTACCATCTACTGTTACGGTCATGGTGGTTGTATTTATAAATTTATCTACTCTGTTTGTTTAATAATACTTGAGTTACTATATAAGGATACCTATAGCTTTCTTAATTGCCAATAAGCTTCAGTTGAAAGGCTTTAAGAGAACACAGCTTTGCGTATAAAAAAGAGGTCCTCTGTTTTACCCTGTTTGCATGGAATATAAAAAGACCTTGCTTCAAAATTGTCCTAATTGTCTATGCATTCCTCAACTTTCTTCTCAGAAATAACCAAGAATGCCAGAATTGCGCAATGAAGAAGACACTAGAAATGTGATCAATTTATAGTAATCTGTTAATGTAATGTGAGAAATAATTTATGATCAATTTCTTATGTCCTGACTGTCGCGCTAATTCTCTAGTCCTCGCTTTATTTATCCTTTAAAATGTATATAGAGAAGCAAGAAATGCCAAAGAGGAAGAATCTATCTTACCAGTTGCCTCCTCCGCCTCCTCCACCACCCATCAACTTCTTCGTCGCCGGGCCGGAAATCCAGTTCCACCATCATCAAGCTTCGGTGATGCTGCCATTTGATTAAACGTTATTAACCAATCAAATAACTTAAAGTGAGTATCTCTGTTTTCAGGGCCTCATTCTCAAACTTAAAGTACTTCAAGCCCTGCCTAATTTACTGCTCTTGATCTCAAAGAATTGAAAGTGATGAGCAGTTCCATTTCAAGGAAGGTTGGTTTCCAAAACTCGAAGAACTGTATCTCTACAACTACAAAGAATTGAAATTGATTAGGTCCCCTATTAACCCTAGTCGCACAAAATATGGAAGACCTTCCATCACCACTATCCTAATTGTCCATGCATTACTGAACTTCCTTTAAACCCATCTGACATGTTGTCTACTCTTACAAATATGACAAGTCAGATATTACTATTTCTTTAAACCCTATTAAGGATATGAAGCACTGGTTTTGAAGGTTTCTGACAACATCGTATATATCTTGTCTTCAGGTCAGAATCCACTACTATTGCTTGGACAATATAGTGATGAGGAATCAGGTAACTTTGTGGATGAGGAATCAAATGAACAACTTTAACAAGCTGTTGATGATGGGAATCAGGTAACTTTGTGTAATACTGCAACCATTCTTTACTTAAGTTTTAAGGGATCAGAAGTATGATGTCTCTCACATAACCAATATTCTTCAATCAAACTTGGATATAAGTTTATGGCTAAGTAGTTTTATAAAAGGATACAAACTATGGAAGGGTTTAATGTAATGAATGAAGGAGAGAGAAAAATAAAGCATTATAGCAGTGCTCACCAAATACTACTGGTGGGGGAGGGAGATTTCTCTTTTGCAGCATGCTTGGCCAAAGCTTTTGGCTCTGCTGCCAATATGATTGCCACTTCTCTCGACTCCAGAGGTATAAAGAACCAGAGAGCCTGTTAATTTTATATTGCTTATAAATGTTAATGTTGGACTTATTGATTCTAAAACCTTCGTATCATTTGATCCTGGAATTACTAGAAATGTTAACGCAGAAATATTCGAGTGCAAACTCAAACTTGATAGAGCTGGAGAAGCGTGGATGTACAATTGTGCATGGAGTAGATGCCAATACCATGAGCCATCACCCTCTTTTACGTGGCAAATCATTCGATCGAATTGTCTTTAATTTTCCTCATGCAGGTTTCTTTTTCAGGGAACATGACTCTCTACAAATTGGGTAAGTTAGTAATTATCTAAAAACCAGCTTCAACATTTTATTTGGAGGATCAACCAGGTAAATTTATTAAGTCATGGATAATAATGGACATTCCTTTTTTTTTAAGGATGCATCAAACTCTGGTGAGAGGCTTTCTAAGCAGTGCAAGGAACATGCTGAAGGAAAAAGGGGAAGTTCATGTAACCCATAAAATCGCTGATCCATTTGATAGGTGGGAGTTAGAGAAATTAGCAGCGGAAGTAGGGCTGTCTTTGGTTGAAAAAGCATGGTTTTACAAATCGGATTATCCAGGTTATGAAAATAAGAGAGGCTCTGGACAAAAATTCAATAAGGGCTTTCCTGTTGGTTTATGCATGACATTCAAATTTGCTAAGGCATCAGAAAATGAGCAATAATAAAAGTTGAAGCTCTGCTGACCAAGGCCAGTTGCTCTTTTACTTAAATAGTTAATAAGTTTCCAAGTAGTATCCTGACTGTCAATGATTATGTTCTGCAGTATTTCTCTTCAAATTTTAATATTAGCTTATGATCTTATTATTTAATCATTTGCTTCATTATTTCAGATTATTTATTCAAGGAATGATAAAATATTCAAAATCTCCTATCCTATGTAATCAATTCATAGAAATAAAAATAAAGAGATATATACTACGAATCCTCTGTTGGCATCATACCTTTTGATTTGAACAACTTTAACAAGCTTTTGATGGTGGGAATCAGATTGGCTGTGGTGGATACAGAACTTTCTAATGTTTCTGCAAATCGCGATAAATGTTCTATTTCTTTCTCTCTGTTACTCCAAAATGCATAGTTGTGCTGCAGGGAAATTCATTTGAATGTGGAGTTAATAGTTCTTCCACCAAGAATTAATAATTTTGCAATTACCCATTAAGTATTTCAGTTGCTGTTTTTCCAGACACTTCATTGTTAACTCTATTTCCTTCATATGCTAAGTACTTAATTTTGTCAGGTTAAGGGACAGTTCGGTGAAAAAAGTGAAGATAATCCTTGACTTATCCATATAGGGTTAATGCTACTGTTTTGAGTGAAATTAAATTAGAAAGTGTATTGGAATTTACTGTTAATTAATAATCCATGACATATCCTTTCATTTTCCACTGTATATCCTGCGTTTCCCTAGATAAGTGAATTTAAGGAAATGAAGAAAACTAAGAGACATATCTCACAATCACAGATAATGAATCGTGAATCTAACCAAGAGTTTTTTGCTGTATATAATACCTCTGACATAATCATATTCTTCAATTAAACTTGGATATAAGTTTACGGCTAAGTAATTTCAGAAAAGGATGCAAACTATGGAAGGGTTTAATGTAGTAAATGCAGGAGAGAAAAAAATAAAGCATTATAGCAGCGCTCACCAAATACTACTGGTGGGGGAGGGAGATTTCTCCTTTGCAGCATGCTTGGCCAATGCTTTTGGCTCTGCTGCCAACATGATTGCCACTTCTCGCGACTCCCGAGGTATAAAGAACCAGAGAGCCTGTTAATTTTTTTTTTTTTATAAATGTATTTGTTGGACGCATTGATTCTAAAACTTTTGTATCTTCTGATCCTGGAAATACTAGAAATGTTAATGCAAAATTATTCCAGAGCAAACTTAAACTTGGTAAATTTATTTAGTCATGGATAACAATGGACATTTTTATTTTTATTTTTCTAAGGACGCATCAAAATCTGGTGAGAGGCTTTCTGAGAAGTGCAAGGAACATGCTGAAGAAGAAAGGGGAAGTTCATGTAACCCATCAAACTTCTAATCCATTTGATAGGTGGGAGATAGAGAAATTAGCGGCGGAAGTAGGGCTGTCTTTGGTTGAAAAGATACGGTTTCACACATGGGATTATCCAGGTTATGGAAATAAGAGAGGGTCTGGGTCCAAATGCAATGAGAGCTTTAATGTTGGTTTATGCATGACATTCAAATTTGCTGAGGCATGAGAAATTTTGTATTAATGCATATCTGCACAGTACTGTCATCGCCCCATCGAATATTATGGAGTGGTTTGTGAAGAGTACCCAAATAATAACTGTCCAATCCTGTGAAATTTGCTTGTATTATCTGAAAAATCTTCTTGTTTGAACATCAATCTGTACAACTTGCAATATTGTCTAATTCGGTTCAAGAGTTCATATATCAGGATCCTCCTGATCCAAGTGCACTTACCAAATCAAACATGTGATTGGAGAACTTAGTCATGGGCTTCGCTTTGTTTAATATACAATGCAAATACTCAATTGTTACAGGTAAGGGTGAAATCGAGTCGAGTTAATTGAACTCGACTCAAGCGTTATAGTACCGAATTTAAGTTCGAGTTTAAGCCTAATCGAGCTTGAGAAATCGAGTTCGAATTCGAATTAGGTACCTAAAATTGGAATTCAAGTTTGAATTCAAATTCGTATAATCGAGTTTTATTCAAGTTCCATTATTAGAGTTTGAGAATACGAACTTCAATCGAATTCGGACATTTGAGCTTTAATCAAGTTCAAGTTCGAGTTCTAGAGTGATCGAACTCAACTCGACTATATCGAGCTGAGTTCGAGCCAAAATCGGGCTCAGCTCGATTTTCACCCTAGTTACTGCCCAGTAGAAGTGAGAGAAGACGGTTGACTTTCATTCAGTGATAGATTAAACCAAGTTGCTGCTGTTTATACATTTTAGTAAGGAAGTTACCAGGCCAATCGATAGTAAATAATGGGCTTCAAACTCTGAACCCAACTATCAAGAACAAGTCTGGAAGCCTAATACTTAAATAGCAGAATCTTAAATCACATAGACAAACCTGAAAAGCCTCCTCAGATACTGCCTATATGCCAGTGGGCTAATGACTTTACTACTATACATGTTAGGTCCCTCAATATGCATCATGTCTTCCCAATCAAAATGCAGAAAATTTGATCACCATTACAATAGAAATCTTGAATGGAAAATGGGAGTATCGTAACACATCCCACATTCCAGAAAATCTTATTGTTAATGAGAGGTTCGTAATACTAGACCAATTATTGTGAGACATATCTCACAATCACAGAAAATGAATCGTGAATCTAACCAAGAGTTTTTTGCTGTATATAATACCTCTGACATAATCATATTCTTCAATTAAACTTGGATATAAGTTTATGGCTAAGTAATTTCAGAAAAGGATGCAAACTATGAAGGGTTTAATGTAGAAAATGGAGGAGAGAAAAAAATAAAGCATTATAGCAGCGCTCACCAAATACTACTGGTGGGGGAGGGAGATTTCTCCTTTGCAGCATGCTTGGCCAATGCTTTTGGCTCTGCTGCCAACATGATTGCCACTTCTCGCGACTCCAGAGGTATAAAGAACCAGAGAGCCTGTTAATTGTATTTTTTCTATAAATGTATATGTTGGACGCATTGATTCTAAAACTTTTGTATCTTCTGATCCTGGAAATACTAGAAATGTTAATGCAAACCAGAGCAAACTTAAACTTGATAGAGCTGAAGGAGCGTGGACGTACAGTTGTGCATGGAGTAGATGCCAATACTATGAGCTATCACCCTCTTTTATGTGGCAAATCATTAGATCGAATTGTCTTTAATTTTCTTCATGCAGGTTTCATGTACAAGGAAAACAGCTATCAGCAAATTGAGTAAGTTGGCTAAACGTAATTATCTAAAAACAAGCTTCAACATTTTATTTTAAGGATCAACAAGGTAAATTTATTTAGTCATGGATAACAATGGACAATTTTATTTTTATTTTTCTAAGGATGCATCAAAATCTGGTGATGAGAGGCTTTCTGAGAAGTGCAAGGAACATGCTGAAGGAGAAATGGGAAGTTCATGTAACCCATAAAACTTCTAATCCATTTGATAGGTGGGAGATAGAGAAATAAGCGGCGGAAGTAGGGGTGTCTTTGGTTGAAAAAGCAAGGTTTTACGAATATTATTATCCAGGTTAAAAAAATAAGAGAGGCTCTGGGTACAGATGCGATGAGAGCTTTCCTGTTGGTTTATGCATGACATTCAAATTTGCAAAGCCATGAGAAAATGAGCAATAATAAAAGTTGAAGCTCTGCTGACCAAGGCCAGTTCCCATTGTCTTTTACTTAAGCTATAAGTTTTATATATAAATAGTTAATAAGTTTCCAAGTGGTATCCTGAATGTCAATGATTCTGTTACGCAGTATTTCTGTTCAAATTTTAATATTAGCTAAAGATCTTATTATTTAATCTCTTGCTTCATTATTTCAGATTATTATTCTTTAAACTTTAAAGGAATGATACAATATTAAAACTCTCCTACCCTATGTGATCAATTCATAGAAAAAGAGAGAGATATACACTACGAATCCTCTGTTGAAAATGAAGCTTCTTCCAAGAAACTCACCTTTTGCCATCACGCCTTTTGTTTTGTACTCTAAATTTTTGTTTCTAGTATCTTTAAGACCATATATTGATCTTTTTATGTCCAGGACAGAGACTTGAATAAGAAATATACAAGAATATCAAGAACGGAGAGGAATAAAAAGATTATCAAATTACTCAGTGCAGGGAGACTTTGATTTGTTCAGGGATTGACACAGTCTATGTCAACCGTATGGCCAAATAGTTTATAGTGTATATATATCACTTAAATATTGGAACTATCATAATCGTGTAGACCACCGCGTAATCAAAATTTTAAAATCTTTCTTCTCAACGGCTTCTAGTGTATAAATAGTTCAGGATCTTTTTTTTTTTTTGTCTGGGCATTGATTTCTGACAGAAGCGATATAATCCATTCCCTGTCTATAGAGCTGCCTTTTGATTCTTGCTATCAAATATGGAGGTATTTTCTTTTTGGGGTTTTTGTATTCTTTGTACCATTCACATATGATCACTTCGATTTGTTAATATTTGTTCTTTGATTTACAGCAAAAGATAGTCATAAGGATACTAATGAAAGATGAAAAATGTAGAGCCAAAGTCATGAAGATTGTAGCTGAAGCTCATGGCACACAATAACATAAAAACTGTTACACTTAGAGTCTAAACACAAACCTAAATCAACCAAATCACACAAATCAATCAAGAACACAAAAACACCAAATTACCGTGGTTCACTTGTTCAAGATTGAACAAGCTACGTCCACGTTGAGCTCCAGAACACTGAGGCCCGCTGCACTAGAGTTATCAAATGTGTTTACAGAGTACAACAAACATTCATCAAGAATTCCTCACTCACTAGCTAACTATTCACACAACCCTTTACAATAATCTTTGATCCTAGAGAAAGACTACCCAGCTCCTCTAATCCTTGAAGCAATCACAACCCCCAATGAACAATCTCACAGATTGTTCAAAGATTAATCAGTTAGAGTATTAACAAAAGTCTTTAGCAAAAGTGAATGAATAAAAGACGAAGAGAAGAGAGCTTTTTTCAATCTGTTGAACAGAAACATTTGGGCTCTTTTATAGTGTTTGACTTCAAGGTCATTTGCAGCCGTTGGATGCCTCTTGAATTGATGATCAGGATTTAAAGAGAAACAACTCTTTAATTTTCCTTGAGACGACGTCGTTGTGGGCTTCAACAATTAACAAAACCTTTGTTTCAAACATTAGAGATTTAGGTCAAATTGAGCCCGGATCAATTAAATTTTTTCTCTTTGTTTGATAGGTGTGAAATCGATGGCAATTGAAGGGCCAGGCAAAGATCGAGTGTTGGTGATTGGCATTGAGGTTGATTCAGTTAAACTTATTAATACACCAAGAAAAAAGATGGGCAATGCCACCACAGTGAGCCACGAATATTTATGTTCTTCTGCAGCTTCATCCAGTTGTATTAATGCATATCCGCAGTATTGCCCTCTCCCCATCGAGTATTATGGACTGGTTTGTGAAGAGTACCCACTGACTGTTCAATCCTCTGAAAATTGCATGTACAGGATCTGAAAAATCTTCTTGTTTGAACATCAATCTGTAACTTGTCATATTGTGTAATTTGGTTCAAGAGTTCATCTATTAGGATTCTCCTGTGATCCGAGTTTTCAGTTTTCATTGATCAAATCAAACATGTGACTGGAGTATGTAGTCATGGACTTAGCTTTGTTTAATATACAATGCAAACACTTAATTGTTATTTGTTACAGGTAAGGGTGAAATCCAGTCGAGTCGAGTCCAGTATTTAGTTAATCGAACTCGATTCGAACGTTATAGTACTAATATGAATTTCTACAAACTCAATTCATAGACTACCCTAAAACAACCACTTTTAACTCAACCTAGGCTAAGTTTTTCTTCAAGTCCTTATGACCATTCGGTTATCACCCTTCATGCACTTTCACAACCATCAAATGATTAAAAACAACTCCTTTCAACAAGCTCCAATCATTCACTAAATCATTTATGTTCAAATGCACAACAAAATGGGATCATACACACCATGCAAAACAAAATCCGGAAAATGAGTTTACTTGAAACTAAAGGAATACAACTTATATAAGAGATGACCAAGGACTCAATCAAGCCTAAAGGAAGCTCCACCAGCTTGAAAGATACTCCACCACCAAGTTTGGCCGAACTTGGGTAAAGGAAACAAGAGAAAACTCTTTCTCAAGACAAGTCACTATTCATTCCATATTCAAAAAGTCCTTTACAAAATGATCAAGTGGCCTTTATATAGGCTTTACAAAAATTAGGGATTTACCCTAGCAAATATTACACAATGAAAACATTAAAATATTACATTCAAATACATAAACAAAAGTCCACCACACATGTTCAATTTAAGCCATAACCATTTAATGATCAAGTGGGCAACTTTTCCCTAATTTAAGGACCCTTGTCCTTAACAACAATTTTTAGGGTTTTGCCTCCAAAATTTGAATCAAATGACACCCAAAACTTGGGCTTGGGCCAATGGAACTTGCTCCCACTTCTTGTACACGTTTTAGGTCACAAAATTGGGCTTGAGCCGTGCCTTGGAACCTTAAGACCTCTTGGACAATTTTGTGAACTTCCTTGAGTGTTTGGGATGCTTGGGCCGAATGTTGATCTTCATGTTGTCCTTGAGTCTTCAATGAAATCCCTAGCAATTGTGATTGGCATGATGGGTTAGGATTCTCATCAAGTACCGAATTCAAGTTTGAGTTTGAGCATGATCAAGCTTGAGAAATCGAGTTCGAACTCGAACTCGATACTTGAAATTGAAATTTGAGTTCGTATAATCGAGTTTTATTCGAGTTCAAGAATACGAGTTTCAACCGAATTCGAGTATTTGAGGTTTAATCGAGTTCTACAATGATCGAACTCGACTCAACTAAGCGAGTTCGATAATGTCGAGTTGTCAGTTCTACAATGATCGAACTCGACTCAACTAACGAGTTCGACTAATGTGGAGCTGAGTTCGAGCTAACATTGGGCCTGGCTCGAATTTCACCCAAGTTACTTATCCCAGTAGAAGTGAGAGAAGACGGTTGACTTTCATTTAGTGAAAGATTAAACCAAGTTGCTGCTGTCTTTACATTTTAGTAAGGAAGTTACCAGGCCAATTGATCGGAAATAATGGGCTTCAAACTCTGAACCCAACTATCAAGAACAAGTCTGCAAGCCCAAGACTTAAATAGCAGAATCTTAAATCACATAGACAAACCTGAAAAGCCTCCTCAAATGCTGCCTATCTGCCAATGGGCTAAAGACTTTACTATTATACATGTTAGGTTCCTCAATACCCACCATGTCTTCTTCCCAACCAAACTGCAGAAAATTTGATCACCATTACATTAGAAATCTTCAATGGAAAATGGGAGTACCGTAACACATCCAACATTCCAGAAAATCTTATTGTTAATGAGAGGTTCGTAATACTAGACCAATTATGTGGTACGCCTATCTTATTTAAAGGGTATTCAAGGCTTCTTATGTAGATTTTCATTGACTGGCGATGTCAAATTAACATAATTACTCAGTGACGGGGGTATTTTGACATTAAATTGACAAAGCTCTTCAACAACCGTATCTATGGCTTTTTAAGATAGTTAATATATGTGTATATATATATATATAATCAAATACAAAGAGTTTACGTTACGCATCACTATCTAGTTTAAGTAGTTCTGTATACTCTACCTTTATTATTCATCACAGTAAGAGCTCCTCTCTCTGTAGAGCTGCTCTAAACTAGCTAGTACTATTAAACATGACAATCACTTGGCTTGTAGTTTTTGAATGCAACCCCCAAATTGACTTTTAGTGTGTAAAACAAAAAAGTAATTATTTAACTTCAAATATGAAACCAGAAAACAAGTTTCGTGCGTTTAATATTGAAGGCTAATTGCAAGGAATTGGGTTAGAAACTCTGAACTAAATACTTCAATAACAAAGTCTACACGCCAATGACTAAACTTGTCAACAAATATGAAGCCCTCTTTGAAAAACTGAATATGCGAATGGGTAAATTAATTAAGACTTTAACTACTGAATTACATGTAAAGTACTTAAATTTTGGTCTCTTTTTGGATTCTACCTGCGAACAATACACCAGAAATTAATTCCCATGTCTGCAAACACTTTTACAAGTCAAAAAAAGTCATCTTGCCGTAGACGTAGGGTTTGATTATTCTTTGAATAAGGCCAATCAAACAGCTAAAGTGAAACTTAATGTAAAGTTCTATGACAAGGGACATGTTCGGCATCCCCTTGGATACTTAATTTCTTGAATTCTTCAAGCTAATTCTACATCAAAAACGTATATAAATCCCATGCTCTGGACGTTGCGAGATCTAAGTCAAGAAAGAAAAAAAGATGTGGGCCTGTACTTATAGACTGGCTTAATTACAGTAAATTTACCTGGTTAAAACACATATACAGTAAAACCTTTCTATAGTGATATTCTATATAAGAATAAACTCTAAATAGTAAAAAAAAATTATAATCCTGATTTGGGATAGTTATAAATAAGAATAAATTCCATATTATAATGAGTTATAATTTTTCTAATTCCGATCTTAAGGAAAGTTGCCTCTACATAATAATAATTATTTGTATATTACTAAAAAATATATGTTATGTTACATTAAAGGTTTAAGATGAAATAAAATATTTATCTAAAGTTGTTTGGGATAATGATTTATATTTTAGAGTTATTACCACATCTTTTACCTTGTTAGTATGTAATAATTTGCTAGCATGGGCACTTTCTTATTAAAGCCAAAATATTTTTAGCTTTTCAAACATGTTTAGAGCTTCATGACACGAAACTTTTTGTATTTTCGTACTATCATCTTTAGGATTATTTCTTTTATCTTCTTGTCTAATTGTAGCAATGATTTTTTCTTCGGTTAAAACATACACGATTTATTGCTCATTTGAATGATTAAGGAAGACATTAATATCCATTCGATTAGTGTAGTGAAATTGTCGAATCTTATCACTTAATTTTGCAATGACTCTTTTACTTTCTTGTCGAATCTGATCATTTAATTTTGCAATGACTCTTTAATTTTTCTAGTCCACTTCATTTGTAACTTGCAATTCATCGAAATCGGGATCCTAATTTTGCAATGATTAAAAACCATTGACAATTGTCTTTGGTTTCACATCAATTGATCATCCATCAATTGTATTTATAATTCCATCAATGACATTTATCTTTGTTGATTCTAAGACACGGTCTTCTATCAATTTCAAAAGTGGGCAATGGAAGCAATGAATTAAAATCCTAATACTACTCAAATATGAATTGAAATCCTAATACTATAGTACTAAAACATAAATTAAAAAATAAGAAATCAAAACTATAATTTTTGTAACTACACTTCTATAAAATTATAACCACTTTATAGTAATAAAATTAATTAATCTTATCATTATGACTATAGAAAGGTTTTACTGTATAAATTATGATTTTAATAATCAATCAAATTTATCACCGGTGATGTGAAATCGATTTTGATTTGTCTGTGAAAATGAAATCTATCTAAAGGAAACATGTGGGTGAGTGGGTGTAGATAGAAAGTGATTGATAATTTTGACTAACAATTTCCTGAATAATGAAGAAGCATACACCACGCAAACTACTTTTTGGAATATTTTTCCACCCTTTATTTCATTGATGTAATTGCATATATATGGAACACAGGAATTGAACGTGTAAACTTCAAAATTTTAATTAAACTGACTCCTAGAATAAAAGGAACAGCTGGAGAACGAAATACAAAGTCAAATAAAATACAATGAAAAATAAGTTGCAACAGCAACGACAAAGATGGAGTTCCACTGTTAGTGGAAACAGCTTTTGATATATAATAATATATAATAAAACCTCTCTATAATGATACATTATATAAAAATAATTTCTATATAATCATAAAAGCTTTTAATCCCAGCTTGAAATGGTTATAAATAAAAATAAACTCTACATCAACTGTAATAAGTTTTAATTTTTCTAATTTCTATCTTAAAAAAGTTGCTTCCACAAAGTATAATTATCTGTATATTACAAAAATATATTTATCTAAAGTTGTTTAGAACAATTATTTATGTTTTAGAGTTGTTACTAGCACATAATAACTCGCTAGCATTGACACTTTCTTGTTGAAGCTAATTAAAATATTTTTAGCTTCTCAAGCATGTGTAAAACTTTTTGACATGAAAACTTTTTGTATTTCCTATACTATCATCCTCATGATTATTTCATTTCTCCTCTTGTCTAATTGCAACAATAACTACTAAAACAATGAGTTGAAATTCTAATACATACTACTAAAACGTGGAGTATAAAATAAGAAATGAAAACAGTAATTTTTTTAATTACTCATCTATTAAGTTATAACCTTTTTATATTAATAAATTAATTTGATCCCACCATTATGATTATAGAGAGATTTTACTGTATAATCAAGTTCACAAGCCATGCGTACAAAATTAACGGTGAAATTTATTTTCTCTTAATTTACGTATCTATGTCCATATTAATTTTCATGAATCCATATATGTTCAGGGAGTAATTATGATGTACAGTGATTAATTTATTTCTACTTTCACATACCACTGAAAACCTGAGTTCCAACTATGTCCCCCGGATTGCATTAATTTTTAATTTCAATCGAGTGCAATACACGTGATGACGTGAAGAAAAAAAATTAGGCAAAGATGTCCCCATGATTGACCTCTCTCTCATATAAATAGTGTCATTGTCTTTTATTTCTCTACTGTGAAGTTCATCAGAGAAATAATGACTCTCCAATATTCAGCAAATTAAGCTGCCTTTGCTTTCAAATTACTCTGTGAACTTGAATATGAAGGTGAATCTAGTTTAAATTCTCGTGCTGGAAACTATATTTGATTTATGCATAAGTTTTTGCAGTAGATTTGATAAATATTTTCATTTTGCATGCTTGCATTCAGCAAAAAATAGTTATAAAGGTGCAAATGAGCTGCGAGAAATGCAGATCCAAAGCCATGAAGATTGCTGCGATGGCGGATGGTTAGCTTTAATTACTATTTCGTCTCCAACTTATTTTATTTGTTTTGCTTTTGAAAAAATAAATATAGATATGGTCAATAATTATGTCTTTGTCCATCATTTGATGTAATTTATTCTATATATATATTGTGTACAGTATATTATTTTTTCACAAAAATAAAAGCAGTACTAAATGTGGATTCTTCGTGTTCATGGCAGGTGTGAGTAAGGTGGAGATGCAAGGGGCAGAGAGTGATCAATTGGTGGTGATCGGAGAAGGAGTGGATGCCGTTAAGCTGACGCGTTCCCTGAGGAAGAAACTCCGATATGCTACTCTAGAGAGTGTGCAAGAAGAGAAAGATGACAAGCAAATGGAGAAACCTAAAGAGAACAAACCTATGGAACCTCCAATTCAGTGGTCACCAATAAGTTATTATCAACAAATTCCTTCGCATCAATTTATTGTTTGTGAGGAAAAATCCAAGTAATTGCTCCCTCATGTGACTAGTATTTGTAATGTTTTAATTTGGTTTTTAGCCAATTTTATTTCATAGATATGGATTTGAAAAATAATGCAAATTTTAAGTAAAAAAGTATTAGTTTGAATAATCAAGTCTACGGTTTACTTCCACAGCGTTTGGCTGAAAGGCGCTTTTTTTTTCTTGTTGTGACCAGAGGTGTTTGGATAAGTTTGTACGAGGGATCCTAAAATGAACGATTGGGTAAATCCCCTCAATGACTATCCCTATTAGTGCTTGGGGTGACTCAAACTCAAGAGAACTCTTTTGCTCTTTTATCATCAGGCCACCCAATGGTGGTTAAGGCTATTGCTTTTTGCTTTCTAGAGATTAAGAATAAAATTCCCCCATAATTTTCCAAGCCGGCTACACATCCATATGTTATATGTAAGTTGGCTAATACAAGTTTTGTAATGTTATTACCCACTTCAACGAGTGAGACTCGGAAAATTACGATCATTACGTAATTCCTTTATTCACTAAATGAGATGGGGCTCAGATTTGAGTCCTACCCATGTCAAATAGTGGGACTCAAAGAACATCACCCAACTCGAACTTGGATCCTGATTGTTTTGGAAAGATGAAAACAATGGTGTGTAATTTTCCTGATAAAGAGAAGAAGACATTGCGTTTAGATGACTCCTGAGTCTTCTAAATTGTTGCTTTGCTTGAGTAATAATGCTATGATACATGAGTACTTGTCTGGTCGTATGTTTAGACAAAGAAATGGTTGTTGTGACTTTTGCGTTATTCTTCTTCTTATTAAATGCAGTTCATTGATTTAGTTTTCTTGTGGCCTAGATTACAATAATTGTTTCTTTTCCTTTCTATCTCACTCGCAATGACATTTTGTCTTTACTGATGACATAATTTTCTTTCTTTTCCATCATTAACTCTAGCATTTTCTCTTATCAAAATTTTCTCTCTGCTTAACTGTTACTGTTACGGCTTCTCACTTAAATCGCGGATGCTCAGATGGGAAGTCGAAGCTAAGAAGATGAGTCTATCAACTCTATCCCCAACAAATCATTCCAACCATTTGGACTACCCACATATGGGTTTAAACTTAATTATTATTAATTAATGTGTACTAACTACCCGTCAACATCTTATATTGGTTAATATATAAGTCAAATTCATGAGATGACTTATCAAATTAGGCTAAGTAAAGGATGATTAATTCGTTAACAAGGAGTGTAACTCTGCAATTTTTTTTTTTATTGTTTACACTTTAGATTAAAAAAAATTATGGCAAAAGATTAGAGCATAACCAAAAGTCATGTTTAATAAAACAATAATAATAATAGATGTACAAATAAATCTTACAAAGATTTGTATACAAATTTATGTGACTTAAAATGAATGAAATGATCCTACTTTAGCTACCATGACTCATCATCCATCAGTCTCTGAATAAATCTGCTTGTCTTCGTCAAATTCCATATGGGTTGAACGTTGAAGTAATCTGTTCGTCTTTGTTTTCACATTGAAATTTCTACGACCCTAGCATGTTGCGTTTGGATCAATATAAGGCAGACAGAAGGCTTCATATTAGTGGTTGTTAATATATCAACTAGGAACAAGATTGAACTATGCCAACGGGGAACCCCTTTAGCTACGGCCTATAAATAGATATAATTTCTTCTAGTTCTGTACTCTAAATTCCCCAAACTAAAGCGCCTTTGGTTATCGTTAACATGAAGGTAATTAAACCTGTTTTTACTTTATTAATTTCATACCAAACTAAGCTTTTGCTATTTCAAGTACTGATGTATATTCTCTCTATGTTTTACGTTCAGAAAAAGATAGTTATAAAGTTGCAAATGAAGGATGCGAAATGCAGATCCAAGGCCATGCAGATGGCGGTGGACGTAGATGGTAAGCTTTAATTTAAATCCAACTATATTTCCCTTAAATATGTGTGTCTCCTCACCTTTTATTCAAAATAATAAAATTTCCTTGTGCCGTCGAGGTGTATATATATTTATAGGTGTGACTAAGGTGGAGATACAAAAAGACAAAGATGAGATGGTGGTGATAGGAGATGAAGTTGATTCAGTTAGGCTAACCAAGTCACTGAGAAAAAAATTTAAATATGCGGACATAGTGAGTGTGCAAGAAGAGAAAGAGAAAAGGAGGAGGAGGAGAAGAAGGAGGAGACAGTGACTCTAACGCCGTTGCCAGGCATAAGTTACTATCCATATCCTATTCATGAAGCATATGATCCATACCAAACTAGTTTTTGCACCATTTTGTAATCAACAGTAATTCACTGATATTCAGCTTGAATTAGTACTATTATATATCATATATAGAAGAATTATATGATATATAGTTGGTGTTATATATATGGACAAACAGTTTCATGTGTGAATGATATTGAATCAGAATCAAAGAATTAATGAAATATTTTTCATGTTATTGTTATATGGGTATGCATATTTTTTAAAATTATACAGTACGGACACTTAAAATTAATACACTTATATTTTCATACGTTAAACCATAGGAAAGAATATATAAGAGCACTAAAAAATAAAAAAAAATTGGATAAACCTAGTAATTACGTATCCCGCAGCTGAAATACAAGACCCTTGATTATTTAACATTTTCTTATTCTATTAATTGAATCAATGAGAAATATAAAAAAAAAAAAAATTGCCAACAATATATAATTTGCCTTTCCAACACAATGTTATTAATTTCCTTGAAAGTAATTTAACAAGGAATTCTTCCTACTTGCATGAATATATATAAAGAACAATACTGCTAAATTGTAAATGATTTTCAATTTATATTTTCTCACTACTATTTTTAATTCTAATTATTTATAAAAATAATAATAATGATAATGATGAAACCAATGTTCCAAGAGACAAGCTTGGACCTTGGAGGGGTCGTTGACCAAAGACTTGGTGAAACCACAAACGAATTTTTATGAAATGGTCCCTTAGCTATCATGATCATACCCCATCACCCTTCAATGTTCTTAACTTTTATCTGAATAAAATTTCTGGTCTACATTAATGGCACGTGGACTTAATTACTTCTCCGCCTTTGTTTTCAAACAACATTTAATTCCAAGGTCGAGAGCTAGGGTCTAAACCCAAACAAACGCGACCATAATATAATAATAAATCAGTTTAAGTAAAACTTACATTCAAAAGCTAACTCAAGAGTGGAAAGAATCAAACCATATATATATACCATAACAATTTATGTATCAGCTTAACGGTGTGAGACAAATTTAACTGAACAAAATTCTGTTGAAATTTATTTTCTCTTAATTTACGTATCTATGTCCATATTAATTTTCATGAATCCATATATGTTCAGGGAGTTATTATGATGTACAGTGATTAATTTATTTCTACTTCCACATGCCACTGAAAACCTGAGTTCCAACTATGTCCCCCGGATTGCTTAAATGTTGTATTTCAATCAAGTGCACTACACGTGATGACGTGAAGAGAAAAAAATTAGGCAAAGATGTCCCCATGGTTGACCTCTCTCTCATATACATAGTGTCATTGTCTTTTATTTGTCTACTGTGAGGTTCATCAGAGAAATAATGACTCTCCAATATTCAGCAAATTAAGCTGCCTTTCAAATTACTCTGTGAACTTGAATATGAAGGTGAATCTAGTTTAAATTCTCGTGCTGGAAACTATATTTGATTTATTCATAAGTTTTTGCAGTAGATTTGATAAATATTTTCATTTTGCATGCTTGCATTCAGCAAAAAATAGTTATGAAGGTGCAAATGAGCTGCGAGAAATGCAGATCCAAAGCCATGAAGATTGCTGCGATGGCGGACGGTTAGCTTTAATGACTATTTTTTCTCCAACTTATTTTATTTGTTTTGCTTTTGAAAAAAAAAATATAGATATGATCAATAAATTATGTCTTTGTCCATTATTTGATGTAATTTATTCTCTCTATATATATATATATATTGTGTACAGTAGATTATTTTTTCACAAAAATAAAAGCAGTACTAAATGTGGATTCTTCATGTTCATGGCAGGCGTGAGTAAGGTGGAGATGCAAGGGGCAGATAGCGATCAATTGGTGGTGATCGGAGATGGAGTGGATTCCGTTAAGCTGACGCGTTCCCTGAGGAAGAAACTCCGATATGCTACTCTAGAGAGTGTGCAAGAAGAGAAAGATGACAAGAAAATGGAGAAACCTAAAGAGAACAAACCTATGGAACCTCCAATTCAGTGGTCACCAATAAGTTATTATCAACAAATTCCTTCGCATCAATTTATTGTTTATGAGGAAAAACCAAGTAATTGCTCCCTCATGTGACTAGTATTTGTAATGTTTTAATTTAGTTTTTAGCCAATTATATTTCATAGGTATGGATTTGAAAAAGTATTAGTTTGAATGATCAAGTCTACCGTTTACTTCCACAGCGTTTGGCTCAAAGGTGCCTCTTTTTTTTTTTTTTTTTTTTGTGACCATGAGTGTTTAAACCAGTTTATACGAACCTCAACTAATCTCTAGGGGTCATAAAGTGAACAGTCGGGTAAATCTTTAAATGGTTATCCCTATTAGTGCTTGAAGGGACTCAAACTCAAGAGGACTCATTTGCTCTTTTACCATTAGGTCACCCAGTGGTGATTAAGACTATTGTTTCTTGCTTTCTAGAGATTAAGAATAAAACTCCCCCATACTTTTCCAAGCCAGCTACACATCCATATGTTATATGTAAATTGGCTAATACAAGTTTTGTAATGTCATTACCCACCTCAACAAGTGAGACTCGAAAAATTACGATCATTACGTAGTATCTTTATTCACTAAATGAGATGGGGCTCAGATTTGAGTCTTACTTATGTCAAGTAGTGGGACTCAAAGAACATCTTCCAACTCGAACTTGGATCCTGACTGTTTTCGAAAGATGAAAACAATGGTGTATAATTTTCCTGACAAAGAGAAGAAGACATTGCGTTTAATTAGATCCTGAATCTTCTAAATTGTTGTTTTGCTTGTGTAATAATGCTATGATACATGAGGAGTACTTGTCCAGTGGTATGTTTAGACAAAGAAATGGTTGTTCTGACTTTTGCGTTATTCTTCTTCTTATTAAATGCAGTTCATTGATTTAGTTTTCTTGTGGCCTAGATTACAATAATGGTTTCTTCTCCTTTCTATCTCACTCGCAATGACATTTTGTCTTTCCCGATGGTATCATTTTCTTTCTTTTTCATCATTATTAACTCTTGCATTTTGCCTCTTATCAAAATTTTGTCTTTGCTTAACTGTTACTATTACCGCCTCTCACTTAAATCGCGGATGTCCAGATGGAGAATCGAAGTTAAGACGGTGAGTCTATCAACTCTATCCCTAATTGATCATTCTAACTATCTGGACTACCCACGCATTATTAACTCTTATCATTTTCTTTCTTTTTCATCATTATTAACTCTTGCATTTTGTCTCTTATCAAAATTTTGTCTTTGCTTAACTGTTACTGTTACGGCTTCTTACTTAAATCGCGGATGTTCAGATGGGGAATCAAAGCTAAGAAGGTGAGTCTATCAACTCTATCCCCCAACAAATCATTCCAACCATCTGGACTACCCACATATGGGTTTAAACTTAATTATTATTAATTAATGTGTACTAACTACCCGTCAAAATCTTATATTGGTTAATATATAAGTCAAATTCATGAGATGACTTATCAAATTATGCTAAGTATAGGATGATTAATTCGTTAACAAGGAATGTAACTCTGCAATTTTTTTTATTGTTTAGACTTTAGAGAGAGAAAAAACAAATTATGACGAAAGATTATAGTGTAACCAAAAGTCATGTTTAATGAAATGGTCCTTACCTGAATAAATCTGCTTGTCTTCATCAAATTCCATATGGGTTGAAGTAATCCGTTCGTCTTTGTTTTCACATTGAAATTTCTACGACCCTAGCATGTTGCGTTTGGGTCAATATAAGGCAGACAGAAGGCTTCATATTAGTGGTTGTTAATATATCAACCAGGAAAAAGATTGGACTATGCGAACGGGGAACCCCTTTAGGTACAGCCTATAAATAGATATAATTTCTTCTAGTTCTGTACTCTAAATTCTCCAAACTAAAGCGCCTTTGGTTATTGTTAACATGAAGGTAATTAAACCTGTTTTTACTTTATTAATTTCATACAAAACTAAGTTTTTGCTATTTCAAGTACTGATGTATATTCTCTCTATGTTTTACGTTCAGAAAAAGATAGTTATAAAGTTGCAAATGAAGGATGCGAAATGCAGATCCAAGGCCATGCAGATGGCGGTGGACGTAGATGGTAAGCTTTAATTTAAATCCAACTATATGTCCCTTAAATATGTGTGTCTCCTCATCTTTTTTTCAAAATAATAAAATTTCCTCGTACCGTCGAGATATCTATATATAGGTGTGTCTAAGGTGGAGATACAAAAAGAAAAAGATGAGATGGTGGTGATAGGAGAAGAAGTGGATTCAGTTAGGCTAACCAAGTCACTGAGGAAAAAATTTCAATATGCGGACATAGTGAGTGTGCAAGAAGAGAAAGAGAAAAAGGAGGAGGAGAAGAAGAAAGAGGAGACAGTGACTCTAACGCCGTTGCCAGGCATAAGTTACTGTCCATATCCTATTCATGAAGTATATGATCCATACCAAACTAGTTTTTGCACCATTTTGTAATCAACAGTAATTCACTGATATTTCAGCTTGAATTAGTACTATTATATATCATATATACACTACAACAAAAAAAGCTTTTAGTTACGATTTTGTTAGCGACGATTTCAGAATTCGTCGTCAAAGGTGACTATTAGCGACGAAATATGAAATTGGTTGCCAATGGTTTCGCGGACTTTCTAATCCTCCCACGAGATGGCGGGAAGCAAATTGGCGACGAACTTAGCGACGACATAATTCGTCATACAATGTTTTTGCCGACGAAAATAAAAAAAGTGACGCCCTAGTTTTTTCGCAACGTAACTAATGTCACCGTTGATACTTTTAAGAGACGAAATTAATACAAAACGTAGCCAAAAGTATTTAGCAAGGCAAATGCATGGCGCCATAAAATGTTTTTGGCGACGAACATATATAAAGCGACGCCAAAGAAGTTTAGCTACGCAACAAAAGGCCGGTCGTAATACCTTTTTGGCGACGAAAATATAAAAAACAAAGCAAAATCCATTTGGCTACGCAACAAGTTGTGCATCGGGAAACGTTTTTGGTGACAAAAATATAAACAACATCGGAAAATCCATCTAGCTACACAACAAATAGTGCATTATGAAATGTTTTTGGCGACGAAAATATAAAAAATGACGCAAAATCCATCTGGCTATGCAACAAATTGTGCGTTGGGAAACGTGTTCGGCGATGAAAATATAAACAACGATGTAAAATCCATCTAGCTACGCAAAAAATTGTGCGTCAGGAATGGTTTTTGGGGACGAAAATATAAAAAATGACGCAAAATCCATTTGGCTACGCAATGAATTGTTCGTTGGGAAACGTTTTTGGCGACATTTAAAATATAAAACACGACGCAAAATTCATCTGGCTACGCAACAAATTGTTCGTCGAGAAACATTTTTGGCGATGCAAATATAAAAAACAATGCCAAAAACGTATTGCGACGCAATCTACGTTTTGTCGTGAAAAAATTTTGGTGTCAATTTTCTTAAAATCATTGCCATTAGTTTGTTAGAATTTAATTTTTAATATAATTTTATATTTATGTGACAATAATTGAAAACATAAAACTAATCAGTAATTAATAAAGAAATTAAAATAATTATTATTATTATTTATTTTGTAAATACGAAAAGCACCATGGGATAAATTGTTTTTCAAGTTTCCACTGTTGGCAGCTTAAGTTTGGTACTTGTTTGTTGCTGTTTAGAAACATTATTATTTATTATTGTTATTATTATTAGGTTATTGTTAGTATTATTTTTGTATTTTATTATAATATTATTATAATAAATTTATAATATTATTTAATATTTATATTTAAATATTAAATTTAATACATTAAATTAATAATATAAAGTAAACAAATCAAAATTAATGCACAAAGAAGAATCACATCACAATTATGCAAATTAAATTTGGATGACAATAATAAATATCATTAATTCTCAATATCATCTTCAACTTATACATCTTCACTTTAATAAATTTGGAAGAAGGGTTTTTAGCAAAGGAAAGCTTGACTGGTTTTCTGCCCCAAAACGATGTAGTAGCATGTTTTGTAAATTATATTTCTACTATTTTTTTCAAATTATCAATAGTGCCATGCGATAATTTATACTATTTTTTAAATTATAAATTATCAATAGTGCCATGTTTTTTAAATTATATTTCTACTATTTTTTAAAATAATTTATTGTATTTCAAATATATTGTAACAATATTTTAAAGCTATTGTAATTTATCATAATATCTATATTACTCATGACAAAATAATATTTGATAAAATTAATTTTATCACAATATAATATATTTCTTATAGTGATTATCACAATTATACAAATTAAATTTGGATGACAATAATAAATATTATTAATTCTCAACATCATCTTCAACAATGTATCAACTCATTAACAATATATGCTTTAGCAATAGAGCCTTCGAGTCTTACTTAATTCTTTATATAAGATTTATAAGTTCTTAAAGTCCTTTCAATTGGATACATCCATCGAAATCCATCTGCAATTGTCAAGGTTTTAAAAGCACGGCCCGGACCAGTCGATCAGTTCAACCGGTTGAATCGGGGACCGGTGATCAAGCTGAGCCGGTTCGACTAGAAAACTGGAAATATTAAATGACCCAGTTTGCACCGCAGTTGGACCGAATTTTTTGTTACGAACCACCGGTTCAACCCGACAGTTGAACATCTTCATTTTTTTTTTTTTATGACATAGAATGTTTAGTGGATGAATTCATGGAGCGGGGTGAACGTCATAAGTCCATGTGTAAAGTCCAAAGGGCTTAAATGAGCATGCCTCATTCAAACGGCCATAACTTTTGATCTAGGAAGAGTTACGGGGCCTATAAGATACCGTTGAAAAGCTTATTTCGAGCCCGTCGACGTGGTAACCGAGCTGGTTAGAGGTTATTTTCAAGGTCAAAATCCATCGTTTTGGTGTGTTCCAGGGTTGTTTTATTTATTTGCGTGTTTTTTCCTATTTTATTTCGGATTTTTTTTGTTTTAATTGATCTAGTTTTTGTTTCCTTTTATTATTAGGAGTCTTATTAGGGTTGGTTGTCACCCTATATAAACTTATTTTTCATTTTGGAGACCATTCAATGCATTATTCATATTTTTCTTGATTTCACGCTTTAAGTTTCTGGATTGAGACTTGTTTAGTAGTTCTAAATGTGTAGTCGAGTGCTACCCTTGTCACGCTAACTTGCTGCGTCATTTTATATGTTATGTTAATGTTAGAATGACATCATCACACTAACATCTGCATGATGATATCATGGTTTAACTCGACGGTTGAACTAGTTTGACCGACCAACCCGATGACCAAATCGGGTCACTCTCTTGGTCGGGTTTTAAAACCTTGGCAATTATCAATAGTCACGGCTGAATTCTAGCATGAGTGATATCAACATTCCATTTATACACCCTATTTCTATTACTCCATAATGTAAATTAGGTCTACTAATATGAAGATATACACTAGTGATTAATAAAAAAGGATAAAAACTATAAACCCGCCACTCAATTGATATCTTAAAAATATTATTAATATTATTTAGGTTTAGGTTAATATAATAAACCTATCATAAAACAAGATAAAAACAATAAACCCGCCACTGATGAACTGATATCTTAGTATTATTATTATTTTTTAGTTTTAGGTTACCATGATATTATATACAGCAGCCAACCAAATCACAATGCCATAAATCCAGCCGCCTATGTTGACCATGATCTCTTTATTAAAGGGAAGTTACAAATAGCGCCATCAATTTTTTCCCTTCCACAATTTATCTCAAACTCTCCCTCTCTCTCTCTTTGTGGCGCTTCAATTCACATATTTTATCTGAGTCTCCCTCTGTCTCTCGGTTGCACTTCAATTCATTGAGGCACCAATCTGCATTGCTAAGGTTGGTAGGGAAAAACAGCAAATTAAGGTGAAACAATTTATTTTCGTTTCAAAAAAATCTAGAATTTTAATTCTTAAATTTTTTTTCTACTGGATTCAATTCATTGTTTCAACGTTGTTGTTTGGTAATTTGATTTCTTTTTAATAGCTAAAAATCTTTTTTTAATGATTTATAATTTATTTTAAGAAAATTGTGCGTTTTAATTTCCATTTTATAGATTAAATTCATTGTTTTAACATTGTCGTTTTGTAATTTGATTTCATTATAGTAGCTAGAATTTGATAAACTTGATTCTTGATTTGAGAAACTAAGGTATAATTTAGAAGTCAGACTTAAGTTCATTAGGTTTTAACATTATCGTTATGTTCATTAGGTTTGTTTTTGTTTTTTATTATTGGTGACTCACTTGCAACATAAGTTTTGCAAACCTAGGTTAATTCCACTTTCCACTGGATTGAGCATTTTTTTAGTATTGTTTTTGCGCTTGTTGACCTTCTTTGTTTTGACCCGAATCTTGCTCTGCCACCCCTTTCTTTAAAAAGAAAGAACTCTAGTGAATGGCCACCAGCCTAAGAAGGTAAACTTGCTCAATAGTACATTTATAGATAAAGGTTTCTAGGCCGGAACCCTATATAGAGATAGAGATTGGCTCCCTTTCATGGTTGAGAAATCGAACTCGTTAGTAAGCCCAGTCCCGAAACAGGGCATTTTTTCTAGCTACACTTGCCTCTCACAATTTATGTTAAATATTTCATAAACACAATTTTTTAGGTACTAGACTAACTAGTTCAGCTTTATAAAACTATCCATGTATTGATTAGCTAGCCAAAACTTTGATATTAATTTATTTATCTATGTTAGATGTTTAAAAAGAATACGAGCAAGGGTAAAAAAAATCGACACTAAGCATGAATACTTCTCTTAATACTCATATTTCGTCAACTCCTACGACATCTGCTTCTCCGGCGTGGACTTCTCCAACATTGAGTCCTTATTCGACTCCTCCAACTTCAATACATATTACACCTATCAGTCCTATTGGAGATGATAGTATATCAGGTAGTATTTGTAAATGTTAATGTTTGAAATTATTTTATTTTATTCATTATAATATTGAATGTAAATTTTTAAATATTGCAAGAGCCTCCTCCTTCAAAGAAGAAAGTACGTATGACAACACATGGAGTAGGCACCGAAAATATTGTCAAGGTCTCTGGGAAGATTAGGATTGTGATGGATCTTGAAACTAGGAGACCCACATGTGAATTAGCTTCAAAGCGACTATCAAGTGAATGTGGGTTTTTGGTAAGAACCGTGGCTCCACATCAGGCTAAAAAGTGGATGAAGATTGACCTTGATGATAAAAAAAAATATATATATATATATATTGTAGTCAAAGTTTGATATTGATTTGAATTGATCCTTTAGTCCTTGACTACCTTAATAGTCTTATGGGTAGGGCTTATCGCAATAATCGTTATGATCTTGCCGAGTATTTTCGAGGTTTTGAGGATGCTGAAGAAGTGCGGCGACACCCTTATAAAGATGTGCGACCAGAATACTGGGATTGGTTATGCACACATTTTGCTAGTGAAGCTTATCAGGTAATATTTTTTAATATTTATGATTTTTACTAGTAACGTTACGTGGATGATTTATACTCAGTTGTTTAGTTATTATTTAATGCTTATTATTATATATTTCATTATGCATCATTATTCAATTTTCAGAAACTTTCGAAAGTAAACAAGGCTAATCGTGCTAAGTTGCCGTACAATCATTCTAGTGGGTCAAAACCCTTTGTTTTTCACTGAACAAAAAATTCAGAGGTTTGAAATATTTATTTTTGAGTAATTTTATATTTAAAATGTATATTGTAGTTGTTATTTATTTGTTTATTTTTTTAATATTAATTGTCTTTTATTTGTTTATTTTTTGAATATTAGGATCTTCCTGAAGGCCAACTCCAAGGGGAGGTGCATTTATTCCATGACACTCACTTTAGCATGAAAAGAAATACTTGGATAAATGATGAAGCCAAGGTTCGATATGTAAGTATTATGTAGTGTATTTTTATTTTTATTTTTTTTGCATAAAAGTTTATTATATTTTTATTTTATAAAATTATATTGTTTTTATTTATATATTTGTGCGTATGTACATATATATTATTTTTGTAGGAACAAATGGAGAACATTCTCAATCAGGAGCCTGAAGAAGGTTCTCAGCCACCTACTCAATTAGAGATCACCCAACAGGTTTTAGGAAAAAAACCTGGTTATTATCGTGGATTAGGTTATGATCCAAAACCACCTGCATTTTCGAGGACTACAAGGCGAGCCAATCAAGAAGTTTTAGAGGAACTCACACATTTGCATGAGGAGGTGCAAGAACTACGAGGCATAAGGGAAGAATTTCACCAATATAGGGAAACGATGGAGAAGATGCAGCAGTTCATCTCAATTAACATGGGTTCTCGATCTAATGGCCCACAAATATTTTCAGGCCAATTTCCACCGGATCCTCCACCACCTGCAACAATTTGATTTTTTTATTTGTCACTTTTTGTTGAACATTAAAAATTTAGTCAAGTTTATATATTTTTAACTTTTTATTTAAAAACAAACATATATAGTTGTATAATATATTTGGTTCGATATATTTGTCTGATTTGAATTAATTACATTTACAAATTGATATTTACGTTTTAGAATTAAATTTTAAAATGTCTAAGATAAATTAAATGTTATATATATATATATATATATATATATATATATATATATATATGATGGGCGACCACAATTATATTTCGACGTTGTAGAATTTTAGCTATGAAATACATTCAACGTTGAAAAGTTTTGTCAATGACTTTTACGTTTCATCGCTAATAGTTTCAAGTGACAAAATATAAAGTACCGTCGTGTTATACTTTAAATAACACATATAGAGAACACGTCGCTATTAACTTTAGGTGACAACAACACATATTTTATCGCACTACATGTTCGGCGACAAAACGTCACATTTTGTTGCTGTATACGTTAAGCTACGCATACAATTATAATGTCGCTATTAACTTTATGCAACAAAAATGCACATTTCCTCACGGTATATTGTAGGCGAGCAAAATTCACATTTCGTCGTGGTATACGTTAAGCGACACAAACACACATCTCGCCGCGGTATATGTTAAGCTACCAAAACACACATCTCGTCGCTATATATATTAAGCTACAAAAACACACATCTCGTCGTAGTATAGAGTAGGCGACACAATAGAGAGTACGCCGCTATTAACTTTAGGCGACGACATTTAATATTTCACTGGTAATTAGTTTTAGCGACGAAAATGGTATCGGCGACAATTTTTTGGTTTGTCGCCAAATTTAGCGACGACTTTTAACAAATTGTCACCTAAAATCAAGCGCGACATGTCTACCGCGACGATCATGGCGACGATTTGTTTTCGTTGCTAAACGTATACCGCAACAATTTCTAGGTTTTTAGCAACAAAAAAATTTGTAGCTAAAAGCCCTTTTTGTTGTAGTGATAGAAGAATTATATATGATATATAGTTGGTGTTATATATATGGACAAACAGTTTCATGTGTGAATGATATTGAAGCAGAATCAAAGAATTAATGAAATATTTTTCATGTTATTGTTATATGGGTATGCATATTTTTTTAAATTATACAGTACGGACACTTAAAATTAATACACTTATATTTTCATACGTTAAACCATAGGAAAGAATATATAAGAGTACTAAAAAATAAAAAAATTGGATAAACCTAGTAATTACGTATCCCGCAGCTGAAATACAAGACCCTTGATTATTTAACATTTTCTTATTCTATTAATTGAATCAATGAGAAATATAAAAAAAAAAAAAAATTGCCAACAATATATAATTTGCCTTTCCAACACAATGTTATTAATTTCCTTGAAAGTAATTTAACAAGGAATTCTTCCTACTTGCATGAATATATATGAAGAACAATACTGCTAAATTGTAAATGATTTTCAATTTATATTTTCTCACTACTATTTTTAATTCTAATTATTTATAAAAATAATAATAATGATAATGATGAAACCAATGTTCCAAGAGACAAGCTTGGACCTTGGAGGGGTCGTTGACCAAAGACTTGGTGAAACCACAAAGGAATTTTTATGAAATGGTCCCTTAGCTATCATGATCATGACCCATCACCCTTCAATGTTCTTAACTTTTATCTGAATAAAATTTCTGGTCTACATTAATGGCACGTGGACTTAATTACTGTACCACCTTTGTTTTCAAACAACATTTAATTCCAAGGTCGAGAGCCATGGTCTACACCCAAACAAACACAACCATAATATAATAATAAATCAGTTTAAGTAAAACTTACGTTCAAAAGCTAACTCAAGAAATGAAAGAATCAAACCACGTATATATATACCATAACAATTTATGTATCAGCTTAATGGTGTGAGAAAAATTTAACTGAACAAAATTCTGTTGAAATATATTTTCTCTTAATTTACGTATCTATGTCCATATTAATTTTCATGAATCCATATATGTTCAGGGAGTAATTATGATGTACAGTGATTAATTTATTTCTACTTTCACATACCACTGAAAACCTGAGTTCCAACTATGTCCCCCGGATTGCATTAATTTTTAATTTCAATCGAGTGCAATACACGTGATGACGTGAAGAAAAAAAATTAGGCAAAGATGTCCCCATGATTGACCTCTCTCTCATATAAATAGTGTCATTGTCTTTTATTTCTCTACTGTGAAGTTCATCAGAGAAATAATGACTCTCCAATATTCAGCAAATTAAGCTGCCTTTGCTTTCAAATTACTCTGTGAACTTGAATATGAAGGTGAATCTAGTTTAAATTCTCGTGCTAGAAACTATATTTGATTTATGCATAAGTTTTTGCAGTAGATTTGATAAATATTTTCATTTTGCATGCTTGCATTCAGCAAAAAATAGTTATAAAGGTGCAAATGAGCTGCGAGAAATGCAGATCCAAAGCCATGAAGATTGCTGCGATGGCGGATGGTTAGCTTTAATTACTATTTCGTCTCCAACTTATTTTATTTGTTTTGCTTTTGGAAAAAAAAAATATAGATATGGTCAATAATTATGTCTTTGTCCATCATTTGATGTAATTTATTCTATATATATATATTGTGTACAGTATATTATTTTTTCACAAAAATAAAAGCAGTACTAAATGTGGATTCTTCATGTTCATGGCAGGTGTGAGTAAGGTGGAGATGCAAGGGGCAGAGAGTGATCAATTGGTGGTGATCGGAGAAGGAGTGGATGCCGTTAAGCTGACGCGTTCCCTGAGGAAGAAACTCCGATATGCTACTCTAGAGAGTGTGCAAGAAGAGAAAGATGACAAGCAAATGGAGAAACCTAAAGAGGACAAACCTAAAGAGAACAAACCTATGGAACCTCCAATTCAGTGGTCACCAATAAGTTATTATCAACAAATTCCTTCGCATCAATTTATTGTTTGTGAGGAAAAACCAAGTAATTGCTCCCTCATGTGACTAGTATTTGTAATGTTTTAATTTTGTTTTTAGCCAATTATATTTCATAGATATGGATTTGAAAAATAATGCAAATTTAAAAAAGTATTAGTTTGAATGATCAAGTCTACGGTTTACTTCCACAGCGTTTGGCTCAAAGGCACTTTTTTTTTTTTTTCTTGTTGTAACCAGAGGTGTTTGGATGAGTTTGTACGAGGGGTCCTAAAATGAACAACTGGGTAAATCACCTCAATGACTATCCCTATTAGTGTTTGGGGTGACTCAAACTCAAGAGAACTCTTTTGCTCTTTTACCATCAGCCACCGAGTGGTGATTAAGGCTATTGTTTTTTGCTTTCCAGAGATTAAGAATAAAATTCCCCCATAATTTTCCAAGCCGGCTACACATCCATATGTTATATGTAAGTTGGCTAATACAAGTTTTGTAATGTCATTACCCACTTCAACGAGTGAGACTCGAAAAATTACGATCATTACGTAATTCCTTTATTCACTAAATGAGATGGGGCTCAGATTTGAGTCCTACCCATGTCAAATAGTGGGACTCAAAGAACGTCACCGAACTCGAACTTGGATCCTGATTGTTTTGGAACGATGAAAACAACGGTGTGTAATTTTCCTGATAAAGAGAAGAAGACATTGCGTTTAGATGACTCCTGAGTCTTCTAAATTGTTGCTTTGCTTGAGTAATAATGCTATGATACATGAGTACTTGTCTGGTCGTACGTTTAGACAAAGAAATGGTTGTTGTGACTTTTGCGTTATTCTTCTTCTTATTAAATGCAGTTCATTGATTTAGTTTTCTTGTGGCCTAGATTACAATAATTGTTTCCTTTCCTTTCTATCTCACTCGCAATGACATTTTGTCTTTACTGATGACATAATTTTCTTTCTTTTCCATCATTAACTCTAGCATTTTCTCTTATCAAAATTTTCTCTTTGCTTTACTGTTACGTCCTTTCACTTAAATCGCGGATACTCTCAGATGAGGAATCGAAGCTAAGACGGTGAGTCTATCCACTCTATCCCCAACTCATCTTAACCATTTGGACTACCCAGAGATAGATTTAAAATTAATTATTATTAATTAATGTGTACTAACTACCAATCAACATCTTATATTGGTTAATATAAAAGTCAAATTCATGAGATGACTTATCAAATTAGGCTAAGTAAAGGATGATTAATTCGTTAACAAGGAGTGTAACTCTGCAATTTTTTTTTTTATTGTTTACACTTTAGATTAAAAAAAATTATGGCAAAAGATTAGAGCATAACCAAAAGTCATGTTTAATAAAACAATAATAATAATAGATGTACAAATAAATCTTACAAAGATTTGTATACAAATTTATGTGACTTAAAATGAATGAAATGATCCTACTTTAGCTACCATGACTCATCATCCATCAGTCTCTGAATAAATCTGCTTGTCTTCGTCAAATTCCATATGGGTTGAACGTTGAAGTAATCTGTTCGTCTTTGTTTTCACATTGAAATTTCTACGACCCTAGCATGTTGCGTTTGGGTCAATATAAGGCAGACAGAAGGCTTCATATTAGTGGTTGTTAATATATCAACTAGGAACAAGATTGAACTATGCCAACGGGGAACCCCTTTAGCTACGGCCTATAAATAGATATAATTTCTTCTAGTTCTGTACTCTAAATTCTCCAAACTAAAGCGCCTTTGGTTATTGTTAACATGAAGGTAATTAAACCTGTTTTTACTTTATTAATTTCATACAAAACTAAGTTTTTGCTATTTCAAGTACTGATGTATATTCTCTCTATGTTTTACGTTCAGAAAAAGATAGTTATAAAGTTGCAAATGAAGGATGCGAAATGCAGATCCAAGGCCATGCAGATGGCGGTGGACGTAGATGGTAAGCTTTAATTTAAATCCAACTATATGTCCCTTAAATATGTGTGTCTCCTCATCTTTTTTTTCAAAATAATAAAATTTCCTCGTACCGTCGAGATATCTATATATAGGTGTGACTAAGGTGGAGATACAAAAAGACAAAGATGAGATGGTGGTGATAGGAGAAGAAGTGGATTCAGTTAGGCTAACCAAGTCACTGAGGAAAAAATTTCAATATGCGGACATAGTGAGTGTGCAAGAAGAGAAAGAGAAAAAGGAGGAGGAGGAGAAGAAAGAGGAGACAGTGACTCTAACGCCGTTGCCAGCCATAAGTTACTATCCATATCCTATTTATGAAGCATATGATCCATACCAAACTAGTTTTTGCACCATTTTGTAATCAACAGTAATTCACTGATATTTCAGCTTGAATTAGTACTATTATATATCATATATAGAAGAATTATATATGATATATAGTTGGTGTTATATATATGGACAAACAGTTTCATGTGTGAATGATATTGAAGCAGAATCAAAGAATTAATGAAATATTTTTCATGTTATTGATATAGGGTAGGCATATATTTTTAAATTATAAATTGGTAAATCCGGTAATTATCTCTCCCATGTCTCAAATACAAGACTCTTGATTACATAAAATTTTCTTTTTCTATTAAGTGAATTAATGATAAATAAATAAATAAATTGCCAACAACAATAAATAGTTTGCTTTTCCAACACAACCTTATTAATTTCCTTGAAAGTAATTTAACAAGGAATTCTTCCTACATGCATGAATATATATAAAGAACAATACTACTAAATTGTAAATGATTTTCAATTTATATTTTCTCACAACTATTTTTAATTCTAATTATTTATAAAAATAATAATAATGATAATGACGAAACCAATGTTCCAAGAGACAAGCTTGAACCTTGCAGGGTTCGTAGACCAAAGACTTGGTGAAACCACAAAGAATTTTCATGAAATGGTCCCTTAGCTATCATGATCATGACCCATCACCCTTCAATGTTCTTAACTCTTTATCTGAATAAAATTTCTGGTCTACATTAAAGGCACGTGGACTTAATTACTTTTCCACCCTTGTTTTCAAACAACATTTTATTCTAAGGTCGAGAGCCAGGGTTTAAACCCAAACAAACGCGACCCTAATATAATAATAAATCAGTTTAGGTAAAATTTACATTCAAAAGCTAACTTAAGAGGGGAAAGAATCAACCACATATATACATCATAACAATTTATATATCAACTTAACAGTGTGAGACAAATTCAACTTCTAACAATTATGTTTGTAGATAAATCAGCTATGACAAAAGGTTGGACCAAAAATTTCATTACTTTATTAAATACTTTTAAAGATATAGCTAAATGAAAATACTATGATTTTCAAATGAAATAATGTACTAATCTTCTGAGATTAGAAAAGAGTAATACTACACATACATCATTTTCATACAATATTTCTCCTGTAATATTATGTGGCAAGATATGATTGACTAATTTAAAGTTAAAATTAAATTTTTACCTAATTATATCTTATCACATAATGTTATATTAAAAATATTGTATGAGAATGATGTATATATGATATTAATCATAGAAAAACATAAAATTAGTCGTAGAAAAACATTTTCCATCATTATTCAATGTATTGCGTGTCCAAAGGGCCAAACAGTCACTTGATTATGATATGTTAATTTGGTTCTCATCTTCCCATCAAATCAAGGTCCGGTATGAGAACAAAATTAATTAATTTTTTCTTTGTTGAAGAAAGTAGTGTAGCTTTTCCAAGAGGTTGCCCTTTGGCTATTGCCTATAAATAGATGCATTCTCTTCAATTTCTTTACAGTAAATTCTCTAAGTAAAGCTGCATTTGGTCACTGTCCAACATGAAGGTGAGCCTAGCTATTTCTATTCTTATTAATTTCATGCATGAAAGCAATTTACATTCCAATTGATTTATAGTTTTTTATATGCTTTGCGGTTCAGCAAAAGATAGTCATAAATGTGGTGAAAATGAACTGTGAGAAATGCAAATCGAAAGCCATGAAGATTGCGGTGAAGGCCAAGGGTTAGCTCTATTATATTTTTAACTCCAACTTTGCCTTGGCTTTTGCCCTTTTGATCAACGTTCAGTTTTTATTGGATGTATAGGTGTGACCAAGGTGGAGATTCAAGGAGAACATAAGGATCAACTGGTGGTGATAGGAGATGAAGTGGACTCAGTTAAGCTTACTCGATCTCTCAGGAAAGAATTTCAATATGCCAATTTATTGAGCGTACAAGAAGAGAAAGAGAAGAAGGAGGAGAAGAAGGAGGAGAAGAAGGAAGAGGAGAAAATAACTCTAATGCAATGGCCAACAATGAGTTACTATCAACAGTATCCTATCCCTTGTGATCCAAATCCTTCTTGCTCCATTATGTAAGCAATATTTGTGGATATCAAGCCTGACTTAGGATTCTTATTATGGAAGAATTATCCTTTTTTGCTTAACTTTTCAAACTCTATTATATTTTACTATTATATTTTAAACACTAAAAAACGTATTTGTTTTAATATTGACTATTCAATTTGAAATCTAATCATATTCTATTCAACTCAAAATATTTTACAATTACATTCCACAATAAAAGTTTATAAATTAATAAAAACACCCCCATCCACCCAAGCCACAATCACCCGCCAGTTGTCATGACTCTGGCCGTTTCCGGCCAGATCCACAATGGATCTAGTCGGAAATGGCTAGATCTACAGCCAAATCTATTTAATCGTTGTTATGGCCATAGATCTAGCTATTTCTGACCAAATATACGATGGATCTAGTTGAAAAAGACCAGATCGACGCACAATCGATCAAATCTAACTGGTCGTATACTATTCTGGCAACTGTCGGCTACCGTCTGACGGTGGTGGCCTGCTGGCGACAGTCAGTTAGGTGGGTAGGGATGTTTTTATTAATTTAGAAACTTTTTTTTGGGGGGTGCAACTAAATTAACAAATGTACTGGGTTAAAAAGTAATCTAAATATTTTTAGAAAAAGATTCCCACGAATCAAACGCAAAATTATAACAAGCAACAAAAAAATAAAGCAAACCAAACACAAAAATTTTAAAGTGGTTTGGCCAATCAATTTAGCCTACGTCTATCATCCACTCAAATAATCTACTAAGCAAAAGCTTACAATTGTGCAATTTTTAAAAAGGAAAAATTACAAACTCCTTACACTATCCCAAAAAATCTAATTACACCTTTAATAGCAGCCTATAATGACTATTCTTTTGGTGTCTATTTTACACTTTTTGAGATACTTTAAAAACTCAATCTATTAGTCTATTTAAAGGGAAGAGTCCCCTTGCAACTCCCTTTCCCAGGCAATATGGGATTCAAGGCACAATTCCAACAAAACTCATAGGAAAGAATACATAAGAGTACGTAAAAAAAAATTTGATAAACCTAGTAATTACCTATCCCGCGACTTGAACACAAAACCCTTGATTATGTAAAATTTTTCTTTTTCTATTAAGTGAATTAATGATAAATAAATAAAAAAATTGCCAACAATATATAGTTTGCTTTTCCAACACAACGTTATTAATTTCCTTGAAAGTAATTTAACAAAGAATTCTTCCTGCATGCATGAATATAAAGAACAATAATACTAAATTGTAAATATTTTCAATTTATATTTTCTCACTACTATTGTTAATTCTAATAATGAGATAATGATGGTTTCGTCATTATTTTCAAATTCTAACGTTATTTTCTCACTACTAAATTCTAATATTTTCAATAATGGTTTCGTCATTATCATTATTAAAAATAATCATAATGACGAAACCAATGTTCCAAGAGACGAGCTTGGAGGGTTCGTAGACCAAAGAGGCAAAGACTTGGTGAAACCACAAACGAATTTTCATGAAATTGTCCCTTCGCTATCATGATCATGACCCATTACCCTCCAATGTTCTTAACTCTTATCTGAATAAAATTCCTGTTCTTCATTAATGGCATGTGGACTTAATTAATTTATCCATCTTTGTTTTCAAATTACGATTAATTACCATGATAAACCGAATTTGGTAGAACTCATTCTCAAAAGCTAATTCAATAGAGGAGAGAGTCCAACCACATATATAAACCATAACAGTCTACTAACTTAACGATGTGAGATAAATTCAATGTCTTAACCGTTATTTTGTAGATAAATCAGCTATGGAAAAAAGTCAGACCAATAATTTCATTTAGTTATCAAAAACTTTTAAATATATAGCTAAATGAAAATACTATGATTATCTAATGAAATGATGTGCTAATTTTCTGCGATTACAAAAACATTCTCTGGCTTTATTCAATGTGCGTGTCTAAGGGCCAAACAGTCACTTGATTATGATATGTTAATTTGGTTTACTTCATTATAACTTGTTTAATTGGTTCTCATCTCCCCATCAAATAAAGGTCCTGTATGAGAACAAAATTAATTAATTTTTTCTTTGTTGAAGAAAATAATATAGCTTTTCCAAGAGGTTGCCCTTTGGCTATTGCCTATAAATAGATGCATTTTCTTCAATTTCTTTACAGTAAATTCTCTTAAGTAAAGCTGCATTTGGTCATTGTCCAACATGAAGGTGAGCCTAGCTATGTCTATTCTTATTAATTTCATGCATGAAAGCAATTTACATTCCAATTGATTTATGGTTTTTTATATGCTTTGCGGTTCAGCAAAAGATAATCATAAAGGTGGTGAAAATGAACTGTGAGCAATGCAAATCGAAAGCCATGAAGATTGCGGTGAAGGCAAATGGTTAGCTCTATTATATTTTAACTCCAACTTTGCCTTGGCTTTTGCCCTTTTGATCAACGTTCAGTTTTTATTGCATTTACAGGTGTGACCAAGGTGGAGATTCAGGGAGACCAGAAGGATCAACTGGTGGTGATAGGGAACGAAGTGGATTCAGTTAAGCTTACTCGCTCTCTCAGGAAAAAACTTCAATATGCCGATTTATTGAGCGTGCAAGAAGAGAAAGAGAAGAAGAAGGAAGAGGAGAAAATAACTCTAGTGCAATGGCCAACAATGAGTTACTATGAACAATATCCAATCCCTTGTGATCCAAATCCTTCTTGCTCCATTATGTAATCAACATTTGCTGATATGAAGCCTGGCTTAGGATTCTTATTATGGAAGAATTATCCTCTTGTTTGTTTAACTTTTCAAACTCTATTCTATTTTACTATCCTACTCTAAATACTGGAAAACATGTTTGTTTTAATATTGACTATTCAATTCAAAATCCAATCATATTCTATTCAACTCAAAATATTTAACAATTACCTTTCATAATAAAAGTGTATAAATTAACAAAAAAACACTCCCATCCACCCAAGCCATAATCACCCGCCAGCCGCTACGGCTCTGGCCATTTTCAGCTAGATCCACCATAGATCTAGTCAAAAATAGTCATATCTACAGCCAAATCTATCTAACCATCGTTATGGTCATTGATCTGGCCGTTTCTGGCTAGATACATGTTTATGTTTGGTCGAAAAAGGTCAGATCGACGCACGACCGGTCAAATCCAACTGGTCATGTACCATTTCGGTGACTGTCGGCCACCGTCTGATAGTGGTGGTTGGCTGTCGACAATCAGTTGGGTGGATACGAGTGTTTTTATTAGTTTAGAAACTTTTATTGGGGGGGTGGAGGTGGGGTTTGGGAGGGTGTTTAGTTAAATTAACAAATGTAGGGGATTAAAAAATAATCTAAATATTTTCAAAAAATATACCGAAAACATTCCCATAATCTTATCATATTTGAATAAAACCCAACCCTATCCTATTCAGAAAAGAATATTATTTCAAATAACGTACCAAACAAGCCCTATATGATTGTGGATGTTATCTATGAATAATAAGAATCATTAGACAAGGATAAAATCATGTGACAATGTCAAATTCACTAAACGATCATATTATTTATATTTTAAGTTGTACAAAATTAATATTTCTCTAAGGCTAGCTAATGGCAAATATAAATAATAATGACCTCTCCTCTTATGGTTGGATGACAAGCGTTTTAGTCATTAAGGTTAGTTATACTTAAGGCTCTTGTATTCGAGTCATTGGAGAGGAAATTATTGGGTTTATCCAATATATATATATATGATAAGTTAATAGTTTGATCCATCCATTTTTCAATCAATATATTATTTATTAGAAACCATAAAGAGCTTACACACAGTAATATTAATTTCAAACAAGCTCTCTCCTTGATCATCAAGCTCCTTGATGTGTACACCATATCGGAAATTATGGCAACCATAGAGCATACTCATGACAGCTTTATTCATTCATTTTATAATACATTATATGATAAAACTACCGCTATGTTCTATGGTATAACCAGCTAAAATTATAAAGTTTTCCAAGCAACAAATGCTTTTCACGATAAGTATATGCAAAGAATCGCTAAGGAGATTGGAATCACGTACTGATTAAGTACATAAATTAATCTCAAGAGGACCAATCTTAGCCGGTAGTAAATTTACTAAGAAAATATAACAAAGAGAGAGTGACGTTCCACCCACCTGTCAAAATTGGAAATTTAGTTTGCATGAATGTAATTAAACGAGGAAGAATGACAGATAATTACGTGATATTTTCTGAAGACCTTTCTTGTGTGGTTCCGGTTAAGTCTTTTGGTCTATGTACGTGATCAGTTTGCCTTCTGTGGCAGGGCATTGGTCTTCTTCTTCGTCAACCTGGAAAATCAACATAATAATATTAGGGCTTGCACAACGGGACGAATCTAATGACCGCATCAGTGACAGTGAGTTAGCTTTCCAGGACAAATTAACTGCAGCACGAGTTACTGAATATTCAACTGATATGCGTGCATTGACTGATGATTTACAGATAATATGATTGGTCAAATTAACTGCAGCACGAGTTACTGAATATTCAACTGATATGCATGCATTGACTGATGATTTACAGATAATATGATTGGTCAAATTAAACTGAAGATCTTCCTCATATGCATGCATTGATTTATGATAACGCTTTTGAGATTTCTGGTGTTACCAATCCCTTTCTGTTGTTATAAATGGTCGGGAAGTGATTTTTAGCCCTAATCAAATTTATCAATATCCCTCATTTTTTAAAATTTTTTTTTTTTTATCTTGACAATTTTAACCTTAATAAAACAATTACTAGAAATTACATAATAATTTCTAAATATTTTTTTTTTTTTATAAATAAGATGTTTGAATCAGCGTACACGCATCTAAAGTAATCCTCGGGAGAGACTAGCCTATTTCATATTTTTGTTTTATTTTTAACCTTTATTTCTTAATCATATGCACTAACTCTAAATCTTCCAAATCATTGAAACTCTGTTTTTTTTAATTTCAAATATTTCTTTGTTTGGTAAAAATTTATTACTAAAGCTATGAAGAAAGTAATCAAACAACGGGATGAATCTGAATCTAAATCTAAATCTGAAGAAGAAAAATCAACTTTCAAATTTGAAATTGGGAAAAAAGGGTATAAATAAAAAAAAAAAAAATCTAATTATGAAATTGGTTAACTTATGGCCAGATGGTAAAACCCTTTAGCCACGTGGGTTAGTTTTACCCATAAGATCTTGTGTTCGAGTTGCAAAAAAAATACTTGCTACATAATTTGTACAATTATCTTGACCCATTGGGCTTATAAGGTGTTATATGATCATGAAGATTACACAGGTTCCTCCAATGTGGACTTGGACACTTCAGTTACTTAAAAGAAAAAAAAATAATAAAAATGTTGCCTGCAAAAATCTAAAAAAAATTAAGTAGGATTATTTTTTGCAATAATACTAACATAACAAACCCCTCTCACTAACTTCATGTGGGAGTTTGTAATTGGCTTAGATAGACGGGACCTATTACTGGACAGGTAGGACCCATGTGAATTGATGAATTGTAAGCTGACACGTGACATTTGTGAGAGAAAGTTAATGAGAAGTATTTGTGGGTGTAGTGTTACTTTATTTTTTTTGTATTAAATGGAGTTTAAAGAGAATATTTTTAAATATAGTAGAAGTGTATTTACCAATGGTGGATACTAACGGAAGCTAAAAATCATTTCACCACACAAGCCCGAACATAGAGTGTGGTTTATGTGACATGGGCCAGAAGTTCCGGCCCAACTAGTTTTTCTGTAAGGGCCCAACCAAACCTTACCAAATGATCCAAACCCTTTTCACTTCTCCAAAATTAATTGCAGAGGTTTTTAATTAAGAAAACAACTAATCAAACAACAGGGTGATTAATTAATAATTAAAACATGTTCTTAGGTGAAAAGATTCTTTCCGTGCTTAGCTGAAAGTTTGAAACTAATGGCACTACTGGTTTGGTAATTAATGACTAATCTTAATTAGTAATCCACTAATTAACTTAAAAAATTTATCAGCTAATCACTTTCTGTGTTGCTGCCAAGTGTCCTAATGAGCATAAAATGGCAACCACCATTCCAACTTTGAACTACAAGTAAAGAGAAAATGTCTTTGTTAATGTTTGGAATAATCTGATGTCGTTTTCGGTGGTTACTGTTTTGATGTACATTCTACGTGTAATCATCTAGAATAAAAGAAAACGACCAACCGTTTGATATTTCAGGATTTTGGACCCATTTATATATCTGGCTTTAAGATTGACAGCAGATTAATTATAGTGTTCCTGTTTTGAAGAAATATCAGGACGTTCCATTTTAATATTTTGATCACTCTATTTCGTGTGGTATGCGCAGAAGCTAGATTTAATATTTTGTCTATTAGGAGATCACGTAACGAAAAATATATATTCGAGATTAATAATATATGAATAAAATCACATTATAAAAAGAGACATGATATTTACATGGTTTGGTATAACTTGTCTATATCCACGGATGAGAGATATTCACTATAGTTTTATAAATACGATATACAATAGTACACAATACTATAACACAATATATAATTGACAAAATGGAAACTATAACCTAATACCTAGAACGGAAACAATCTCAGTTTCTAAGGGTGCGTTTAGTTTATTATTTTGGATATGATTTTGGAGATAGTATTGGATAGTTGAATAGAGGAGTATTACAAGGTAAAATTTAAAAATTTATTAAAAAAAACCTAGGTTTGCTAATTTAACTAAACATCCCAATATATAAAAATTTTGTAAAATGACAAAAACACTCCCACCACCCGCAGTGCCAGATTCCAGCCACTACCGCCAGAAACTGGCCAAAAAATTGTGTAATGACACATACTGGTCGAATCGGACAGGTATAGCGTTGATGTGGCCTTTTCTAGTGGATCTGGCCCGAAAAGGCCAAATCTACGACCAAATGTGGTCGTCGACGGCCGCAAAAGTTCATCTTTGGTCATTAGCGATGGCCAAAGATATGGTCGACACTGACTGCTAGATCGGTGAATTACCGGCTAGTTCCGATCGTGGTGTAGGCCGTTGTGACAGATTCTGGCTACCACAGAACAAAAACACCCCTACCGACCCATACTTGCCAAATTCCGGCAACCACCGTTGGTTTTTAAACTTTTTTCTAGGGGTTTTTAATGAAATTAATAAACTTAAGAGGTCTAAAAGTAATTAAAAAATATAGTAATATTTCCCAAATAATGTGTCAAACAATATTTGGGGAATATGATTGGGAATATAGGTAGAAATATGGAACCAAATGCACCCTAAGATACTCTACTCATGATCTTTGATAATCTTATATCAAATATTTTGTGTTCTCACATTCTCACCCCTATATTTTGCCTAATACTATTCAAATTTCAATTCTTAGAACTCTTATAATTTTATTCCTATTTACAATTGTATTCATTATTAAATGGTTTTTTTTTCTAAAAACATACAATTTTAGGATGGAAATAAATAAGAAAACAAGTTACAGTATCTCATCGTCTCAGATTTTTTGAATAATCTTATTCTTTTTCTAAGTTTACTCAACCCGATTTAGTAAACAATCTCTATCGTAAATGCAGCTTTTACTATATCCGTTTTTATATCAATTTTTATGTATAGATCGGATAGATTCATCCCAAAATAAAAATTGGGTCGTAAAGACCTGATTGGGTTGTTATATGAACTCATAATATTGCTCATCAATAAATAAATATTTTATTTTATTTTTTGCTATATGGAATTAACGAAGAAAACAAGAAAGAACCTTTGAAAAGCTGAGTAGTTTCCTGTTAGGGTGAGCCCATACGGACTCTGATAATAAATAATAATAGAGGGAACAATGTCTACGGCACAGCTGAACAAACTCCCAATTTCTTGAAGGAGACAGCCCTAAATAATATTTAATAAAAAAACCTTTACCCACCATTCAAATCTTGGTTTATTTGATTAGTCCTAAATCAAAATCTACCAATTGAGTGTACACATTAAAAACGTTCTTTTATTCAACAAACCCTAACTCTCTTACCTTGCATTAATATTATTGTATTCATCTCATTAACAACATTATTATTATTTCAGACGAGATAAATCACGCATTAGTCATTTTTTTTTTTGAAAAAATGTTAATTCTTATTTTAAAAATAAGCCCTTTTAAAATTCAATTAAGTTGTTTTGTCGTATTTCAAAAATGCTTATAAGAATTTTAAATAAGTTGTTTTACGGTTTATAGGAAAAATTCAAATTTTGAGCTTTTCCCATAAGCTTTGTTTGAGCTTATTTAGAGTATTGAAATTTCAAAATTATCCTTATTCAAACTTATAAACTTGATTTGATCTATTCTTAGATACTAAAACCCTTTTTAGTAAATTAATATTAAAAAAATGTTTTGCAATTTCCAAACCAAATAATTAGTCATACCTTATAAACAAATTTTAGTAAAACTCATCTCGAAAAGTTAGGGGAGAGGGTCCAATCATATATAAACACTATAATAACCTACCAAATTTGCAATAGAGGACAAATACAACTTATAACAATACCAAATTAATCTTAAATTGTAAACCATCAATATACCCAAACGGCCAAACCCCATAAGTCTTAAATAACATGCTTCTAAAATCTTATTTGGAATTTTCAAAAATATCCCTATTCAATTTTATAAATTGGATTTAGATAGAACTCTATTCGAAGAGTTGTAACCTAACAAATTAGCTTGGACAGAACTCACTTCCAAAAAATTAATTCAGAGAGAGGAGAAAGTTCAATCCATATATAAACATTATAACAACTTATTAAATTAGCGATGTGACACAAATACTATTTTTTACCAAACCTGAATTAGAATACCCAAAGCTTATGGCTTCGTTTGTTTTGCTTTTGGGAATACTATTATTAGTATTCCCAAAAAAGTTAAATAGTAAAATGTTATTATTCCCAAAATATTATTCTATATTTTTTAATTTCTTTTAAACCTCTTAAATTTGTTAATTTAACTAAACACCCCTAAAATATTTTTTTTAGAAATTGTAAAAACACCTCGATTATCCTCCGACGATGGTGGATGGTTGTCCGTATTTAATGGGAATGGGTTAGGAATGTTTTTATTAACTTTTAATATTTTATTATAGGAGTGTTTAGTAAATAAACAAATATAAGAAATAATTTTGTTAATTTCTAATCTTACATCATAATACCTATTTAATTTAACTCCCTTTTTTTTAAAATATTATTTTAAAACTATCATAATAGTGAACCAAACGGCCCATATAGGTTTTAAATAAGATACTTTCTAGAATCTTCAAAAAAAAAAAAAAATAACAAGAAAAAACATTACTTGTAAAGGTAGATTTAGGCAATAATGTGTAATGAAAGTCCCTATGTTTCTCAATAAGTGTGCTAACAATTATATAGAATTAAATAATAAATTGGAATTAATGAGTGGGGCATGATCTTGAATTCTTGATCTTAAGTGTAGGGCTAAGGATGAAAGGGAATGTCATTGTACTAAATAACTTGCAATCTGGGGATGCTAAATGGATTCTGGTCTTCAATGTCCCACAAATAGATACCTTTCTTGTCAACTTGAAAAGGTGTTCTATTCTTTGCCCATCAATGCTCTCTATGCCCCCCACCATCCAATTTTCTTTTTTTCTTTTTTTTTCTAAAGTTTTTAAATTCTTATTAATTTATTACTAATTAAATAAGAATTTTTGTTAATCTTTTAGAGGCAAGTTGTGTGTGGTGATTTAGATTGCATTCATCATTGTTTTAGATTTCATTCATTATTTTTTTTTATTCTTTGTTTTATCAAATAAAATTATTTTCTACGACAAGAAGATAAAGATAACGCATAAAAAAATCTTTGAAAAAATAAACTAAAAATCTCCGAAGAAATCAATTTTTTTTTTTTTTTGGAATTCTACAAAATTCATTCGTTCTTTTTTTTTTTTTTTTAAAGATGATCATAAATTCATTTGGTTCGAATCCTATTAAGAAATCTATCAAAGATCAGAAATTGTTGAAAAAAGAATATGATTCTTTTGTACCTACCACACGATTGGAAAATAAAGAAATATAATACTAAATACAATGATAAGCGCCACCTTAATAGTGTTAATATTGGTGAATTGATTACTTCAACAAGAATATTGAAATTGATAAGAACATTAGATTTCATGTCTTTTTCTTTTTCTTTTTGGGTCATATGGGTAGGATAAGATACATGAATAATTACATACAACTTTTATATAATAATAATTAATTTTTAATCAACCTCTACAAGAAAAACCCACCATTGGAGTTTGGCCAAACAAATCATTAAAATTAGAACGCTTACAAATTATATACATGAATCACCAATCACCAATCTAGAGCGAGCTTTATTATTAATCTACACCCTTTGGTGGCTTTGATATTGTGACTTGGGTAGAACTTCCCCCAAAAGGCTAACTCAATAGAGGAGGAAACTCAATCATATATATACACCATAACAACGCAATAATAACAATCCTACATATATATATCATATAACTATATATATATATATATATATATATATATATATATATATATATAGAGAGAGAGAGAGAGAGAGAGAGAGAGAGAGAGCCCTTCTCTATTGAGTTAGTTTTTTAGATACTAAAACCACCTTGTCATAGTATCAGAACCACATACAATTCATATATATCTTTATATACACCCATTTTCATTATCAACCATATTTAGGTAAGAATCGTTTGAATGACCCAAAAAGTCAATAATTAATTACAATTTCCATACCTAAAACTTCATGTCACAATTTTTTATTTAATAAGGTCTATAGTCAATTTAAGTAATTATTATTATTTTATTAATTAAATTTTCATTTGTTAGCTTAAAGAATTGGGTGCAAGCAAATCCAAGATTGAGTTAAAGGAAAAGCACAAAAAGAAAACCTATGTTGATTCATTAATTAAAGAAAGAAACAATCAAACCCACAAAGCCACAAAGGCATAGATTCTTTGCTTCCAAGCACCAAAAACACAAAAACAAAAAACAGAAAAAACACTTTCTCTCTTCTTCCAAGTTTCAAGCAATACCACAACCCACGTACAAAAATAGGGAGAACAACATTTTCCCACCCAAGGTTTGGCCAAATGGCACTATCCCACCCTTCAAGTTTTAAAATGACACTTTCCCACCCTTCATTAGGTTCTATTATTATTTTCATTAATATTTTATTGAAAAAGACAAAAATATCCCTTAAATATTTAATTTTATAAATTTTTTATTATTTTTTAATTAGCCAAATATTCAAATATTAAAAAGTAAAAAAAAGTTAACCCCGCCTAAAAAGTTGTGGAGTAAAGCTATGAAATTGTGTAAAGTTAAATATTTATTTATTTATAATGTCATCAATATTCCATCACTATTATTCAATAATCTACTATATTTATAATGTTTTTCATTTTTACTAATTAACATAAAAAATCAACATTCCTAATTAATTAAATAAACAAGGGGAAAAAAAAATTTACACTTGAACTAATAAATAATCGAATAAAAATTTTAACTTAACTAAATTGGGTTTTAATTTATAATAAACTAATAATTAAACTATTTAATGGTATTTTCGTCTTTTTAAGTTAAATATTAATAGAAAACACTAACAGAACCTAACGAATGAATGGGAAAGTGTCATTTTGAAACTTGACGGGGTAAAAATCTTGTTTCGCCAAACCTTGGGTGGGAAAATGTCGTTCTCCCTACAAAAATATTTACATAATATAATACACAAACCACCCTTTGATTGAATGAGAAAAAACAAACCAAAATCCTCCATTAAAATTAAATAAATTTCTTTATATAAAATCCCCTGTTTCAGTGTAGTGTAAGCCACCAACCCGTCACCAAATCTCTTTATTTCATTTGTCCTTCTCCTTTCTTTCTTTCCTATCTTTTCATCTTTCCCTCTGTTAAACAAAGCCATCATTCTTCAGCTTCAATGGCGTAAAGCAACAACAAGACCCTTATCCTTGCGTGCGCGAAAACAACAAAAACAAAGAAACAAACAACACATTCTAAACACAATTCTATTTATATTTTTGTGTTTGTGGGATCATTTTGGAAGGCTGGAAATAGTGTGAAGAGTGTGTTGTTTGGTGAGTTTTTTTTCGTTGTGTATTTATGTTTATGAAGATAGGAAATTTTATTGAAAGTAAACCTGGGAAAGACCGGAGATTATATTCTGGAAGGAATATTTGATTGCATCCATGAGATCACAACGGCTCTGGCTTTTGCTAGGATGAGCGACTCTGCGTATAAGGTTGAAACCACGTCGCGTCTTGCTCAATGGCGGATAGAAAATTTGGCTTCCTGCACTTACCGCAAGTCCGATCCTTTCAAGATCGGCAAGTGGAACTGGTGAGTGTTTTTTAAAACTCCTGTGTTTTTCCCTGTTTTTGTAAAATTTTCAATCTTTTATGATTTTGTTTTGCTTTTTTGGTGAATTTAAGGCATCTAACAGTGGAGAAGAGCAAGATGTTGTTTGTCAAATTGCATCCTGAGATATCAAATTTGACTAGAGATAATCCCCCAATTGCTTCTTTCATTATTCGAGTGGTTTGTTCTGTTGGAGATCGCAAGTCTTTGACTCATCCAGGTAAAATTATTGATAAAACTATAGCTGAATTCTTTCTTATTCATTAAGAATGCGCTCATTTGATAGATTTTTTCATCCAATTCTTCTGCAGAAATTACAGACAGGAAGCTCAAGAGCAACGACGATTTTGTTTGGGCAATTGAGGTTCCCTTGACTGGAAAATTCATCATTGACGTCGAATTTCTTGATTTGAAGATTGTACCTCCAGAAGTATGCATCTTCTCCCAGCTATTCTAATTGTGCCTGAATTTTATAATTAGTACTGAAATTTATTCAACTAGAATGATGTTGTTAATGGCGTACCTGGGTTGATTTTTGATGGAAAATTGTGTAAAATATGCAGGGTGGAGAGCCTTGCTCTATTTGGGCCTGAAGGATTCTCTGGAAAACGATCAAATGCGACTGCTCTTGCATCTCTTGGTCGAATGTTGAGGGAGAATATCCACACGGACATCATTATTAATGCTTCTGATGGAAGTATTGGAGCTCATCGCGCGGTTCTTGCTGCGCGATCGCCTGTTTTTCGCAGCATGTTTTCACATGATCTGAAAGAGAAAGAGCTCTCAACTATTAACATTTCTGATATGTCGATTGAAGCTTGTCAAGCTTTTCTCAGTTATATTTATGGGAATATCGAACATGAGGACTTTCTCACCCATCGATTGGCGCTTCTTGGCGCAGCTGATAAGTATGACATCTCCGACTTGAAAGAGGCTTGCCATGACAGTCTTTTGGAAGACATTGACGCAAAGAATGTGCTTGAGAGACTGCAAAATGCATCTCTATTTGCATTGCCGAAACTGAAGAGCAGCTGCATGCGGTATCTTGTGAAGTTTGGCAAGATATATGACATTCGAGACGAGTTCAATGCGTTTCTGCTGTGTGCTGATAGGGAGCTTATAGCTGAAGTCTTTCATGAAGTTCTGATTGCCTGGAAAGGTTTCTGAAATTCAGCCCACCAAGTCTGTGTGTTTGCAATTGCATATCCAAAAATTTCCATGAAATGGGTTATAGATAAAATTTAGTGTGCAGGTTTTGTTGGCAAGAAGATGATTCTTTGTTCAGATGGAATTTGTTAATGTACAGAAGTATATTGGCTTTCATGGCATAGGGTGTAGTATTCTTGAAACAGAGGAATGCTTATTCATGAATTGTAATGATCTAATTTAAGTGGAATGGATTTGATTTGAAATATAGTGCTTGACCATTAGTAAAGCTTATCGTTAAAAGCCTAATTGCTGGTGCCATTTCTGAATTCATCACTGTATGAAATTATCCATTTAACCAATTCAGAAATCAAAGATGTGTTGATTGAAGTATTGAAATGGGAATTGCTATTTGCTAATTTACTTGTACCTCTTGCCGGCCGTTGTATCATGATCCAACATTATCAATTTCAAAACTGCTATCAGGGATCTAAAATTTCCTGAAAGACAAGGAAGGAGATACAAGAAGAGGCAATTAAATATATATGTAAAGATAAATCCATGTAAAATTTTCTTTATTAATTTCTGGGAAAAGGGCTCTTTTCAATAACAGTTGCAGAATATGCAAAATACAAGACAGTGAAGCTCTGAAGGAAACTCCTCCCTTATTATCAAATACAGAATGGAACATATTACAGATCATAAAAACTCATGAGAAACTACGCAACATGTATAAAGCTACTCTCATACAAAGAAAAATGAACTCACCTTCATGAGGAAATATCTGTAATTCTTGAATTGTTGCAGCTCATATACTCATTTTGGTGAACAAAACGAGTATATGGAAGATGGAGGGAAGAGGAATAAGAATATGGAGGGAATATTATTAGAATCTTATGCATATTATTACTGTTAAAGACGTTTTCTTTTGTCCTTTTGGACTCATGGTGCTTAGCCCCAGTTAAGCCCTAAATATGTATAACTATTCAACCAATCCAAGCCCATGTTCAAACTTATGGATGGCAACCGGTCAAGACGGCTCCCCAGAAATGAAACGACTGTTTCGATACTCGGCTAGATTCCCTTGAGGTTTTGTAAAACCTCATCTCTACATGTAAATAACGCGAAATGTAACATCAAACTGTGTTGAGAACCAACCTTTACTGTTGAAACACAATAACGTTATGTGTGCATTGCCAAATGAACCTGAAAAAGAATAAGAATTGAATAGCAGAAGTCATCATTTTTCCGATATATGTATGAAGGTGCGGTGGTAAAAATAATTTCCTCTAGCTGTTATTGCTTATAGTGAAAATAGCCAATATGGTTACAACATTTACCTAATTATATAGAAAAAAATAACACTCACGTTGCTATGGACAGGAAACATCTGTTATCAAACGGAGAGAAAGTTTAGCTTGCAAAAATAGACAAAACAAGAACTATAAAAATTAAGCAAGGGAAAAAATATTAAGTTTCAAAAGGAAAGCAATGAGGATTTCTGCTTTCTCTTATTTGTTATTATTCACCTCTCTTTCCTATACAACAACTTTTGCAGAATTAAAGGCAAGCTTTTACTTATTCTTCTGGTTTTCCAGTAATTTTTTTTTTTTTTTTAAAAAGAATCATGCATAATTATTCAAGTTTCATTTTGTTTCTGATAAACGAGGGTCCAATAAAACTCACCTCCAAAAACTAGGCGCTCAAAGAAGTAGGGAACTTAACCACATATATACATTATATGGGAGACAAATACAATTTTTAACACCCTCTCTCACGCTCCCCACCATTGTCCCAAACAAACATGTTTCTGAATTCTGATACCATGATAAACAGGGCTTAGGTAGAACTCACCCCAAAAACTAACTCAAGAGAGGGGATCAGAGCCCAAACACATATATACACTTTAACAGTTTCTATTAAATTCTTCATTGTAATCTCATTGCAATATATATATATTTACATGTTTGTTTGATTAATCTCTTTTAACTTTCATCCTTTCTTTTTTTTTTTTTTTTTTTTTTCTGGACATGCAGTCTTATATAGTATATTTAGGAACACATCCGGTGCAGTTAAACGCTTCGCTTGTTGATCACGATCATGCAGTACTATACCATTATGAGCTGTTAGGATCATGCTTAGGAAGGTAAAGGATTTTGGAACAATTTTTCTTATGTTGATATACCATATATTCCATAACTTTATATATATATATATATTTTTTTTTTTTGAATTTTCATGAGCAGTATTAAGAAGGCAAAAAGCTCATTGTTTTACTCCTATAATCGATTTATCAATGGCTTTGCCTGCGTCCTTCATGACGACGATGTACCCAAAGTTCAAAGTAAGAAGCTTAGTTTAAATACGTTTCAACCTTTTTTTTCTTTATTCTATAATATCATTAAAAACAAGAAAAAAAAAAAAAGCAATTAAAGGGACCCTCCCTCCTTCATTTAATTACTTACTGTTATTAGTTGACCACGTATATACAGCATAACCGTCTACCAAACTTCTACCCATTAATTACTAAATTGGCATATATATAGCATAACCGTCTACCAAACTTCTACCCGTTAACTACCAAATTGGCCATGCATAATCATTAATATACGGCATAACAAATTGGTGTACCAAATTTGCGTACCAAATTGGCCATACATAACTGTTAATATACAACATAACAGTCAATCTACCAAATTAGCCATGCACGAATAATAGTTAATCTACCAAACTTCTACATCATAACAGTTTATCAAATTGGACTCCCAAAAGTTAAGTTTGATAGAGGAGGGAGTCTAACATCCTACCAAATTGGTAATATAAGACAAATATAACTTCTGACATGAACTAAATTACAAATGACATGATTATTTTATTTGGTGCAGAACACCCCAAAGTCATATCAGTTTTCTTGAATCATGGAAGAAAATTGCAAACCACGCATTCGTGGAATTTTCTTGGATTAGAGAAAGACTATGACAATATTCCTTCAAATTCAATATGGAAGAAGACAAATTTTGGTGAGGATGTCATTATTGGAAACATTGACTCAGGTAGAATCCTTTTCGATCAAAGTTTTGGTTTTACATCCCATATTTTGATTGATTTAATGAATTCCTTTCTTGTTATATCCTCATTTTTCATGGCACACTAAAAGGTGTTTGGCCGGAATCGAAGAGTTTTGCTGATGAAGGCATCGGTCCAGTGCCAAAAAGGTGGCAAGGGACCTGTAATAGCAAAGATGAAGTTAAATGTAACAGGTATCTCTACTGTTGCCATCTTTCTCCAACAAAAGTTTGCCAAAATGCATTAAGGGTTCTTCACATATATGTCTCATAAATGCAGGAAGCTAATTGGAGTAAGGTACTTCAACAAAGGGTATCTTAAATATGCTCGTAGGGTTGCTCGTAGGCATAATTCAACTTATACTGTCACTCCCAAGATGATGACATCTCGTGACTTCAATGGCCATGGCACACACACCCTATCAACAGCGGGTGGAAATTTAGTTCCTAATGTTAATGTTTTTGGTAATGGCAATGGAACAGCAAAAGGTGGATCACCTAGGGCTCGCGTTGCTTCCTATAAAGTATGCTGGGAGCCAATCGACAATAGACAATGCTTCGATGCAGACATCATGGCTGCCATTGAAGCTGCAATAAGTGATGGTGTTGATGTCCTTTCCATCTCAATAGGTGGAGGACCAGAAGAATATTTTAATGATGGGGTTGCAATTGGTTCTTTCCATGCTGTTAAACAAGGCATTAGTGTGGTTGTCTCCGGTGGCAACCAAGGACCAATGCCAGGATCTGTAGGAAATATTGCACCCTGGTTGTTCACAATTGGTGCCAGCACAACGGACAGGGAATTTGTAAATTATGTTACACTTGGCAACAAGAAGATCTTCAAGGTATTCTTTCCTTAAAATTATATAACCTATGCAATTGTAAGAGGTGAATACATAGATTCATTTCATTTTAATTCCACTTAATTATTCAGGGAGTAAGCCTATCAGATAAAGGCCTGAAATCAGAAAAGTTTTATCCAATGATTACTGGAGAAGATGCCAGGGCCAATGACACACCAGTTAAGAATGCGTAAGCAAATCTTGTCATCTCCCAATGCTAGAATTCTCAGTAGCTCTAATTTTATTGTCCTCACATTCTTGCTATGTGTTTGACTGGTGCAGTAGCGCATGTCAGCCTGGAACCCTTGATCCGGAAAAGGTTAAAGGGAAAATCTTGGTGTGCCTTTGGCTCGGAAGTAAACAACTCGAAACCGGAAAATATGCTGATAAATTAGATGCTGTTGGGATGATTTTGGCTAACCACAAAAAGCTTCCCAATGTTGCTTTTACCAACATGCACGTCCTTCCAACTTCCCATATCAATTCCAAAGATGGTGAAGCTATTTTTGACTACATTCATTCTACCAAGTATTTATCTTAATCTTTCACTTATTCGGCTGTTCTTAAAAGAGCAAACGACTTATTCCCACCCGAGGTTTAGCGAAACTCCTTACTTGATACCCCTGATTGCATTTATTCTAAATTCTCACCCTTAATCTAACCCCATTTACTTTATTTTAACAATTGAATAGTAAAAGCATCAAAGTAACCCACATCTCAAATTTATTGGTCAATGGGGGGTGGGGATGTCGATGGCGAGGTTGCAAAAGGCCAACGGCTACGGGAACAGCCCAAATCGGGCCTGAGTTGTGGATCGCGCGATCAAAAGTTCGTGGAAAAACAAGTCAAATCCGACCAAGAAATCGATCGTTCAGGTTAGGGGGCAAAGGAATTGAGCTTAGGGTGATGATTTCCATTAGTTTGGGTGAGAAATCCAGTCTGGATCCACAGAAAACGAGCAATGCCGATGCCGACAATGGGCGTGAGTTGAGAGAAATTTAATATGTGGGGTACTTTGATGCTTTTACCCTTCAATTGTTAAAATAAAGTAAACAGGGTTAAATTAAGGGCAAGAATCTGGAATAAATGCAACTAGAGATACCAAGTGGGTTTTCGCTAAACCTCGGTGGGAACATGTCGTTTGCTCTTCTTCAAATTACCCATTTTAATTGCTAGCAACTCTTGTATCATGTTTATGCATGCGTAACAGGGACCCAGTTGCACACATAAGTAATGTAAAGACCGAATTCGACACAAAGGCAGCTCCAGCAATAGCTGGATTTTCAGCTAGAGGACCCAATATGATTGATCCAACTATCCTTAAGGTTAATCTAAAAAGGATTTATCAACCGTCAATCCTTGTGTCCCTGCATGTTCTAATTTTAATATACCAATTTCCATTTCAGCCTGATGTCATTGCACCTGGAGTCAATATAATTGCTGCCAACTCTGAAGCAACATCACCAACAAACTTGAACTCTGATAACCGAAGGATTCCTTATATCACAATGTCTGGCACTTCAATGGCATGCCCTCACGTTTCTGGTATTGTTGGCCTAATCAAAGCTGTTCATCGAGATTGGAGTCCAGCAGCTATCAGATCCGCAATCATGACAACCTGTGAGTTTTTCCAAAATCCCCAGTCAAGTTTCCTCACAGATGGAAAGCTATAAAATTCTGTCTTCAATATCTATGCTTTCTCATTGTCCTACACCTTTTTTTCCTTTTTGGCAGCAAGGAAAACGGACGCAAATTCTAATCCAATTGTATATGAAAACGACAACAGCTCCGCAAACCCATTTGCATATGGTGCAGGACTTCCGAATCCAAACAGTGCATTGGATCCTGGCCTTGTTTATGACTTGAATGCTGAAAGTTACTTGAACTATTTGTGCGCCCATGGTTACAACCAGAGCCTCATTAGAGCATTTACAATCTCGGAAAAGCCTTACTCGTGCCCCGAATCATTCAATGTCATGAACTTGAATTACCCTTCAATAGTACTTCCGTACCTCAATGGCTCAATCGAACTCACTCGATCTCTTAAGAACGTTGGATCACCAGGCACATATAATGTGACCGTAAATGCACCTAGTGGAGTGTCTATTGTTGTTGAGCCTAGCAGCTTGAATTTTGAAAAATATGGTCAAGAGAAGAAATTTGTAATCAGATTTAGTCCTCGTAGTAGTGATAAGGGTTATCGTTTTGGAGAAATGATATGGTCAGATGGTATGCATAATGTAAGGAGTCCTATTGTAGTGAAGAATGGTAAATTGGAGGTGTAGACATTGGAGATATATCTCCAAATTCTTTTCTCTTATGAAGTAATTTTTGTACTCAAGTTTTTTCTTTGTTTATTAACTGAGAAATTTGAACCCCAGATTGTCCAAAACAATTTTAGATGTCACTATTAACCTTTCATACATTAACCTATATTATGTCCATAAAAAACGAACAGAGATAAGGTGATTCATAAACAATATGTTTCATGCTGTTATGATGAATGGCCTTACTGTTGTTACTGTGCTGACAACGAAGGTCCAAATCCACAGACCCGAAGAAGGTTAATGGGACAATCGTGGTTTGCCTTGATGAGATGCTCACTGACAGAGATGATAAGACCAATGAGGCTCTGATAGAGCAGGTGCTGTAGGGTTGATTTTGGTGAACAACAAAACAGCTGAGAACCATATTGATGATGGGGGTGATGATATTAGATCAGCAAGAACAAGAGGCGGAAGTTCATGAAAACATATTCTAGATTGTAATAATCTCCCAGCAACACCATTTGCATACAGTGCAGGACATGTGAGACCGAACACTGCAATGGATCTCCAGGTCTTGTTTATGACTTGACTCCTGAAGATTACATGAACTATTTACGTTACGAAGGCTACAACCAGAGCACTATTAACCGAATGAGACATTCAACTGAGCCTTACTCTTATGAATTATCCGGATAAATTCAGCATACGGAGTTTCAATTACCCTTCCACCATCTCACCGTTACGCGAAAACTTAAGAATGTTGGCTCACCCGGCACATATGATATAATGTGCGCGTCAAGAGGCCAGCTTGGGTCTCAGTTTCTGTTGAACCTACCACCTTGAACCTGAAATTTGATGTCAACAAAAATATTAGGGTCTCTCTGTTAGGTTTACTAAATCTGAGGGGTTTTAAAAATCCTACAATAAAATGCATTCTTAAACGACAGTGCTTTGGCCTTCGATTAGTTGTTCATAATGGAATAGAATAAAGTAAAAATAATGAACTAAAGGGGCCCAAAGATAATCTTAAACGCTGTCGTTTTCCGTCAATCAGCTGAGTACATGGCTAAAACCCTAGTTTCTGACCATTGGACCTCAAAAACCTCAGCTTTGCCTTCTGTACTGCAAGCCAAGTCCTAGAGATAGCAGATAACATCAAATCATTGTCCCAAAAATAAGGTAAAACGGGCTAATCTTGTTTTCTGTTCATCGTTTAATAGAATTATATTGGTTTTCATCTCTTGTTGATTCATAATTTATTGGTGCCTGTCAAAACATTCATGATGTTGCTTTGTTAAACTTGATGGGTAGGTATAATTTTAAGGATATGAATGGAAATTTTAGACAAATAGTTGGGAAAGTAATGGACTTTTGTTTTAGCCCTTTTTTTTTTTTTTTTTTTTGGTAACCAGTGATTTTGATGTCTGTGTTGGATCTGTGTGATGACTGTTGATGAAAGATAGGCTCTTTAGATCAGGTTTTCTTAAAGAACAAACCTTTTCCTAAAAGATACTTTTAGTATATATTTCATAGTTTCTGAAGTTCTCTTGTTACCGCAAACTTTTATATTCTTTTTCTTGAATTGTTTTCTTAAACCTCTTTTTCAGGGCGAAATACAGTGGATTTTATAATGCAGAACAACAAGGTCCCTGCATCTATGGAGATTGAAGCAGTTCAACCAGAGTCAATATCTGAATCAGGGTCGTTGCCACCTAAGCCAAAGTTTAAGCCTTTGAAGGCTCATGAGATGTCTGACGGTCGAGTTCAGTTTCGGAAGGTTTCAGTTCCACCGCATAGGTATTCACCCCTTAAGAAGGCATGGATGGACATTTACACTCCAGTTTATGAAGGGATGAAGATTGATATCCGTATGAATCTCAAAGCACGTAAGGTCGAATTGAAGACCAGACCAGACACGCCTGACATCAGTAATCTGCAGAAGTGTGCAGATTTTGTCCATGCTTTTATGCTCGGTTTTGATGTGATAGATGCCATTGCCCTTTTGCGGTTGGATGAACTCTATGTCGAATCTTTCGAGATCAAGGATGTTAAAACTCTTCGAGGTGAGCATTTGTCACGTGCCATAGGGCGATTGTCTGGTAAAGGTGGTAAAACAAAGTTTGCAATCGAGAATGCAACGAAGACAAGGATTATGATTGCAGATACCAAAATTCATATCTTAGGTTCGTTTGCCAGTATTAAAATTGCAAGAGATTCTCTGTGCAGTCTTATTTTAGGGTCTCCAGCAGGAAAGGTGTATTCAAAACTTAGATCTGTTACAGCTAGACTAGCAGAACGATTTTAACCCTTGCTAAGTTTCATCTCAAGAAAGTCATTTCAACATGTTTTATATATTTTCTATTTTTCCTATAAGATTGAATATGCTGAGTGTGGCTGTGGGGTATGAGAGTTCAACTTGGCATGAAATTTTTGCTTGGAGGCCTTGTGTTTACAGTGCAAAATCACAGTAGTTGGAAGAATTTTTTCATCTTTGTGTATGCAATTATGAAGTACTAAAGTTGCTTAATATACAGTTTGTGGTACTTGTAATTCTTTATGTTGATAGAATTGCTCTGTTATAGCTTCCATCAAACTCAATAAATGATATCCATTTATAATTTCTGCCTCTTCAGGTGCTACTTAAATCCTTTTTTGAAGAAATTAATGTGATTTGCTTCCAGGATTTTACTTGCTTCATTTTGCCAAATTTGATTTATTTATAGCTGGAAAATAATATCAGAGCCGTTACACCATTTGACTACTTTTATTTTAAAGAGTAATATTAGATCCACAATTCAATTTCACAACCTTCTCTTACAACTCTCGATGTGATAATTTGCAATTAATCAACTCGTAAATGGATCTCACCTACTTGTTATAAGGTCTCGCTTAAGGTTGTGAATCCTAACATTACTATATACATTTATAACCCTAATCTTATAAATTTTTTTCTCACAACCCCAATGTAATAACTTGCTACTCGTAATAATCCCACCTACTTAGTTGTGAGCAAAGTTACGAGAAAAAAATTATAAAATTAAGTTGTAAACTATCTTTATTGATCTCAAATTATACCGACTCATACCGTATGAGATGTTGATTGACAAAGTCTTCTTATACAAACTCTTTCATACAAATCGATTGTATTGAATCACAAAACCTAAATTGACATTGTGTATTCATGCGCAACATCTTAATGCAGAATCCCATCACTATAAATACTCAAGCATGAAATTGTTTTATTTTTATTTTTCTTTTGGAAGCATGGTTTGATTGTAACTGCACAAAAAGCATAAAGAAAGAGTAGATATTTGGTGAAAACTAGATAACCAAAATTGTCAAGAGATTAACACCAATGAGTTCAACTTATCATTTGAATTGAAAGAATGTTAGCAGATATAAACAGTTTCAAATGAAATGTGTCATTCCAATCACAGTTTAAATTTCTTATACTGTGGAATTAAATTTTTTGAGAAACTGTAATCTATAAATGACAATTCCATGATTATTCAGCCTCCAAATAGAAACCCGGCTGCTTGCTCTTCATTCCCATCAAAAAATTTGAGTGCTTGTATTACTGCGGCTCTTCCGAAACCTAGTTCAACAAGCTTTGCAACTTTGGCTTCAAAATCAGCTCCCTAAAGTCAAATAATAATTTCAATTAAAAAAAAATAGATAATAGAGGTATTGAAGCTAAATCAATCAAATTTTACCATAACACAATTGAACATGGCAGATTTACCTGTGTTGCATCACTGGGTGTGCCAGGCGTGATACCTGACCAATGGAAGAAAAGATACATCAGTTGTAGATTTATCAGGCGGCACAAGCACACATAAAGTTCAAAGTTCAAACCAATGAGTGTTTTGAGAATGCGGCTTTCAGGAAACAAAGGCAAGTGATGATGAAAAGATAGAAAGATTTCTAAAACTAACCGGAAGATTGGCCTCCTGCAGGTAGACTATCTTTCTTATCTGTTTGTCCTAATGTCGCCTGGAGAATTACAAGTATTCAATGGCAAAATTAGAGAAGGCAAAGTGCTATTGCTACAATTAAATCACTGAACAAGCAGAAACTTTGTAAAGTTATAAGGACCATTCTGAGAAAACAAAAATCAAATACTATCCATAAATGCAAATATTATCTGAACCAACTACGTATTTTTCATACAAAATTTCAGATTAGCAACAACACTCCAACAGTGGTATAGAACATCAACTAGAAAAGAATATCCAGTGATTTTCTCTAAAGTTCAACTTGGACTAATTTATAAGATAGAATCTGCATTCATAAAATTTAGAGAGTTCTATAAACCACAATATATCAAAAGCTCATTTGTTGAAATCATCATGCAATGCAGGGTATTAAGGAAAATCAGCTTGATCAAGAGTAGACATACTGCAATTCCTGAGCTGGATGCTTGTTTGGAGTACTTCTCTTCATCCAGAAACCTAGGAGGAATGTCTTTCTCTGAAAAGCACATAATTTATTTCAACTTTTCATAAAAGTTTTAAAATTAAAGAAATTGATAATCTAATGAACCATAGAAAATCAGTTTAACCATATACATGGAAAATAATGTTCATCATTACAAGAGAGTAACTTAAAAAAATTTACACCAAAACAGTGATTTGAGGACCGACCTTGCAAAAATGGTACAGCTACCTCCCCTCCACCAACTCTTAAAACATTGTCCTTCAAGTCAATCATACACTGCAGATAGTGTCTTAGTTAAAAACAAATATAAGAAAATATTATCAAAGTACAAAAATGGACTGGTACATCAGATATTAGAGCAAGAGATGATGCTACCTGGTGCTTTCGAAGCATATCTAGCCCAAAGAGGAATTCCATGTTGGGGGAATCCAGTACCACAAACGAACAGGGGTAGAATATATTTCCAATCTACAGGAAGGAGAGAAGTAAAACATATGCTCAACATAACATATAATATAGGTTAAAATTTCAAATTTCAACAATAAATCTGTCACCGAAATGTCAGTAATACAACATCAATCAAAAAATACCATGAGAATAATTCCCAAGTCTATTGCTCACATGTGACTTATTTGATGGAAAGGAAAGAGAAAGCACATGTAACGACTCATTCACATATAAGCGAGTTGGGCCCACATCAAAGCAAGGAAATTGCACACAAAAGAATGCATGTTTGGTAACCATTGGTGAAATCGCAGAAAATCATTGCTTGGTCAATCATTTAGAAATTTTATAATTATAAAGGAAATATTTTACTAAAAACACTATATGTAGCATTCAGTGATTTCTTTAACTTTCACAGAAAGTAGATTTTAATACCTTGATTGGGGCCACATGAATTCGACCAAGAATCTCAGACTGACCAACTCCAAGAGCCACGCCTTTGTAACGTTGATCTAAAAGCCTTAGCAATCTGTAAATGACCACATCAACAACATTACAACCACAGACCTTCCATCTGTTAAAATTGGTATCCAAATCTTCACTCTTAACTCAACCCATAACCATCTATCTCACAGTAGAGAATGCGACAAATTGTATGCCTTAAAAGCCATGCATGAAAGGCCAACCAATTATGTCAGCACCTGTCTTATTATGCTGACCTTGCTATTTAACAAATAATAAATGTTATACAGAAGCACATAATCTATAAGTATAGCCTGGTATAGAATGAATATAAATGTCCACAAGTTTATTCTTCACTATTCAAAATTAAATCATATTAAGTATGAACTTGCATGAAACAATCGTTCAGAAACACCAGCATTGGTATGTAAATCAAATGATTAAAGATATATGACACATACCCACAACGTTCTGCACAGCTTTTTGATATAATTGTTGACTGTGCACCGCTATCTACAAATGCCTGAGACAAAGAGAATCAAATACAGATACATTCTAAGTTTTAGCTTTCCTCTATAACACAAAAGATGCAAAATGCTGGAAATAGATTACATTGAGATGTGAAGAAAGAAGCAAGAGAAGTCCTATGACTAGATGAGTTGGATGATACATGATAAGAGAGAAGGTAACAAGTACACAACAGTATAAACTTTAGTATGCTATGTTGAACTTGGATGAAAAAAATATATAAAGTAAAATATTCATCAGCCAAATGTTTTCTCTATCATCTCTACCTTCAAAGGAACACCATTAACCTCCATGTCAACGTACAACATAACCTGAAGAATTACACAAGAAGGATTAAATGAAAACAAAGAAGCAAACAAATCATGGGTTACTAAGGTTGAAAAGCATACATACCACTCTTGCAAAACCCTCAGGGTTATGTTCCAAGGCAGCTGCCCAGTTATCATCAATTCCTTTCTGCAAAAGAATTAGAAATATGCAAAAGGTCACATAATCTATAAAAATCGTGAGGGCAGCCGTACTATAGCATATGGAAAGAGAAAAACAATATGATCAGCCAAACAGTCTAAACTTAAAATTTTTATTTGATACAATATACTGACCTGGCGAATGGCAGCTTCAATTTTCTTTTGTGCTTCAACATCAAAAGGATCCGCATAAAGAAGTTCCTAAAACAGAACAATAAGGTCATAGAAAAATCAGCTTCTCATTAAAAATTTACAGTGGATTCACAATGGTCTACCCAAATTTTAGACTCAAAAATGTCTATTGAAATTAATAGGAACAAATAACAAGAATTGGTAGTATAATATTTCGTGTTAAATTAATCCTTACCGGATATTTTCTCTAATTAGTTTATTGACACAAAGCCAGAATTATAACTAAAGTGGTTAAATGCAAAGAAACTTTAATGACTGGAACACAACTAATTAAAGTGACCAGTCACAAGCCTACTCACAAGCTCCTCATCTTGTTGACGTCGCACTATAGATCTTTGACGGTGTCTCTCCCTCAATAGCTCCTGCAGTTTGTTGAGATCATTTCCAAGGACGACTTGTGCCAATTCAGGATCGGCCTGAAAGTTCAACAACAGTTGAATGCCAAAAACCCACAAATTGAGTCATCAATCACAGAAGAGCAAATTGGTAAAAAACAGTCCAATCTACCTGAAACAGTTGTGTCATCATATTAGAGTCATTCCGTACGTGCTGCTGGAAAGCTGCAGGGTTCACAGCAGAACCATCGGGATTGAAGCCCAAGGTATTGGCAGGGGTACTGAAAAATTAGAAATTTTTTCAGTTACCAAAAAAGGAATGCAATAAATTTGATTACAAACTGTGAATGAACTATGAGAGCAACCAAGAAGCGAAAAATATCTATGGGCTATCTCAGCCTATCCCATGATTCAAGGAAAGGTGTCCTTTGCAATCTGTTACACAGAGGCTTTTTATTTTATTTTTTTCCGGTTTTTCAGGTTTGTTACAGAGAATTCAGACTAAACAATTTAGCAACACCAACTTTTTACATCCTTCTTCAATTTTTATCTGGAGTGACTTCAATTAATATGACTAATTAAACAGCTCAACATGCAAGACCATGGCATCTCTCATTCCTGGTAATCATAATATACATAAAAAACAAATATCTCACCAATTACAATTTCATATCATTCCTTGTATCCATAATTGGTATTCATACTAGCAGCTTTCTAAAAAGATAGAGACATTCCAAAATACAAAAGCACTCTTGAATTATGACATAACAGTGATGTTACAACCATCATTACTAATCCTTTACAAATTTTGTTTAGTTGTAAAACCAAAAATCTAAATCAACATCCAAATCAACCTAGATTAAAAACCCTAACACAGCATGCATCATTACTAAAATCCCAGAAACATTAAAGCCACGAACATTGCAATGCAGTCAAACACCAACGACATTCATTAATAAAAAAAAACAATATCCTCAACAAAAAGCAACATTTTTTAACATACCTAGATGTAGCATTAGAGACCATCATAACCAAATCCTGGTCTTTAACACCCAATGCACTCAGTTTCTCAGCATTCCCCATTTCCTTCCCATTATACAGCAGCTGTTGTTGCCTAAGCGACACCCGGGTCTGCTCAAAGCACACATATAAGTAAAAAAATTCACATAAAAACAGAAACCAACTCATTAACCGAACACAGATTCTTTTTCTTCATTATCAAAACAACCCATCATCAAAAAGTTGAATCAAACACTCCCAACGACAAAAACAGTAGACCAACTCATTGACCCCAAAGGAATTATTTTTCTTCATTACCCAAACACCCATCATCAAAAAGTTGAAAACTTGAACGAAAAGAAAGCAACTTTACCTCAACTTCGAGCAGAGCTTTAACGTTTTCAACCTGTTACAAAAAGAAAAAAATAAAAAAACCCAGAAATAAAAAGTTAAACTTTTTCCAAAATTCTATACAAACATGCAAAATAAGATTAGGGCTTAATTGAGGCTTCTTTACAGTTTCATGGGGATCAACATCTAAGGTAATGATCTGTTCATCTTCAGTCATTACAGTAATCTTCATCTTCTGTTCTCTTTGTTCTGATTGGATCTCTTGGTGTATGTGTGGAGTTCAATTCAACTTGAGCATTGGGTTATATACAGTGCTTTGGTTTCTCAGTTTGTTGTCCTAGTGTGTTGGGTTTGCTTTTGTTTTTACTTTTTAACTTTTAAACGTGGACTTCGATCGAGTTTTAGTTTACTTCTTGAAGTAGAAGAAACTAAGGAAGGTGGTGAGTTTCTCTGCAGTGGGCAACGCGGCTAGTTACTACATTAATCAATTATGTGAAGACACGTAGCATATCATAAACAAATAAATCGGGTACTTTTATCAATTTGGATAAATAAATAGGTCATCAAAGGGGTTACTCTTAATGAAAACCCATCAAAGGTAGGGTTATTTTTTAAAACCAATCAAAGGGTAGGGTTATTTTTTAAAACCAATCAAAGGGTATCATAATGTAGAGTTTCCACAAGTTCAGGGAACATATGTCAAATTTAGAATTTCTTTTACTATTATACCCCAAATAATATCTACACCAATCAACTTTCTCTAATCTTGCGTGATGACTGCAATTGATTATCTTTATAACGATCCCACATAGGTCCTACTAATTAATTGTAAACTAACCAATTACGAACTGTTATGTCAAGATTGTAAGAAAAAATTTGTAAGAAAAGGTTCTTAATTTAATATTACTTCCCCTTAAACATTTAATCTTTGAACAATAATGATCCATTAGGAGATTGATACTAAAAAGTGGTAACTGGTATAATCAATCTCGCCTATAAAGTAGCTCACACAATGAAGTACATTAATATCTTTTATCATCGTTTAAATAGAGATTAAAAGATTAATCATCCTAATAAATGTTTTTTACATACAGAATTGAGTGAACGTAAAAAAAAAAAAAAAAAAAAAAAAAAAGAAAAAAAAAGAAAGAAATAATAAAAGAAAAAAGAAGATTTTTCATTTCAAAGAATTTATTATACAATCCATTGATTAACATTACTATCATAACTATTATGGTGTAAAGTGTAAACCAACCAATGTCATAATTGAAATAAAACTTTAGGATCAAGCACCTGTCGCACTCCTATAAATACTTTATATTCATGATGTTAACAAAATTTTCTCGCTCTTTGGTATTACATTTGGGACCAAATGCCAACCATACTCCCTCAGCAAAGTATGCTTTTAACATTTTCATACATTCCCTCAGCAAAATGTAATAATTTGAGGGATTATGTAGAAAATTTTGAAATACACAAAATTTGACTTGAGCATTGGAGTCCATGTTAGCAAAAACCCTTAAGATGCGTTTGGTTAACGAAAAATTAGATTAACTTGAAGATTATGAAAAGTTAGATTATTGAAAAGTTAGATTATCTTGAAGATCACTGAGAATCTTTATAAAAATGTGTTTGGTTAGTTGATGGGTATGTTATATTAATATGTTTAGTTGAGAAGAATAAATTAGCGGATATGTTATTTAAATTACTGAATTGTCTTTTAATTAAATATTATTATTTAATATTGTTATTTAGATTATTATTTGGATTATTATACCCCCCTACATTTAAAAACTTAGCAAAAATAACCCTATAATAAAAGTTTGAAAATCAATAGTGCACCCCCACTAACCCAGCCATTGCCGGCCATTGGTAGCTAGCAACCTAATGGCGCATGGAAGGCAGGAAATGGCCTTCGTGCGTTGTATGGTCATTTCCGTCTAGATCTCTGCCTCAAATGGCAAATGGCCATGCTCGCTCTGCAACTATTTTCAACCTTCCGTGTCTTGATACGAGGTGGCGGTGGCGGTGTCACCATCGGTGGTAGGTGGGTGGGGTGGTAGTTTAGGTGGGTTGCAATTTGTTTTGAATTCAAGGGTAATTTTATCTAAAAGGTTAATTAATTGGGGTGAAATAGTAAAAGTTATATTCATGTAAATGAATTTAAAAATAAGGGTATTATTGTTCTAAAATTTTATTAATAAGCGATAAAATTATAACTAAAAAAAGATTATCTTGGTAATCTTATAATACCTAAAAAAATAGAAGTAATCAGATTACCTTAAATATTACTAACAGTAATTATTATTGGTATTTGAAGATTATTGGAATTTTATATTATTTAACAACCAAACGTATTAATCAAGTAATATAAGATGACATAACCCTAGTAATCCCACATAACCCCTAACCAAATGCCTCCTTAGTGATTCCCCTAACGAGCATATGGTACAATTGTTTGAAACAAAAACTCTAATTTTTTTTTTCTTTTTGTGACTGAGGTGTTCAGTTCAGTTTACACGTATCTCAACAAGAGAGACATTGATATTTACTTTCCCAAAAGCATAAACTTAGAGTGTCAAATGGTTGAGTCCACATTACTATTAACACGGATCCCAAAAAGGGTTAATACATCTAATTATATAGTTTAGTGTTAATCAATTACGAGCAATAAATTAATCTAAGAGGATTATATGGTCAAAACAACAGCTAGGTTTGGCTATTTTTCCAAAAAAATTACAGTAACCTTTCTTCTGAAAAAAAAAAAAAAAAAAAAGATTTGCTATTTGCGTCCTGATATTCTTGTGCTATATGATTAAGCTATGCTTTCTCCAAACTCCCAAGATCAGCACACACACGGAGCAGGTCCCAATAAATCTCTCCCATCTTTTATTCTCTGTGCGTGTTCTCTTCAAATACACCAAAGACTCAGCGACCAATCTCTTCAATTCAAACCCACTTGAGAGTTTTAAATGCAGATCACTCCCTGAAATAAAGATTGAAACTTGAGCCAGTTGATGCAGAGAATCATAACTAAATCGCTACTTTTATTTTTCTCAATTGCACCCCCAGCTGAATTCATTGAATGATTCATTGATCGGCTTTTAAAGATGTCAAGCTCGCAGGTCACCAAGCGAACTAAGTACAAAACCTCCGTCAAAGACCCCGGCTCTCCCGGTGTTCTTAGAATGGTTTCTCTCATTTTCTCTTCACAACTTGTTATCGTTTCCATTCTTTTATGTTCATTGATTGTTAATGCTGTTTATTGATTAGTTTTTTTTTTTTTTATTGTTGAATTGTAAAGAATGAGCAGAAATTAATGTTCGTGCCTGATAATCGTAACTCTGGTACTAAGGTGGTTGTGGAGTTCAAGTCAATTCAAGGTGGGTTTTTTCTGAAAAAAGTTTTGATTTTGATGATATTAATTCATTTTTGGGTGTAACATTTTATCTGGGGTTCTGTTTACAGGCCATAAATATACTAAGGAGGGATCAAACAAGCCGCCATTGATTAATCTATCCTTTCAGGTTTGTGTTTCTTGTTTTTTAAGTCAGGTGTAAAGTTATGTTTTTGTTTGTGTTTATGTTGTATTGAGTAATGTGTGTGTTTGTTTCAGGGGGGAAGCTACATTTTCGAGTTTGATAGTTACGCTGATCTCCATGTTTGCCGAGATTTTGTGGGTACGTCTTATCGATTTCATTGAAGGTTTTAGAGTTTTAGTTGCATATGTATGGGTTATATCATTCCTTTACTGTTATTGATGCTGATTTTTATTGCAAGGAAGGTTTATGTATGACTTTTTCTGTCTGCTAAATATCTTTGAAGTGCTTTTTTTTTTTTTTTTGGTTTTTATGTGCTGACTTGGGGAATAATACTCGTTAATTGAAACTCTTGGAACAGCCATTTTTACTCTCTATGCGTTATTGTTATCATTATTTTTGGGTTATTATTTACTTGTGACATTGAAGATATGCATTTATTTGTGCCTTCTTGAGAAAGGGTTCAGTGCCCTCTTAGAAAGAATTAATTAGTTTGTCAGTGTTGTTTACCCTTATGTTTGGAATGTCTTACAATTTAGTATAGATGTATTTGAAGAAATTGCTTAATGAGACTGCTGAGTTTAGGGTCTCAAATAGAGTATCTATGATTTTGCCTCTTGTTCTTATGTGGTATTGTGGTTAGTGCATCTTGTTAGAATATATACTTTTCTGAAAGAAAAAGGGGTGTTGTTATATGGTTGCCAATTAGATTGCTGTGTTTTGTTATTCCTTTTTTAAAAAGAAAAATTTAAAAGCAATATATTTTTTTTTTTTTCACAAACAGGCAAAGTCCTTGAGAAGTCCAGAGAGACTTCAACCACTGCTACTGAAAAAGCTGCTGTTACATTAGCTGATGAACAACTTAGTGCAGCAGAAATGCAGCTTCGAATTAAGCTCTTGCAAGAGGATAGGTAATTTCTTATAGTCATGTGGTATTAAGCAACTATTTCAATTTTATATACTTGTGTACTCAGCTTAATGATAATAGTTTAATCTGAGATCCTCCTTGTGCTGTTGAATCTCTTGTGTTATTATATCTTAGAAGCTTCACTTAATATGACTTATTTTTTTCCCCCAAAGCGAGTTGCAGAAACTTCATCAGCAATTTGTTGGTGGTAATATCTTGACAGAAGCTGAATTTTGGGCAACAAGGAAGGTTGGTTTCTTTTTGAAGATTTATATTTAAACACGATTCTTTTTATGATTAGTACCTTGTCATTTAACTTATGAACTTTCAGCTTTTTCTATTGATTTTTACCTTTCTGTTTCATCCAATGGATGAACATCTACCTTGAGTTATTATTCTGCACATAGGAAGACCAAATAATTATCAAGGACATATAATTGTAATTCTGCTGCTTATTCATAATGCAGAAGTTGCTGAATAAAGATTCCAGCATGAAGTCAAAACAACGGGTTGGTTTTAAAAGTGTCATGATTTCAGACATAAGACCATTGACTGATGGTCGGGTATGTTATCTTTTTCTCTTTCTATTTGGCAAAAGCTTTTAAGAGTTGTTTTCTCGTATTGAAGTTGTTATTTTAGCCTTCTAACTTTATCACATGGAAAAGTTGTAATTCTTATTTCTCTCTCTCTCTCTCTTTTAATTTTCAGACGAACAAAGTTACATTTAGTTTGACGCCAGAGATCATTTTACAGGTTTGTGTATTCTCTCATTTATTCATTTTTTATGTTAGGACAAATTTTTGTTTGCTTTTTAGAGCTTAAATACTATTTTTGGGCCCTAATTTATAAGCTCAAGAGGTAATGTAACATAATATCAAAGCCAAATTGACCAACTGGTCTTGTGTTTGAATCCCCTGACGTATTAGGTAAATTTTAATAAGTGTATTTTGATGATTGTATTTTTTGTTGTGATTATGTTTGACCCATATACAAGAGCCCATGAGGGAGCATGTTAGAGCTTAAATATTGTTTTTGGGCCCTTGTAAACTTAAGCTTGTTGGTCAATTGGTAACTTAACACTTCTCAAGTGGTCTGGAATATACTTTTATAGCATTTGGCTTACCATTGTGTTCCTTTTCTTTACTTTTGTTTCTTTTGTATAAATGGATAAATTTTCTTTCAGATTTTTGCGGAGAAACCAGCTGTTCACCGGGCATATTTGAATTTTGTTCCCAAAAAGGTAGTGACAACCTTGAAACTTCTTTTTGAATTCTTTAGGCAATTTTCTTTCAGAATTATGAATTTCTGCTTTGGTATTTTTGGTGTGTAATATATGTAAATTGGTCTTAGATGACAGAAATGGAATTCTGGACCAAATATTGTAGAGCAGAATACCTCAACCGTACGAAAAATGTTCATGCTGTTGCAGCAGAGGCTGCTGAAGATGAAGAGCTTGCTGTTTTTCTGAAGGAAGATGATATATTGGCAAGGGAAGTTCGTAAGAAGGTGCTTTTCTTGGAAAGCTGGATCCTTGATACTCTGTTGTTCCATTAACATTTTTTAAATGTAAAAGGCTTCCTACTTTTTCTTTCGTCTTCTAATATATTGTGTTAAGAGCCTTTATATAATTGCAGATTAGACGGGTTGATCCAACCTTAGACATAGAAGCTGATGAAGGGGATGATTACACCCATCTGCCTGTAAGTTGGATGACACCATTCTCCAATTTTATTCATTTCTCTGTTCTTTCCTTTTTCCTGATCTGTAATAGATTTTTTTTTTCTTCTTATTTTCAAGTTTCCAACTCTATCTTGAGTGTAAATTATATTTTATATTATCAGTGCATATGCTGTTCCTAAAAATTCATTTGTTGTCAAAAGTCTGATGGGTGCTTCTTTTAATTTTCTATTGGTTTGAACCATTTTTGTTTCATTTTCAAATATCAGTTGCATATTTTCAATTGCAGGATCATGGGATTTTACGTGATGGTAGCAAGGAAGTAAATGAATCTCAGAATGAATTTTATAGAAGGACTCTGCTGCAAGACCTTAATCGGCATGCTGCTGTTGTTCTTGAAGGAAGAACTGTAGGTAAGGCACTCCATTCAATTTTCTCTTTTCTTCATGTTTAAATTACACATGAAATATTTGATAGCTGATTCTAATCTGTTGGAAATATTTATCATATGTTCCTGTTCCCCTTGAATCTCATATGGTATATTTTTTTCATTTATATCCTGAAAACATGTTACACCAAGTTTTTGTGGGCTATTTTTCAATAAACTTATATATATGTATTTTTCTTGACTTTCGTAAACCTGAATTTAGATGTTGAAAGGGAAGACAACACAAAGGCTGTAGCAGAGGCACTTGCACATTCAAAGCAGGGTAAGTATGGTTTAGATTTCCTTTCTTTTATACCAATTGAGTTTAAGCTCCCCACCCTGCTATACAACAGCAAAAAAAAAAAAAAAATCAGTTCAAGATCAGTTATATAGGAAGTGTTGTTACTTTACTGTTATTTAATATAGGCAAGCAAGGAGCTGATGGAAATGAAAACGAGGATAGATTAGAGAGAATCGCCCGGGTTGCACCAATTGAGGATCTCCAACCACCAGATAGTCTTCCTTTAGCCCCACTTAGCATTAAGGTTTGACTTTCTTATCACACTTTGCTATCAGTTTATGGTTGTCGCATATAATTTATGTCAAATTTATGGAACCAGGATGCTCGGGAATACTTTGATTCTCAACAAGTTAATGCACTAAAAACCTCCAGAGATGCATCGGCAAGGAGGGAATCACGGAACTGCAACACCCAGGAAGCATATGCTTCTATGAGGAATGCTATTTCCGAGATTAAAGAAAATGGATTAAGTGATCCAATAGTTAGTTCTGATGTTGCCATTAAGGTATTTAGCATATTTGGATGTGATAATCAGTATTCCGTTTCTAATAGAAATGAGGAGATATATTTTATTAATGCAAGTGTTTAACTGTTCAACTTTATTTGTAGGTTTTTAATGGGTTGACTCAGAATATCTCTAGCATCAAATATCATCTCGGGAAGAATCCTCGGGAGAGTGTTCTAGATAGATTGCCAGATACAACTAGAGAGAGACTTCTATTTGTGAGTTATCCTCACTCCTATAAACTATATATAGTTGCTTTTCCAAATATAGTGGGGATTGGCTCACGCTTGTCATTTTCTTTACTATCAATATAATCCTTTCAACAATCAGAAAAAAGAAAGTTACTTTACAAAATATATAAGGTTTTATCTGGTTTATGACACGACATGTTCTGTCTTAGACTTCAAATTCAATGAGTCAGATGTTTGTTTCTTGTTGAACTTATTAATTCTGTTGCTAGATTTTGGTATAGTTTCCAGTGAAATCATGTTGACAAGGAAAACATTATTCTCTGCAGCATTGGACAACGATTCAAGAATTACTGAGGCATTTTTGGTCTTCATATCCAATCACCACTCCATATCTTTATACTAAGGTAATGACTTTAATTCTCTTCTTGCGATGAGGTTCCTCTATCATACCTTATTTCAAACTGAGATTTGGTGTTTCCTAGGAATGCTAAGTGTTTATAAGTCAAACAATTTATCACGTCATTAGTTAAAAGTTTCTTCCTCTTTTGGGATGCTTGAAGTGTTGACCTACAATACATAGACTTCGGTAGGCAAAATTTTGATGGTATCGAGAGGTTTGGATTTTCATGTTTATCATGGTGAGGATATAGCATTTGTATCTTTGTTCATTCCTTTATGATATATACAGGTAACCAGACTGAAGGATGCCATGTCAAATATTTATCCACAGCTAGAGGTATGTTTCCTGCAAAAGTTTACATCTTTGGCTTTTTTTCATCCGTATGGTTTTGCATTGAATCATTTGCTAATGAAAAAAGTAATCTTGATAGAAAACCCAGCCAAATATACCAATGTACACAGCAGTGATTGTAGAAGCATTAATCATGTTGATTTGTACAACTTTTATCATGGGATTTATAAAGGACTTCAGTATTTCTTACATCTATTAACTTAAGCTATATCCTTATCCTTAATAAAATTCCAGGAATTGAAGGAATCTTTGCAGTCAGAGCTCCGGCACCAGGTTTCCCTCCTTGTTCGTCCGATGCAACAGGTCAGCACTTCTCTCCATTACTTGGTTCAACCGCATAACCTCTCCTATTCTCCCTTGATCAGTGGTTTTTGATTGTGGTTTCCAATCACATTCATATCTTATAAATGTAATAAATGAGTGATATGTTGTCAGGTAGTCTGTCCGTCACTCAATCGCACTGCTGATGTTTGAAATAACGTGAAAGTGAATTACTAGAAATAATTTCATGTTGGTAAAGTAATGACATTATTTAAGAAAAGCATCTCTGCCCATTAGCTTGGATTATGTTTGTATTTTGCATGTTAATGTAATACGGAACTCATGGAAAACAGCACTTTGGTGTAGGCTTTAGATGCTGCAATTCAACATCATGATGTCGACATGCAGAAGAGATCGGCAAAGAGTGGAGAGAAACCAAATGGATATACCTAGTGGAAGAACTCAGTATCGATCATCAATTTGCTAGAACAATACTGTGATATTGTTTGCTGCTTCCAGCGGTATCATCTTTGTACAAATGTGCATCGAATCAATTTTGTTGTGAGCTTATGCGTGATTAACGGCAATGCTTCAATCCTATGTAAAAATATACTTTCAAATTCATCAGGTGGTAGCCATATTTATACAATTCATTGTTCTTCTAAAATTTTCACAGCTAAATACCACAGTTTTCTCAAGTTTTGCCAATTGAACTTGTTCTTCTGAATGCTTACCATTCATTAGTGCTGGTTGTTAAAAATAGATGACTTGTGAGAGTTCTTAATGGGACATGGACCTGTCAAAAACTCTATTAAGGCTGTTTCATTTCCACAGCCTGATAACTCTATTAAGGCTGTTTCATTTCCACAGCCTGACAGGACATCAGGCTGCTGAATCTGAATTTGTAATGTGAATCTGAACATGGTTTATCAGTCATAAAATCTTGTCTATTCTTCTAAACAATCTGGTAAAGCCATGAACTTCCAGGCAACTTATGTGCACTTCTGTGAGACAACTCAGCAGCCAAAAAAAAAGATCTTAAGTTTTCAACTTAATGGAGTCTTATGCAGCTGCTGACCTGAGCATCAAAAAAGCACTAAAAACGTTCGTGGGAATTTCAATTCAATTAGAATGTCAAAAATTCTTAATTCAAATTATATTTAACTACAATCATTACATCACATGCTTTTGAAAGACAACTCAGCACTCAGCAGCAAAAAGGATCTTAAATTTTCAACCCAACAGAGCCTGTTGCTTTGAGAATGCAATATGCTGCTGCTGAGTGCTGACTTGAGCATCAAAAAAATACTAACAATCTTCTTGGGATTTCAATTCTATTAGAACCTCAAAGTTCTTAATCCAAATTGTGTTTAATGCGGCAAAGTTTGGACTTTGGATCTTTCTGGGATCTGTCATATTCAATGCCAAAAATAAAACAACCCCAACAACAAAATTCAAATCACATTAAAAACAAATCAAAGAATATGTTATATAAATTCTATATTAAAAACCCATATCACAAAACACTACAATATAGATCCATAAACATCAAATTAACAATCACAATATCCTAATTCAAGTACGAAGAAAAACAAAGACAAAAAAAAAAGGGAACAAATTCAATACTAATCAATAATCAAGAATCAAACTAAAAGGGAGAAGGAGGAGGAACATAATTGAAGAAAGGTCTTCCCTTTCCACACAGAGAGCCATGAACGTTTGGATCACAAACATGCAGAGTATCCTTAGCCTTGTGAAAGGCTTTCTTGAAAACCCCGAATCCGAACAGCAACCCGATAAGAACCACCACAGCTATCAAACAAATACAAAACATGCACATCTTGGTTCCGCAACACATCTTGACAATGCCCTTTTGACAACAACTCAACTCACTCACTAACTCTCAATAAAGTTTGGATCTTGAAGATTCTGAAGTGGGTTCTGAGTAAATTTATAGGAAGTTATCGACGAAGAAGATGATGAAAGAATAAAAAAGAATAATATATGCTGAAGGCAAGACTTGGACGTTATAGGAGTTGTTGGCTTAAAAGGAAAGCAATAAATTAACATAAAATTTTCAATTTTGGAGTTGCTTTTGGATAAACCAAAAAGTGTTTTTCATGTTTTCCGTTTTTGCCTTTTGGTCTAGTTTTGTTTGAAGTTTAATTAATAAGAGTTGGAATAGATAAAGCAATTGTGTTTTTTGGAAGCACCCTTTGTGATGTGGTAAGCTGTCATTGGTGAGATTTAATAGGACATCACCAAACCTTTCAAACCTCTTTTTCACCTCCACCAATTATATTTTCATTCCTCCTTTTGGAATTTACATTTCACAACATTACCCATCTAATGTTTGATAATGAAATACGATATTGAGGTAACGTTACTTAAGTAATGTACGTTATCGAACAACGTTGTAACATTACCTATCTTTTATTGTTAGTATTTGTTTATATGAACTTTCAATAATTTCTTATCTCTAGTGAACTTTTCTATAAGATTCGAACTTAGATAAAGTTCTGACCATCTATCAGAGAAAAAAGAACAAATGAATCTTATAAGATTCTTAAAAAAGTTCTTCGATTTCTTTCCGAAGGCTGAAGCAAATACTTATTCATCTGCCTTTCATGTTCCTTGAATAATCAAGATATTGAGAAATATCCTAGAAAAATATTTAGGGAATTGGTTTGATTCTCTTTCTGTTTGTCCGTTTGAAAAGGGAGAAGGACATTTTCCCACCCAAGGTTTGGCAAAATGATACCTTTCCCACCCTTCAAGTTTCAAAATGACACTTTCCCACCCTTCTTTAGGTTCTGTTATATTTTCCGTTAATATTTTGCTGAAAAGACGAAAATACCCTTAAATATTTGACTTTATAATTTTTTTATTTAGCCAAAAAGTCAAAAAAAGAAAAAAATAGTTAGTCCCCTCGCTTAAAAAGTTAGGAGTAATGCTATGCAATTGTTTAAAAGTTAAATGACTTTAATATTTGTTTATTTATCTATAATGTCATCAATATCCCATCACTATTATTCAATAATCTACTAAATTTATAATATTTTTCATTTTTACTAATTAACCTAGAAAATCAATATTCCTAATTAATTAAATAAACAAAGGGAAAACAAAAATATTTCTTTACACTTAAAGTAATAAATAATTGAGTAAAGACTTTGACTTAACTAAATTTTAATTTATAATAAACTAATTAAGAAATAAACTATTTAAGGGTTATTTTTTATCTTTTTAATAAAATATTAACATAAAATACTAACAAAACCTGACGAAGGGTAGGAAAGTGTCGTTTCGCCAAACCTTGGGTGGAAAAATGTCATTCTCCCGTTTGAAAAAAACAGAAGGATCCCCAACAATCTCTCTGTGTGATATTGCGAATCCTTAATTACTAACGGATACATATGAAAAAAATTTAACCAAATTAAATAAAAATAGAAAAAGAAAATCTAATTTTCATTAAATAATTATCAAAAAAAATTTTTTTTCTCAAAGAAGTCCAATAACTTCGCTTAACACGCAAGCCTTATTTTTATTACAATATAGTCCCCCATAAAACGAATTTATTTTACAACACACCCATCACTTTCCTCATTCACTCTCTTTCGTCGACATCAAGCAAAACATCCATAATTTCACATCATTCCACACAGCGAATGAACTAATGGCTTCTCCGAAAACCCCTCAAGCTCAATTTGACATGCACAGTTTCTTCCCTCCTTATCCTCCGTCCCCCTCCTCCTCCGCCACCACCTCCACTGCAACCTCCTCCTTCTTCCCTTACCCTCCGCTATCCCCGGAGCCCCACGCTAACATGCACCCCCACCGCTTCCCCCCTTATCCTTCACCCCCTCCTCTCAACGCCGGCACCCAAATTCTCGCTCTTCTCAACAATAACAACAACACTAACAATAGTAGTATCAACAATTTTGGTAGTAGTATTATTATTGCTAATAATTCTTGTCAGAGAATGGCCAAAGGACGGCATGTTTCGGGTGATTGCGTGGCTTATGACGTGGACGTTCGTGTCGAAGGCGAGAGAGAACCGATGCAACTGGAGGTGACTCCGATTACTAAGTACGGGTCGGATCCTGAACTTGTTCTCGGTAGACAAATCGCTGTTAATACACATTACATTGTGTATGGGCTCAAAGGTGGAAATGTTAGGGTTTTGAATCTCAACACCGCTTCGCGCGCTTTGTTTCGTGGCCACGCTAAGGTATTTATAATTTGTTTTGGGTTTTTTAGTTTTGGTATTAAGTGTTCTATAATGGGTTTATTTTGTTTTTTAAGTGTTTGTTGTCAAATGTTCTGTAATGGGTTTGCTTTGTTTCTTTGCTAAAGCATTTGTAGTTTATTTTGGGCTTTAGTGAATATACTAATAAGTATTCTGTGATGTGTTTGTTCTGTATTCAGTGGTGAGATATTTGTAATTTATTTGGTTTTATAGTGTTTATTGCTAAAAAAATTTATAATGGGTTTGGTTTGTGTTCTTTGTCGGGATTCAGAGAGTCACGGATATGGTGTTTTTCGCGGATGATGTGCACCTTTTGGCTACTGTGAGTGTGGAGGGGCGAGTTTATGTTTGGAAGATATGTGAAGGTCCAGATGAAGAAGATAAGCCACAAATTACAGGCGACGTTGTTTTTGCTATTCAGTTTTTAGGAGAGAGTAAAGGAGATTATGTGCATCCCAGGCTTTGTTGGCATTGCAACAAACAAGTAATCAAATTGAATTGAAATGTTTGTTTGGGTATTTTGTAAGAAAATTGTTTGTAATAATGTTTTGCTTTGTTGATTTTGATTTTACAGGATGTTTTGGTGGTGGCGACGGGGAAGTGTGTGTTGAGAATTGACACTGCAAAAGCTGACAAGGGTGAAGGTTTTTCAGCCGAGATGCCTCGTCGATGTTCTGTTGACAGGCTGATTGATGGAGTTCAGTTAGTTGGTAAACATGATGGAGAAGTAACTGATATATCTTTTTGTCAGTGGACAATCACCCGCTTGGTTTCTGCTTCTACTGATGGCACGGTTTGTGCTTCTTTATTTGCACATCATCTTTCAACAAAAGCAATAATTTTTTTTTTTTAATGGTGGCTGAAATTAAATATGAGTGTAGCTTAATAATGGTAACTTCATAGTTTCAAATTTTATCATAAAATAAGGCAAAATAATAAAAGTGCAGTAATGGAAGTTCTTGGCTGGAGCTGTGTGAGGGAAGGCAATCAACTATGCCAATAATTTATAATCCCTGCTAGATTAGTGCAGTGAGTTTTCTCGGGGGATTGTTGTCAGTTTACTAACTTTTCTTATGATTTTTGAATTGCGGTTTTTTGTCTCTTGTCCCAAACACAATCCTTTGAACAAAATATTTGTTTACTATGTAAATTAAGTATATCTGTTGTCCTCTTTTTCACATGTGCAATTGTATGCCTTGTGATTGATTAATGTCAATAAGTGGATTGATTGTTGGCATGAAAATTTCTTGTTGTGCAACAGATAAAGATTTGGGAAGATGGCAAGGCAGGGGCACTTGCTACATTGAAACCACACGGTGGCCAACCTGTAAATTCAGCCAAGTTCTTGACTGCTCCGCACCAGGCGGGTCACATCATACTTGTCACAGCGGTACATGCCAACCTAGTACTTTATGCTGCTAAACAATAAGCATCTTCCCATTGGTCACTTTAGTTCATTTTGTTAGATGGTCAAGAAGGTTTTTATTGGTTAGAATGATTTTGTTTGTGGCATTCATACTTTTGCTTTTAAACTTCATGAGATGTTACTTTAGGGCTTTTGTCATCTTTCTTTTTAGAAAGCTGCTCTTAGACCTTTTTATGGCTGTTAATAATTGCACTTGCATTACAGCGACTCCTATAGTATTTTTTCTTAATTAAACAATTAAGCCGTTATTAAACAGATAATCTGTTTCCAGGGACCTTTAAATAAGGAAGTGAAGATTTGGTCATCAGCTAGTGAAGAAGGATGGCTGCTTCCTGGTGATGTTGAATCATGGAAGTGTACCCAGACATTAGCCTTCAGGAGTTCTGTTGAAGCTCAGGTTGAGGAGGCATTCTTTAACCAAACTGTGGCATTGTCTCAAGCTGGTCTTCTCTTATTTGCAAATGCGAAGAAGAATGCAATTTACTCAGTACACTTGGACTATGGTGCTAATCCCATGGCCACCCGTATGGATTACATAGGAGAGTTTACAGTGACCATGCCTATTTTGAGTTTTACAGGAACAACTGAGCCTCCTGGTGGACATATGGTTAAGCTTTATTGTGTTCAAACACTGGCTATTCAGCAGTATGCTTTGGACTTGTGCCAGTGCTTGCCACCACCAACAGAAAGTGTGGAGGATTCAGATTCAGGTGTCTCACGAGATGCAAGTATTGCTGACTTAAATGGAAGTAGACTTGGCGCATTTCCATTCCCTAATTCAGCATCCAAGCCAAGTTACTCTGAAGTTGCTTAGTGCCAGGTATCCTCTACGTTCTACTTCTCTTGAGGCTGCCGCTTTGCCAGAAAATATGACATCTAACATGGATTCTAATCCTATTTCTCTGGCACGAACAACTAGTGATACTAATATTTTTGGTATGGCGTCACCTCCTCTTCCACTGAGTCCTCGGTTGTCTAGGAAGCTTTCTGGTCTTGGAAATGCAAAAAATAGCTCTGAGCTGGGCCCCTCACTTGGTGAGCATGGCGGAAGCCAATCAATTATTGACTATTCAGTTGACAGGCAACTGGACACCATTCATGCAAATGTATCTGGTGTAGCTTCCTATGATAATGATGCAAAGAATGAAGAAAAGAAAATTGCAACAAAAGATATATCCAGGGTGCTTAATCCATCTATCATGTTCAAACATCCGACTCATTTGATAACTCCTTCTGAGATCTTAATGTCAGCTTCATCTTCTGAAACTACCAATATTATTGAGGGCAAGGATGAGGAAGAGGCAAATATTCAAGATGTGGTCGTCAATAGTGATGTGGGTAATACTGAAGTGGAGGTTAAAGAAGTGGGTGAAACAAGAGCTGCTCATGGTGATGAATTTGGTTCCTATGGAGAAACTCAAAACCATGTTCCAGAAAACAGAGAAAAGCTGTTTTGCTCCCAGGCTTCAGATCTTGGAATCAAGATGGCCAGAGAGTCTTCTGCAATATCAGCAGAAAATCATTTTGTGGAAGAGGTGCAGGAAGTTGATGGTGCTGGCTTAACAGCCCAATTTTCCCGACCTTCTGTTAGTGGTGAGTCAGAAGCCCAGGACTCCACAAAAGATGTTAATGGAAAGGTTTCAGGGTCAGCTGTGACTGCAATATTTGCACAATCTGGAACACCAAGCGCCAAGGGGAAAAAGCAGACAGGAAGCAATTCTCAAGTGCCAGATCATTCTTCAAGTGTTCCTAACTCAGCTGGTTCTTTCCGTGAACCTGGTAGGAATTCAACTCTCACCTCTGCACAAGCTAATTCTTCTCAAATTGCAACTATGCAGAATACGCTTAATCAGGTAATTGCTCACGGTTGAGATGCTGCAAAATCCCTTTTGGTACATGTTAAATTGTGCAATTTTTTTCTGCATTTTAATTGCTCAATATGCATAAGAGTGTCATTCAAGAATAACTAACATGAGCGTATTGTGAAGGGATTGTTTGATCACTTTCTGGCACTGCATAAATGGTTTTGTTTTTCACACTAATTATACATTTTTTATGTGCAGTAATTATATCCTGTATATTACCTTTTTAATCTTGATTGCTTCAATATTTTCTGTTCACTATTAATAAATTTTTTTGTATGGCGATTGTGCAAGCCTTTGATTTAATGTAAAATTGGATGTCGGAGTTCAACCTTTTACCTACGCATGCCAAATCTTTCTGAAGTTATGATCTGTTGTTCAGCTATTGGTCTTCGCTGTCATTCTTGGTTGAGAATCTTGGAACATGTTTCATGTTTGTATTTATCTTCTCATACTAGTAACACTATATTAGTATGTTTGCAAAGAAATGAAGGTTTAAGTTTTTGTATCTCATAGGATAAGCCATCATAAATATGACATGCACTTGCAATATGTTCCAGTCGCGGTCAACTTATCAACATAGTATTTCTTTTTTGTGCAGCTAATGACCATGCAAAAGGAACTGCAGAAGCAGATGTCGAGCGTGGTGACCCTTCCTGTAACAAAAGAAGGTAGAAGACTGGAGGCATCTCTAGGAAGGGGGATTGAGAAGGCTGTCAAGGCCAATACTGATGCATTGTGGGCTCGTTTCCAAGAGGAGAATGGAAAAAATGAGAAATTATCGCGAGACCGCTCACAACAAATAACTAATTTAATCACTAACTTAATTAACAAGGACTTGACCCCTGTAGTAGAAAAAGCAGTGAAGAGGGAATTGGCTGCAGTTGGACCAGCCATTGTTCGCACCATCTCTCCCAGTATTGAGAAAACTATTTCTTCAACTATTACAGAGTCCTTCCAGGTTTGAACTCTGAATCTCTGGTTCTTCTAAAAGTAATCTGGTTTATTGGCATCTAATTGATACTTTGTGCTGCAGAGAGGAGTCAGTGACAAGGCAGTGAATATGCTGGAGAGGTCAGTTAATACAAGACTTGAAGCTACAGTTGGTAGGCAAATCCAAGCACAATTTCAAACTTCTGGCAAGATAGCTCTCCAGGTCACAAGTTCAGCTTGGCTCTGTTTAATTAAATTATTGAATCAGATCTGGACTGAATAAAATATCATTGCTCAAATAGGTTGTTTATCTTTTGATGTGAGTTTAGAGAAATATCTGATCTTATCAGTCTGTTCATTTAGGATGCTTTGAAGTCCGGTGTAGAAGCTTCAGTGTTCCCTGCCTTTGAGAAGTCATGCAAAGCTATTTTTGAGCAAGTAGATGCTACCTTTCAGAAAGGAATGGCTGAACATTCAACCGCAGCTCTGCAGCATTTTGAATCTGCACATTCTCCCTTGGCTCTAGCTTTAAGGGTGTGTATTATCATGCTACGCTATACTATTCAGATAGAACCACTGACCTTTCTTTTCCCCTTCTTACCTCTGAGGTACATAAATCAAAATCTTTGGTTCTTTCAGGATTCAATTACTTCTACTTCGTCACTGGCCCAAACTTTAAGTGGAGAATTGGCAGATGTTCAGCGTAAACTTATAAGTCTTGCAGCTGCAGGAGGAAACCCAAGTGTTGTAAATCCCTTGATTCCCCCAACTGAGCAATGGACCTTTGCATGTTCTCCATGATAAGGTTCTCTGCTTTCTCTTGTTCGTTATTTACAAGTAACAATTGAAGCTGAATGGTGAAAGACTGAAAAGTCTTATTTAGCTGCCAAATAACATTTGTCATTAAGATTTTTGGTTGGCTATCCTAATATTAAGTACTCTCTATTCATGCTTCAGGTTGAATCATCTTTAGACCCCGCAAAAGAACTATCCAGATTGATATCTGAGCGCAAATATGAAGAAGCTTTCATTGTTGCCCTACAAAGAAGTGATGTGTCTATTGTGTCTTGGCTATGTTCACAGGTATGCTATAGTATGCTTTAGATTCTTTTGTCGGTCCTTGTACTCGAGTATTAGTTCCTAATGGGTCTCTTAGCCATAAGTTATTTAAATGATCTATACTAGTTTTTCTCTGTATACTTTCCATCTGTATGTGCTGGAGATTATTATGAGAAATGAACTTGGCTGAAATACTCATTACTGCATATTAAGTCATGTATGATTTTTCTTCCTTGTATTTTCCAGGTTGATCTACACGGAATTCTGGCTACGGTGCCTCTCCCTTTGAGCCAAGGAGTATTGCTCTCTCTTCTGCAGCAGTTGGCCGTTGATATCAACAATGACACACACCATAAACTTGCATGGCTAACAGATGTGGCTGCCGCCATAAACCCAACAGATCCAGTGATCACAACGCATGCACGACCCATCTTTGATCAAGTCTATCAGAGACTGCACCATCAACGTAACTCGCCAACAATCACCGGTGCTGAACTTTCAAGTATCCGTCTTCTCATGCATGTCATCAACTCCATGATGATGACCTGTAAACCTCAGTGACATGGACTTCTAATACGGTAGGAAACTGTACATATTTTTTTTCATAACATTGTCGGTTTTATCTATTTTTTTGGTTTTCTACTAAACAGATTAGCTTCCTCTGGTCGAAAGTAATTCGCTATCATGAAAATTTTTCCATTCATGCTTTTGATATTTTAATGACGTTTCTTTTGGGTGTTCTGTTCATAATCTAATTGAATGTCACAACAGTTTCAGTGGCATTTCCCTTTCAATTCCAAGCAAATCCAAGTTGTATCTTGGATGTAGGAAAACTTTTATGTTGTACACTCAACCGTGTTTAGTGTTGACATGAATGCACATGCAAAGCCTAGATTTTGTGAAAAGAAACTTGTTACTACACAACATGTACATAGAAGTCAGCTTCCTCTTTTAATGCAATGCAAATGTCCGTACTCTCATATTGCAAGACAGCCAATCTGGGTATTAATTCTTGCCCAAGTTATTAGAAATCTTTCTTACACGAGATCTGTTGTATGAAATACGTTGTTCATAGAAAGTAATGGATCTACCCTAAAAAGTAATGAAGGCAGCAGGTGGGGTAGATCCAATGGTGCAAAGTTTAGGGTAAGGTTACCCCATCTAGTAACATAGTATAGCCCTTTTAGGACTTTCAAAATTTTAGATTATCAATAACATCCCACATAACTTCCAAAATAAGAAATTCAACCCATAGTCAAACCAGTATTGCAGTTAGCAATTGCCAATTTCAATTTCATCAATCTTCTTGGATAAATCTTTCTTGTAAGTTATGTACTTCTTGAGTTTGACATAACATCAAATTGCCCTTTTATGGTTGTGAGGGTCTAAATGATAATTATATCAATTTAAATTAAAAAGTTTGATGGGTATAATAGAGCTAAAAAGTAATCCAAAAGTCCTAAAGCAACATGCATAGTTAACCACTTGGGCTTGCGGTCGGGTGGATGACATGACCTTTGGTTACTCAAGGTCTTGTGTTCGAGTATTATTGAGTTTGTAAAATGTTTAATTGACCGCTAACCGAACATCCTAGTCACCAAAAATAAAAACATCTACACTTGCAAAAGCACTTTTACTAGAATCACTTCTCTCTATGGAACAAGGCTTCCTTACCAAGTACTTATCAAACAAAAAACGCACTTAAAAAAAAGAGCTTTTCATGCCACCAAGTTAGGTATTTTTATTTTGTGGTGCACCACACCAAAATGCCAAGAAAGTAACAATAAATTAAAAGGAGCCAAACAACTACTAATATTTAGCATAAAAATAGGGCAAAAAAAGTCACTTTAATGCCAAAAATTATGTGTATTTACTCAAATTATATTTACATAACGTTATTATATCAAATTGCCCTTGAGGGTCTAAATGATAGTTATATCAATTTAAATTACAAATTTGATGGTATAATAGAGCTAAAAAAGTAACCAAAAGTCCTAAAGCATGCACACTTAACCACTTTGGTTTGCGCCCTGATCGGATGGCAATACCTTAGATTGTCCAAAGGTTTTATATTCGAGTATTATTAGGCTTATAGAATGTTTAATTTACGGGATTAGTTAAGGTATACAAACTAACCAAACATCTCCCAATCACCAAAAATAAAAACATTTACACTTGCCAAAAGCACTTTTACTAGAATCACTTTTCTTTTTGGAACAAGCTTCCCCACCATGTACTTACAAACAACAAAAACACTTTCAAAAAAAGTGCTTTCCATGTCCACCAAGATTAGATATTTTTATTTTGTAGAGCACCAAACCAAAATGCCAAGAAAGTAACAATAAATTAAAATGAGCCAAACAACTGCCAATGTATAGCATAAAAATAGGGCAAAAAAAGTCACTTTAATGCCGAAAATGATGTATATTTACTCAATTATATGTACATAATGTTATTTACATCGGCACCCCCAACATTGCAAAAATAACATTTGAACCCCTCAAATTAAGAAAAACAATGTGGGGTCACCCAAATTATAAAAAAAAAAAAATCCGGCTACCAACACTGGTCCGTTTCCCATCTCCGGGTCGGGTAAAATCCACCACGACCCGAAAAACCAAACGGCGCCGTTTGTAACCTCCTCCTATTTCTCCCCGCCAACGACAGATCATAAACCGCCCTCGCTGCCGGATCCGATAGCGTGGCATAAGCGTTATGGATCTCGATGAAATCTCGGCCATCTGATGTGCGCTCCCCTGATAAATCGGGATGGTAAACTTTCGCCAGGTTGCGATACGCCATCTTGATCTCTGTCAAGGAGGCCGTGGGGTGAACTCTCAGAACCTCGTACAAGCTCCCTCCGAGCGTGCCCACGGCAGTAGACTCCTCGGCCGCATACGAGACGGCAGACGGACAGGGGTTTCGCTTGTTTCGGCCGGAATACCGGGTGGAATTTTGGGGAAAGGCCGATTTGAGGCGGGGATTGGGGTGACTTTGGGGAAAGGGCGGTTTTGGGCGGAGATTGGGGCGAAAAAAAGTGGGGTTGAATTGTGGGTATGTTTAAAGTGGCGTACATAATTGAGTCTGAGAAAAATATTTGTGTTAAGTGTGTGTGAAAAAGGAAGAAGAAGAAGAGTTCATATATATAGAGTATACGTACAGGTCAAATGGCGGAAACGAAAATGGAAAACCGGTGCCTTTTGCGTTGTCGTTTTGACAAAAATCAGCGGATGGGGCCTGTGGTTTTCATTTTGAGAATCTTTAGCCTTTCTCAAGCTGGCTGCGGCTTTATTCTTAGGCTTAGCTAATAGCTATGGATTTATTGTTATAATTTTTTTCTATGGATGGAATATTAATGAAAATATCAAAAAAAATTTGTAATAATTAAAAAAATTATTTTGTAGTTGAATTAATAATGAATTTAATATTTTTAAAGTGAAAATATTCTCAAAATTTAAGAAGATTTTTTCCAAAATATTTGTCTTAGGTGACCTACTTAAATCTTGAGAGTTAGAGAAATTCGAATCTGAAACTATACGGTTTAATCATACATCTCAATGCTTATTTTATCACTTAAATTATCCAAGGATGGACGATCAATAAAACATATTTACTCATAATTTGTTTGATATATCTATTTCAAGTTAAACGTTTTTATATTGAAAACGTAATTCAAAAATTTTGAAATTTTCTGCTATTTAATATATTAATTCTGTTTAATTTTAGAAAATTTATTCTATTCATTTTTTAATCAAATAATACGCATTATAATATCTATAAAAAGCATTTTAATTTTTTTTAAATTATTTTCATATTTTTATTTTTATTAATATTAATTTTAGGTAATTTCTATTATTTAGTGTAGGCTGGCGGCTGAGACGCCAAGCGGCTTATAACTTGAAGCCGACACAAAAAACAAAACCCAAAAGCCAAATTTCCTCACACGTACCAACGTTTCTAGAAGCAAAGAGCTGCTTAGGACTATCTACACCCTCCGATTCGCTTACTGAAATCCAATATTCGACATCCAACGGTGAAGAACACTGAAAGCGACACATCCAAAGTTCCAAGATTAGCGTGGGCCACTATTCCAATGCGCGTTTTAAGACCATCCAATGGTTGTAGTTACTTTGGCACGTGTAGGAGCTTCTGGAAGCCTTTAATTTTTTCCACAAATAAATCTAACTTTTTTTTTTTTTTCTCTCACTATTATTGTATGAATGTCCCTTTCTTCCGTAAAAAACAAAAGCTTCTAGAAACCATCCTTTTTGTAGAGGAATTGTTTAATTATAATGTAGAAAAATGAAATAAAATAATATTTAAATATTAATTAAACAATTATCTTATAATAGTTTAATAAGAATTTGTTATAATAGTGGTTGTGATGGTGAAAGAGACCTTGGCAAAAACCTTCTAGAAAAAAACAAAAATACCAAGTCACGACGACAAACTAATACGAAAGTTTTTACTTGGTCGGTCGGTAACATTATCAAATCGGTAAACTATAGTATCCCTCAAGTTAATATAACCTTGTATATATTAAAATGTAAATCAAATTTTCAAACGTTATGATAATGATATTTATCTCACAATAATTCCCGTGCATTAGAAATCTAGATCTAAAGTTTAAAAAATCATAACGTTCGTTTGTTTTATTATTTTGGATATAATTTTAAAAATAATATTGAGTAGTTGAATAGGGGGGTATCACGAGGTAAAATTTAAAAATTTACAAAAAAAAAACCTCTAAGTTTGCTAATTTAACTAAACACCTCAATATATAAAAATTTTATAAAATGATAAAAACACCCCCATCTACCCACAGTGCCAGATTCCGGCCACCACTGCCGAAATATGGGCAAAAAATGGCTTTAAAATGCATACCGGCCAGATCTTGCGGGTAGGGCGTCGAAATGACATTTTTCGACCAGATCCACCACTTGGATCCTACCTGGAAAATACTGCATCTACCAAATACTGTCAGATAGTTAGAAAAGTCCAGATCTAACGGCCTGTCGATCAACGATAGCCAAGATTTGGCCTTTGTTGACTGTCAACAATGGCCAAATCTAGCCTTTTCCGATCAAATCTACTGTGGATAAAGGACAGAAGTGTAATTAGATAAAAACTCATAAACTTATAATTAATGTACGGTTTAACAACTCATTAATAATTCACGGATAGCATGAAGATTTTTGTTAGTTAATTAGTCCTTAATGCAATGTCCTAACTCTATAGTTTCTATGCATTAAAAGTATATTTCATTGAATCAAATTCATCCCATACTTTAATATATTGTATATTATATGATTTTGGGTGGGCATTTATGTAAGATGTTTTGTGAATGTGACCCCCATTAAAGAAAAGTAAACATTATATTATTTTATAAAATATTATTAGTGGAAGAACTGGCCGAACATAAACTCCTCCTTTTCAATTAAAAAAAAAAAACATGAAACTTGATGTGTACATTAGTGGATGTAGACATTAAACATTTGGGTTTCAAATTCAATTTTAATTGGGCAAAAAACCAATTTAATATGTAAATAATTTTTGTTAAAGTCAGAATTGGAGTGCATGGTTTGTCTTAACATGAATTGAGAGAGGTGGTGTCCCTTCTAAGATTCAAAAACCAATTTAATGGATCAAAGAAAAGTAAACAACATACTCACCACCACAAAAACAATTTGACCATTATAATGAAGATTATCACATTATCTCTAAGTAAGAATTTTGGTTCCATGGCTAACTAGAGAGAAAGGGGATAAGGACATAACGTTATCTCTAGTAAGAATTTCGAGATTTAGTTCGAGGAGTCATGTTCAGCTAATTGGATATATATAAGTAATAAAATACTTTCGAGGATCATTTTGTTTCTTGTATGATCCTCGAATCTTTGTTACTATTAATAAATGAGTAATATCAAGTCTATAATTCAATCTCATAACCTTCTTTTACAACCGTTAACATGACAACTCGTTATTGGTCAGCACACAAAATAAGTTTTGTCTGCTTGTACGGGTCCTACATACCCACTTGCGAGCTAACAAATGACAAATTGTCACGTCAGGGGTTGTGAGAAAAGGTTGTGAGATTGAGTTGTGGACCTAGCATTAATAGTTGAATTCTTCCCACTTATAGATGAAGGATTCTTCCTCCATGAATTAAAAGGTTGAAAGATATGAAGTGATGATAATGCATAGCTAATTATTACAAGATATAATTTTTCTCTTTTAGATGATTAATTCTTCTTTTATTTTGATCAAGTCTAACTTGGCATGGTGATGGTTTAAAGTGATAGCGATATGAGACAAATACAACTACTAACTTGGCGATGTGAGACAAAGAAAACTTATAGCAGTCGTAGAACTCACTTCCAAAAGCTAGCTTAAGGGAGGAAGAAGCCCCCACACACACACACACAGATATATATATCTTCTAACAAGCGATATGAGACAAATACAACTTCTAACAATTCTCAACTCATTTAAGTAATAAAAAATGTGCAAAATGCTCTCTTTATAAAATCTTAGTGCTTGACTTGCTTTAATTTAAGAATTCTTTCTCCATGAATTAAAAGGTTTAAAGATATGAAGTGATGATAATGCATAGCTAATTATTACAAGATATAATTTTTCTCTTTTAGATGATTAATTCTTCTTTTATTTTGATCAAGTCTAACTTGGCATGGTGATGGTTCAAAGTGATAGCGATATGAGACAAATACAACTACTAACTTGGCGATGTGAGACAAAGAAAACTTATAACAGTCGTAGAACTCACTTCCAAAAGCTAGTTTAAGGGAGGAAGAAGCCCAACCACACACACACACATATATATATATATCTTCTAACTTGACGATATGAGACAAATACAACTTCTAACAATTCTCAACTCATTTAAGTAATAAAAAATGTGCAAAATGCTCTCTTTATAAAATCTTAGTGCTTGACTTGCTTTAATTTAAGAATTCTTCCTCCATGAATTAAAAGGTTTAAAGATATGAAGTGATGATAATGCATAGCTAATTATTACAAGATATTTTTCTCTTTTAGATGATTAATTCTTCTTTTATTTTGATCAAGTCTTACTTGGCATGGTGATGGTCCAAAGTGACAGCGATATGGGACAAATACAACTACTAACTTGGCGATGTGAGACAAAGACAACTTATAACATTCGTAGAATTCACTTCCAAAAATTAGCTCAAGGGAGAAAGAAGCCCAACTATATATATACATAATAAAAGCCTTCTAACTTGACGATATGAGATAAATACAACTTCTAACAATTCTCAACTTATTTAAGTAATTAAAAATGTGCAAAACGCTCTCTTTATAAAATTTTAGTGCTTGACTTGCTTTAATTTGTGGATGTACTTTTTAATTTGTCTGGCTAAAGGAAGACTCACTTTCTTGTAGGTAATAATTTTTGTTTTGATAAAGATAAAAAGTAATCCATTTGCAATCACTAGAAATCATATTTTTCATGTTCATGCAATCTATCTTCAAATATTTTCATGTTGTTTTGTCCCCTAATTCCTTTAGAAACACTAACTTTAAATATTCTCGTGAATAGGGTCCCAAGTAATGAGAAACATGTAAAAAGTAGGTTCGATTACGCCTATTCCTAATTCTAAATGGAATATAAGGACGTCAGAATCTATATGGAAACATAGTATCTATTTAGATACGTTTAAATGACCCCTTCTCATAAATCCTATGTATATACAGATCAGTTATTGTAATACTCCTAGTTAGTAAATACGAGTACGACAAAAAAGGGTGCGGGTATAATTCGGATACGAGAATAATTCGCAAATAAAACGTTTGATAGATATAGTTCGCGAATAATATGTATATGCTGATAACATACGGAAATTTACAGACTAGGGTGATACTCAATGTAGTATCAATATGACTTGCATTCTACTCTCATCTTATCAAAAGATTTTTCTTCTTATAGGCAGATTTTGTCGTTGTCTGGTTTTGGATGTGAGTAAAATCAAAATGGGTACTGTGGTAGGAGGAAGGTGGTGGGTTGTGGTGTGAGGTGCACTCCACGTATGTTCAATATTACAAGTACATAACATATAGATTGTCCTTTTATTTATAAGAGGTCAATTTCAATTGAAATTTATATCTCACCTACAGCTACCTATCTAGCAAGCAAAACTTCCACCACCCACAATAATAATAATTCTCAGCTGGAATGCAAAATATGAACTATGAACTACAGCTTCAGGTTTTCCATTTAAAACCCTAGAGCTAGCACACAGCTTCAATATAGTACATAAGATACAAAATTTCACTATCATCTTCCATTTCTTATGATGGATTATTGCTATTTTGATTTATGCCTTTGTGGGTTCCATTTTGATGTGGTTGTTGTGGTTGAAATTCTATTTTGACTCTTTTAATTCATAATTATGATGAGATCAAATGTATGAAGAATGGTTTCGTGAAACCAAAAATTTATAGATAATACTATACTTATAATTCAATCTCACCAACTTTCTCTCACAACTCCGATATGCAATTATTACACGAAATGGGTTATGCTCTGCATAGGGGTCTCGCTGACAAATTCGCGAGTGCATGTTAGAGTTAGAAGTCAAGAGAAAATTTATAAGATTGGATTGTAAACCAGTTTTTATCCAAAATTTATAAGTTTTCGATGAAAAAGAGTAAAGTGAAAATCAAAATTTATACCTTTCTGGTGAAGAAGAGTTGCATAAAAACCCAAAAACAAGCCTATAAGAGTATCTCCAATTGTACTTTTTATTTTAAAAAACATCTTTTATATAAATAAAGAGCATCTTTATTAATTTTTAAATATAAAAGAACACAATTTTTATTCAAATCTAATAGATTCATTAAATTTAATGAAGATGCTCTTTATTTTTAAGAAAGAGACTTAATGGAAGAGAGAATTAATAAATAAAATACATAGGAACTTGTAGTTTATTAATTAAAATCAGGATAGAGAGTAAAATTTGATTCTCTAAATGAGGAGAGTCAAACTCACTCTTTAATTTATATTTTAAAGATAAAGAGTCTGTTGCACTCTTGTTTTTATAGATAAACTCTTTATAATAAAGAGTTTGGATTACATAAAGAGTCCTTTAGAGATGCTCTAAGAGCAAAAAACAATTACGTACCACACTCAAAACACATAATATCTACATATTATACAAACTAATAAATTTTTTTTTTTATGGAGAATGGCTGCATAATACTGAAAAAACAAACCTAATATATATATATTCAAAACAAATAACACCTACTCAATCAGGAAAAACAGTTATTATACGTAAAATTTACCATATATCGAGTTAAAATGGAGACTTAGAAAGATGTTTGTTTTGAATCATCTTTCATGAGCAAAGCTTCCCACTATCTAAAAATGTTAGGTTTTTTTGGGCTATCAATACCTACTAAAGGTTCAAACAAAGTTGAACCAAACTTTGCATATGCAAGCTTCCAAGTATGCGTAGTGACAATTCTTAAAACTTACCCTAACTTTTGATGGGGGCCAAAATCCCATAGTAAAAGATTAATAATAAATTAAATCACAACGTTTGATACACCGGTTATAGCTTCCCAACTGCTGTTGGGACTATTAGGTTTAAACTATATAGTTAGATAAACCAAAGTAGTTGTTTATTATATATTATACATTATTCTCGTACAGTTCTTAGTTGAATGTAATGACAAAACTTTCCCAACTGCTCCAAAATTGTGTTAACGTTTAGAAATTCGAAAATTGAAGACGGCTGAGAAGCTGGCACTTTGTGGAATGACAAATGGACTATGATACAGCTAAGTTTAAGAATAACTTTAGATAAGGTCAATGGCTGAATGCATTATTGTTTTGAGATGAGAACATGGAAATATTCCTTGAATTCGTGACAGATAAACATTTAGGCGCAGCCTTGAAGGCTATATATATATATCATTTCTTTTATGAAATATTAAATGAGGTAGCAGAGACTGTGGGCATGGAGAAGCACACCATATGTTACTGGTTACGTTAATTTGTCTGTTGAAAGGTAAGGGGTATTAGACCAATATATGCCCTCTGACATCAATGTGTGGATTCTGATACAATGTAAAGTTGGGATCCCAACTAAAAGCTTAAGCTTATAGGTGAGGTGATTCGAACTTGAAACCTTAGATTCTAATATTATGTTAAGTTACCATCTCACCTAAAAGCTTAAGCTTGTAGATGATGGCTCAACATATATTAGATTGATAGTATCCATAAAGAATCATTGAACAAATCGACGCCTATGATGAACTCTTTTATCTAATAGACTCTTATAATCAAGTAGATGTTGTCGGTTTTGGGTTCACACCCGAATTTGCTTTTAAACTTCACGCAAGAGACTACTTTCGCTAGCAATGTGAATATGACATCAACTTTTCATTTTCTTATCACAAATACATTAATGAAAACTTTTTATCTCCATGATATTTGGCTAAACCTCTGCAATTGTATCTGAAATTAATTATCTCTGAGCTTTATCCAAAAGAAACTTATTATAAGCGCACAAACTGATCATGGCCTGCACTCTACTCTGCAATAACTCAGCTGTGTTTTCTACATATTCACATGGCACCCACATGATGTTGTTGTTCTCTAGAGTTTCATATGATCCCAAAACTAGGTTAAATCGCTGCAACTTTTTTCAAGATAATGGATAAAGCAATGGACGTACGTGCCTTCACATTCATTTGTTTTGCAGGTGCATAAAATTTTGTGGTCTTTCATAGATCTTCTCTTGATATGTGCTATGCATGTTCTCTTATGGTATGAATTGTCTTCTTGTATCTTCAAGTTGGATTATTTATTGCTGGACCAAGATCTCTTATTCTTAATTGGATTGCTTTTGTTTATGCCATTTTGCAACTTGAAGCTCTTATTACCACAAAAGAGTAGAGGGATTCAATATGGGTTCTAGAATTCGAGTCCTCTTAGGTACTAATAAGAGTGACCACTGAGGATATTTACCCGATTGTTCACTTTAAGGTTCGAAAGATTAGTTGAAGGACGTACAAATTAACCCAGACTCCCTGGTAAACAAAAAAAAAAAAAAAAAAAAATTTGAAGCTCTTATAATTAGAAGTTTGCTGCACATTTTCTTTTTGGGGTTCACGACATTTGAAAATTCTTTTAGGCTTTTCCAACTTCTAAGATTTGGGAAGATGTTGAATAGATGGGCCTATCATGAAAGTTTGGCCCAATTAAAGCCTTTTTGTACTTGAGTGGTGCTTATTACTGCTTAATGGTTGCCTACTTAATTGTTAAACAACCCCATTTCTATGTTTAATTAAGAGTTAAACCATTATGAAAACAAAAATTTGTGTATTCAGATAGATATCATGTATCCATATAAAAATTTTTTCATAAAATATAGACTATGTCGTTAGTTGTCACTTTCATCAATAAGAAAACCTTTGGCTCCGTTTGGTTGGTTTTTGGGAATACTATTATTAGTATTCCCAAAAAAGTTAAACAGTAAAATACCCAAAAATTCACAATATTATTTAATATTATTCAACTTTTTTTAAACCCCCTAAATTTTTTAATTTAATTTAAATTAAACCTCCCCTAAATATTTTTTTAAAAAATTGTAAAAACACCCCTGAACAATCCACATTTGCAGATTAGGCCACCACCTCAAGTCCAAAAATGGCCTGGAATCTAGTAGAATGGTGCACTCGGACTGAATCGGTAGGTAGTGCCTGAGTCTCAGCCTAGGGATCGGATACGGTAGATGAGGTCGAAAAAGGCGGAACTACCGACTCAATCTGGCAGTGCACCGATCTAGCCTTTTCCGTCGATACTGTGAGATCCGGCCTCAAAAGGCGTGCATCTAAGGCCAAAGATCTGGCCGTTGATGGCCAGATCTTTGGCCGTAACCAATTGGTAACGACGGCCAACTCGTTGACCATCAACGGCAATCATCCGCTTGTTGGTTCAGTCGCTTGACGTAGCACGACCTCGATCGGCCGCCAATGGCCGATCTGAACGTAGATCGACCTTTTCCGGCCTGCATCCACCGTGGATCGGCCGAAAAAGTCCATATCGGCACACAGGTGGCAAGATCCTAGGCCTTGGTCATGCGTCGATCTGACGACTCAGCCACCCTCCCTCAGATGGTGGTGGCGTGTCCGTATTTGAGGGTGGGTTGGGGGTGTTTTTGTTAACTTTTAATGTTTTATTATAGGGGTATTTTGTAAATAAACAAACATAGGGGGTATTTTATTAATTTGTAAATCCTACATCGTAATACCCGCCCAATTTAACTTTTTTTTAACTTTTTTCAAAAAACTTTTCCCAAAAACGCAAAAATGTAAACCAAACAGAGCCTTTAAACTTGTTACCTAGGAATTTGTTCAAATACTGTAATGAGAGAAACATAGGTGTTTGTCACTAGGTATTTGACTAAATAGGAGCGTCCAGTTCTTATAAAACCTATCACTAAAATACCCTTACAGGAGGATAAGGCTTAGCATAGCAAAAAGGCTTTTTCATGAGATGGAAAATGAAAACTATTAAACCTACACAAAGTTTGTGAAAAAAATAACAAGCACTAAAACACAAAATTTTACAATTGTTTGATAAAAAAAAGTTTGAAATTGAAATTTTGTCATTTAAGATTAACCGATTACTATGATACATAAAAGATCTTTCGAGTTAAAAAACCTAAAAATAAAACCGTAAAAACAATATATCTGAAGCGGATAATATTTTGCTCGATATAGGATCATCTATTTAATATTTTTAATTAAACTATAGTTTGAAATCCAAATACTAGGTTGTTGAACGTGGCAATAAACAAATTTCACTTTCCATGATCTACCTATAACTAGAAAATTTTAAGTTGGACCTACATATTCATAGAGGGTGTATTACATTTGAACAAGTAATTAATATAGAGATCGTTATAAGAATCCACAAAAGAATCCACAAAGTAGCAACTAGTTCATTGAACTTGTGGGCTGCTAATGAAAGAGAGTTTGAACAAATTTCGTATAAGCTTTGAGTTTCTTAAACAAGTAGATACGTTCTACATGAAAAATAGTTGTGCGAAGCTAAAAAACAAACCCTCCCAACACATTGACAATGCTTCTTCATAAAACTCTTAATGAGAGAGATGTTACGTGAAAGGGAAGTGCAAGGAGTCGTTCTTTATAGTCGATGATGAAGAAGAGATTAGACTATCCCTACATAAACTAGTCGAGAGCTGGAACCTGATGCCGAAATAATAAGATGACTGAATAATCAAGGAAACAATTGATACGAAAAAACCACCACGAGTGTATTAAGTTCGGATATTGAATTGCCTAAGCAACCACAAAAAGTTCTTAAACTTTCATTAATAAAAATTATCATAAAAAAATTGTCCTATTACGACTATAACAACATTTTTATAGTTTGCCCTAATAAAAAAAACAAAGAAAAGAACATTAAACAAATTATCACAAAAAGGTCCCAAAACATTCAAATGAACCCAAAAAACTCTAGAAGTTTGCAAACACACCCCTAAAAAACATTAAAAAAAAAAGGCCTAAAAACCCATCTAAACGATTCCGAAAGGCTAAAAAACAACAAAACTCGTATCACAAGCCTAACTTATTAGACAATTTCAGAGAACCACGCTAAAATTCGTCGCATTCTGACATCATCGACATTATTCATCACTGTTCATTACTACATTAGATCCGCTTCCTTGATGAGTCTATGACAGGATGAAACCAGTAGACCTCAAGCCGATGAAGGGCATATGTGTAGACGTACCCTCTCTTAAGTATGATATGTGGGGTGCCACATGAACTGTTCATCAAAACTCTAGATCCGTGACAAATGGTCAAACTAAAAATAAATGATATTTATTTAGTTGGTATAAGTTTGTTTATTCTTATTGGTCGACATTATTGAAATGGCATTTAATTAAGTTACACCCCTAACCAAATAAAGCATGGTGGAACAAGTTTTAGTTGGAATTGAATGAGTTGGTTTGTATGCATTAATCAAATATTAAATTTCAATTAATTTTGTCTTTAAACTAACATGATATAATTGCCAACTATAATCTGAGCTGTTTCCTTTGCAACATCTGACTTGGCTACACCTATTTTAATCCATTTCCATGTCACATCCACGTCTTCATATCTTTTAAATTCAAATTACATTTTTACCCCTATAGCGGCACTTGCAATTTTCAAAGTGAGGCGGCAAAGTTAACACAAGATTTTTTTTTTTTGTGGTATTCAAGGATATTTAGATCAGTTTATGCGTATTTCGATTAATCTTTCAAGGTCTTGAAGTTAATGATCAGATGAATCTCTAATGACTATCTTTTATTAGTAGTCATAGAAATTTAAATTCATGATCTCTTGAGTAATACAGAGTTTCAAACGAACCGTCAAATTATCCAAAGATAATTAATAAAAGAAGTTTGATAAGCCATAGATAAGGGTAAAAATGTAACTAATTATATCTTGGCCTGCTTCGCAAATAAAAAAGCGTTAATCACAATTCACACATTTTGTGATGTCATGTAACCGAGCTCACGTGGCTGTTGCGTATCTCGAACCATCAGATTTTATCCGGTAATGATGATCAGCATGATCGGACGCTTTTCATGCATTTTTGGAAAGCCGCTTTGCTTTGTTTAGCTTCAAAATGAAGATATTTTCTCGAGATTTAATCCAGTATTTCGCCTACAAGTCAAACATGATGCTCCTGCAATAAATAAATTTGATGAAAATTGAAAAGTTCACATTATACTAGTCAAACTGTTTATTATCAATAATATTATGTCCATTTCCTTCTTCGTACAATGTTTAACATAACAATTCATAATTAGTTAATTCTGAGACATAATATAATTAAATGAGATTTATTTATTAACTGATTAATTACAAATTATCACGTAAAAAACTATTAATCTTAAACCCTAAACCCTGAATTCGGGTCAATGAACGTACAAAACCCGTGTACAGATGTACTCTTTTATGCAATGCATCGGGATTAAACTGCGTCTGTTCTACCGAATTTTTTTTCGAACTTTGTTAACTTTATATGGAGGCTGGTGGCCGACAAAAATGACTGGAAGGGGCCCAGTCTAGTCACCGACGGCCGTGATTCAATCATATCACTAGTTAGGTGAGTTCACATGCGAGATTACAGAGGATAAAAAGTTATATAAGTAAAGACAACAACGAAATAATGATTCCCGCCATATTGTTAGATATTTAATTCACGCAAAACGAGGAATCCCTTCTTTGCAATTTACCGCATTTCCAACTCCTGAAATTGTTAAACTCTCCACTTCATTTTCGTCTCCATAAATACCCCCCTCAGGCCGGCCTCAGATTTCAATCAATTCCTCGACACTCTTCGCTGCCCTCAACGCATTGTGTGTTTGTTTCCAGTGTTTTTGGTAGCAAAATGACTGTGGGGGCTGGCATTAGTGTGAGCGAGGGGAAGTTGACGGTAAAGGGGAGCTCTGTTTTGACAAATGTTAAAGAAAACATTGTTGTAACTCAGGCCACCGGTGGTGCATTGGTCGATGGAGCCTTTATTGGTGTTGTTTCTGATCAGATTGGCAGCCGCCGAGTCTTCCCCGTTGGGAAACTTGAGTACGTTTTCTTTTTTTTCAAGTTTGATTGTTTTGTGTTATAAATTTGGGATTTTGTGATGTGGGAAAGTGTCAAATTTTGATGCAGAAACTTATGAGTCTTTATGGTTTTGCAGGGGATTGCGGTTCATGTGTGTGTTTCGGTTCAAAATGTGGTGGATGACTCAGAGAATGGGAAATTGTGGCCAAGATATTCCGTTTGAGACTCAGTTTTTGATTGTGGAAGCACGAGAGGGGTCTCACTTCGACAATGGAAGTGAAATCGGAGAGCAAAACTCGGCGTTATACACCGTGTTCTTGCCCATTCTTGAAGGAGATTTCAGGGCTGTGCTTCAAGGGAATGAACAAAACGAGTTGGAGATTTGTTTGGAGAGTGGTAATTTACGTGATCATTCATCTTAATTTGATTTTGATTGTTTAAGCTCATTTTGTTTTCTTGTTACTGAGTTTAGGGAATTTCTTGTGTATTGTAGGGGATCCTGCTGTTGATGGATTTGACGGAAGTCATTTGGTTTTCGTGGCTGCCGGATCCGACCCTTTTGATGTCATTACAAATGCAGTGAAGTAGGTTTTAACTCATGAAATTTACTGACAATTATGCATTATGTTAGAGGGATTAAATGATTGACAAAGTGGTGTTTTGATTGATATACAGGACTGTTGAGAGACATCTTCAAACATTTTCCCATCGGGAGAGAAAGAAGGTATATTTTCTGTTTCAGGATTTATACTTTTGGCATCATCCATTTGTATAGTATTTAATATCATGGTTCTTTGTGGTTCAGATGCCAGACATGTTGAACTGGTTTGGGTGGTGCACTTGGGACGCCTTCTACACCGATGTCACCTCAGAGGGTGTAAAACAAGGACTACAGTGGTATTGATCTTGCCGATATGGATCACAGATGCTTCTTAAAATATGTAGTTCAAGCGTATTTAATTTGGGAACTATTGATTCCTGCAGCTTAGAGAAGGGTGGAATTCCTCCAAAGTTTGTTATAATCGACGATGGGTGGCAATCGGTTGCAATGGATCCCGCTGGTTTGGAATTCATAGCTGATAACACTGCCAAGTAAGCCCAAAAACAAATTTAGGATCTGTTAATTTGATCACTTCTATTTCATTAGTTAACAGTCTTTAAAATTGTGCTGTTTTCCTTCAGCTTCGCGAACAGGTTGACACATATAAAAGAGAATCACAAATTTCAGAAAGACGGCAAGGAGGGTCAGAGAGTAGAGGACCCAGCTTTAGGACTGCGCCACATTGTCTCTGAAATAAAAGATAAACATGATTTGAAGTATGTTTATGTGTGGCATGCAATAACAGGCTACTGGGGAGGTGTTAGACCCGGAGTTACCGAAATGGAACACTATGAATCCGAGATGGCGTACCCTATTTCATCTCCCGGGGTTCAGTGTAATGAGCCTTGTGACGCTTTGAACAGCATCACAAAAAATGGTCTCGGCCTTGTGAATCCAGAAAAAGTTTTCAATTTCTATAATGAACTTCACTCGTATCTGGCATCAGCTGGAATTGATGGTGTCAAAGTTGATGTTCAGAATATACTTGAAACCCTTGGAACAGGCCATGGTGGAAGAGTGAAACTTGCTCGAAAATACCATCAAGCTCTCGAGGCATCTATCACCAGAAACTTCCGCAATAATGATATTATTTCTTGTATGAGTCACAACACTGATGGTTTGTACAGGTAAGTTGTATTTCATGTCACTAGTTTCTTGGCGAAATTATTAAGGTAAAGGATTTATAATGAACTCTAATTTATGTATGCAGTGCCAAGCGCACAGCTGTTATAAGGGCATCAGATGATTTCTGGCCAAGAGATCCGGCGTCTCACACAATTCACATTGCATCGGTGGCGTACAACACGATTTTCCTCGGAGAATTTATGCAGCCCGATTGGGATATGTTTCATGTAAGCTGACAAGTTTTGATTTTGATATATTGGTGGGACTGCCTGAAGTTTTTATGCTTGATTCGTTTAGTCTATGGATGATAATCTTGAAATGAATCTTATGACAGAGCCTACACCCAATGGCTGAATACCATGGAGCAGCTCGTGCGGTAGGAGGATGTGCCATTTATGTCAGGTACAATTTCTGAATGATGGATTTATGTACTGATTCTTGCTTGCCTTAAGTCGTATGAATGTTTTCTTATTGACATCTATGTCTTGCAGTGACAAGCCTGGACAACATGACTTTAATCTACTGAAGAAGCTTGTACTTCCTGATGGTTCCATATTGAGAGCCAAACTTCCAGGAAGACCGACTAGGGATTGCTTGTTCTCTGATCCTGCCAGAGATGGAAAAAGGTAACAAAATAAAGGATTAAATATAAAAATTACTGGTTTTGGGATGCGTTGTTCATTACTGAAGTATATTTATTAATCTTCTCTTAAACTTGCAGTCTTTTAAAGATATGGAACCTGAATGATTTCACCGGGGTCATGGGGGTCTTCAACTGCCAAGGAGCTGGGTGGTGTAGGGTTGGAAAGAAGAACCTTATCCACGATGAACAACCTGGCACTGTATCAGGATATATTAGAGCAAAAGATGTTGATTATCTGCCCAGAGTTGCTGGTGCCGAATGGACAGGCGATGCAGTCTTATATTCCCATCTTGGTGGTATGTTTTGCTTACATCTTTACTTTGATACATTCTAATTCAGTTAATTTCCTAATAAATTTGTTCTGTTGCAAACAAATTACAGGAGAGGTAGTGTATCTTCCAAAGAATGCATCAATGCCAATCACACTGCAGTCGCGAGAATATGAAGTTTTCACGGTGGTTCCTGTGAAGGAATTGTCGACTGGAACTACATTCGCACCCATTGGACTAATCAAGATGTTCAACTCCGGTGGAGCCATTAAGGAGTTGAAATATGAATCCGAGGGAAGTGCAACAGTTGGCATGAAAGTTCGCGGATGTGGCCTGTTTGGAGCATACTCATCGTCGCGACCACAGAGAATCGTGGTCGATGCAGAGGAAGTTCAGTTTGGATATGATGAACAATGTGGTCTGGTCACTCTCTCTTTGAGAGTTCCAAAGGAAGAATTGTACCTCTGGAACATAACCATTGAGCTATGAGGACTTAAAACACCAACAAGACAATTAAGGAGATGCCGAAGATAGCTATTTGTTTCTCTGCAAGCTTCCTGTTCTTTCATCATGAAATGGCTTTAGCAGCCATAAGTTCATAGTGTTCCTCGTAGTTGTTTGTAGAATAACAACTGTAACCAATTATTCAAGGAAATGATAAAATCTTAATGTTGGTTACAGTTGAAATTGTTTTACCTTGATATGCTTCAATTAAAATTTTGATGTGGTAGCATACTCGGTTAAACGGGTGATTTTCTCACCTACTATGGATGCCATACTACCCTAAACCAAAAATCCGTAATCCCAATTACAAAATTTTTGACAGGGGATGTTTGGAGACCGGGGTTCTAAAGTTAACGAATAGATAAATTTTATCATTTCTATTGGCAATCAAACTAAAATGACTAATTTCCTAAGATTCTGAAGTTAACGGTCGGATAAATCTTATTATTTTTATTGACAATCAAATCAAAGAAAATTAAACTTAAGATCTTTATCTTATCATCTCACTTGCCTATTCCGAGATGATTTATTTAATTCTTGTTTATTCAATAATTCATGTATTTATATAGATTTTCAGTAAATAAATAAATTATTTAATTAAATACCCATAAACTTCAGTTTTACATGTTGAAGATATGATTGGTAGGTAAAACGCTGTCGTTTAATGTTATGCAGCTGAAATACCTTCTTCTCAAATTGAATAAACCTCACTAAACCCCGAGTACAGAGAAGAGCTATCATCTTCTTCGTCGTCATCATCATAATGTTTCAAAGCAGAGGAATCTTATCAATTCTTAAGAGAAACAAAGCTTCTCTAAATACCATCGTATCCAACCTAAAAGAAACGAGCTCGTTTAGAGCTGCTCTCTCTTCTTCACCATCATCATCTACACTTGCAAGGAGTTCCCTTTATGGCTTCAGATCTCTCTATAAGGTTCTCCCTTTGTTTTCCTCATTTTCTTACCAAGATTCAAATTTTATTTTTTGGGTATCTCTATTTTTGCCTTGTTTCTTTGATCATGTTAAAAAGATTTCATCTTTCCAATTTGTGGGTATTTTTAAGGGAGTAATGTTCATCTGTTATCTTAGGGCTAGATTGACATTGTAAAAGTTGCTCATTTACATGCTTTATATGATCAGTTGGTTGATTTGATGTAGAGTTAATATGTAAAATGGGATTATAAGGAAATTATATTGTTGGTCTTAGGGTAATTATGTGCCATCTACGAGGAGCATGTCCACTGCTGCAGCTGTGGGCGTTGAAGCCAAGGAGGGATTGAAGCTACTTGTAACTGGAGGTCCTCGAGCTCAGAAAATGGTTGGGATATGGCTTTTTGGCTCTGCTGCTTGGGTGTTTAGTATGGTGGTGCTTGGTGGCATCACTCGACTAACACGATCTGGTCTTTCAATGACTGACTGGAAATTCACTGGTGGCCTCCCTCCTCTATCAGATGAGGAATGGTTGCAGGAGTTTGAGAAATATAAGCAGTCACCTGAATATAAGCGGTAAGTGTCGAGTATAATACATTTTGCATTTTTGTAAGCATTTGAATTCTCTGCGAGCTTGTGGTTAGAAATTAAAATTTAGTTTCTGTTATAACTCCTGTAGGAACTCCTAAATGTTTTAAAGTTACATAATCCATTGTAGTTACTCATTGAACAAGATACCTTTGTAAGCATTTTAATTTTGGCTGTGTTTTCTTTGGTATATATCATATGTTTGTTGCATTTGTTCCATGGGATGAGTTTACACTGTCGAAGTTACTACATTGTAGATTGGAGGAATTACTGTGTAAAATTTAGTGATGTTGCTTGTTTTTTGACCTCTGGCAGTGTAAACAAAGGGATGAGTATTGAAGATTTCAAATTTATTTATTGGATGGAATATGTGCACCGTATGTGGGGAAGGGGATTGGGTATCATTTTTGCTCTGCCATTTTCATATTTTCTTCGTAAGGGATATATTACCTTACGACTTGGACTGAGACTGTCTACTCTTTTTGCCCTTGGTGCTGGTCAGGGACTAATTGGGTGGTGGATGGTTAAAAGTGGTTTGGAGGTGAGAAGCTGTTCTATTTGTTCTTCCTTTATCTACTCTACGATTTCTTTTCCTTTTAAGTTTACATTCTGGTTTTTCAGAAGTATTTTAAACCTTGAATATTGTCATTTGTAGGAGCCACCCTCTGAATATTCTCAGCCTAGAGTGAGCCCTTACCGTCTTGCAGCCCATCTTACTTCTGCATTTGTCATCTACAGTGGCCTCTTTTGGACTGCTCTTTCTGTTGTTATGCCTGAACCACCTGCAGAATCAGTTGCCTGGGTTCATGGGGCAGCAAAAGTGAAAAAACTTGCCCTTCCTGTGAGCATCATCGTAGGCATCACAGCTGTCTCAGGAGCTTTTGTTGCAGGAAATGATGCTGTATGTTACTATAATCGGTTGTCTTTTTTTTCTGATCTTTTGTATGAATCTAGTAAATAGCATAAATTTCCTGCTTAGAAACAACTGAAAATTATGCTTCTGTGGTCATTTTCCAGGGCCGTGCTTTTAATACTTTTCCAAAGATGGGGGATACATGGATTCCTGATGATGTGTTTGATATGAAGCCACTGATTCGCAACTTCTTTGAAAATACATCTACTGTTCAGGTAATTCTTTGTGCTAAGATTTCATATTATTGTTTAGCAATTGAATTTCTTGACTTTGTTGATATTTGTATCAATTGCTATTTGCTGAGGCTGAGTTGATTTGGCAGAAATGGGAATTGAACTAAAATTACATTTGGGAGGGAAAAAAAAAGGGAAGGGGATTTCATTTAAAACCTCTACTTGCCGCATAAACATCTACATGAAGGAAAAAAAATAATAAAAAAAATTCATTTTAGTGCTGCTTGTCATCTTCTTTAGTTTTTTGCTGGAGAAACTGTCAACTCAATCTATTACATAAATTGTTCAAAGCCGGCCTTTAAAGAAGAAATGTGCCTTTATTAAATACTGCAATATGCTTATACAAGAAATCACTTTAATACATGTTTATATAATCGTAAATTTTGAGATACTAGACTTGCTTTTTAGATATTGAAAATTTCGTAGATGATAACCCAGAACATGAGATGAAAATTTTCATCACTACCACTTTGATTATGATGAACAACACTATTCATTTTTAATATGTACAGCTTGACCACCGTATCCTTGCCACAACCTCCTTACTTGCAATTGGTGCTTTATGGTTGTCAACAAGAAAGCTGGATATACATCCTGCAGTCAAATCTTTGATTGGAACCACAGTTGGCATGGCTGCTCTTCAGGTGATTGTTCAGTCTCTCTTTACACTTGTTTATCAAATGCCTTCGTGATTCTATTATTTCACAAGCAGAAACTTTTTATTCTAAATTAAACCAGGACGCGTTTATTCCTGTTTATCAAATGTATTGCTGGAATTATTGCAGGTGACCTTAGGGATTTCAACGCTTCTCTCATATGTCCCTGTTTCACTCGGCTCTGCGCATCAGGCTGGAGCTTTGACTCTTCTGACCTTTATGATCTTGCTCAATCACATTGTACGAAGGCCTTCAGCGTCTCTTCTTAAATCTCTCCCTCAAGTCGCAAAATCATTCTGATAGCTTTAGTTATAAGTTCATAACTTATAAGTAGCAACAACATTGATTATTGGATACTCATAATATATTTTGACCTCCATTTTTCAAATTGGAATTCAATCCGATGCGCTATTGAAAAGCAAAAAGCTTTTGTTGTGTTTCTTGTACTGGGAAAACTCATCCCTATTCTTTGTAATTTGAATGGTAATTGACATTTGAGGCTCTATGACTTAGCCAAGTAATAGCTTCAACCACCCATTTCCCTTGCAATAAAAGGTAACAGAAAATCCTGCCTTCATTTTGGTCTAGTGAAGAACTTCATGGTGAGGATACTTTCTGGGGAAATTGTTAAAAGTCAAAGTTTGTACTGTTGATGGCAACATGATGAACATGGTTCAGGGTCTAACTTTTACTTGACCTTTCTCATATCTTCCAGGATTTCGTGACATGTGAAACTAATTGTCTAATACAATTAATAGGGTTTAGGGTTCAATACAACAGTTGAACTATCTCACTACAACAATATTCAATCTCCAACTATTTGGCTTGTGGTCGATGACCAGACATTAGATTGTCAAGAGGTCTTGCGTTTAAGTTTTACAAATAGTCATCTACCATATAGACGACTTACTTGATTCATTGGGTTTGTAAAGTATTTAATGGACTGTTTTTCTGACTTATTAAGCTTGTAAAGTGTTTAATAGACTCAGAGATTAGTCGAGGTGCGTACGGGTTCAAATACCCGATAAAAGAAAAAAAAAATGTTCAATCTCTATCGATGTTGCATATGACTATTTATCAAATGCAGGGGAACGAAGACCAATCTAATAGCTACTAGAAAATCCCGCCTTCATTTTGGTCCAGTGAAGAATTTTATGGTGAGAATACTTTCTTGGGAAATTGTTAAAAGTCAAAGTTTGAACTGTTGATGGCAACGTGATGAACATGGATCAGGGTCTAACTTTTACTTGACCTTTCTCAGATCTTCCAGGACTTACTGACATGTGAAACTAATACTATTAATAGGGTTTAGGGTTCGGTACAACAGTTGAACTATCTCACTGCAACAATATTCAGTCTCCAACTACATCAGCCAGTAAGGCATTAGGGGTGCGTTTGTTTTGTTATTTTGGATATGATTTTAAGAATAATATTGACTAATTGAATAGGGTGAGTATTATAAGGTAAAATCTAAAAATTAACAAAAAAACCCACTAGGTTTGCTAATTTAACTAAACACCTTAATATATAAAAATGTGTAAAATGACAAAACACCCCCACCCATCCATAGTGCTAGATTCTAACCACCACCGTCAGAATCTGGTCAAAAAATAGCGTTACAATGCAGACCAGTCGAATCTGTTCGGTCGTACGTCTATATGGTCTTTTTCGGTCAAATCCACCATGGATCTGGCTGGAAAAGGCCAAATCTACAGCCATAGTTGGCCGCAAAAGGCCAGATTGACAGCCAGATCTGGCATTTTCCGACTAGATCCATTGTGAATCTGATCGGAAAAGGCCAAATCGGCGAATTACCTGCCAATTTTGGTCGTTTCTACGCCGTTGTGATAGATTCCAGTAATCGCGGACGGTGGTTGTCGGAATCTGACAATTATAGGTGGGTGGGGGTGTTTTTGTTAATTTTTAAACTTTTTTTCTAGGGGTGTTTAATTAAATTAATAAATTTAAGGGGACTACAAGTAATTAAAAAAATAGAATAGTATTTCCCAAATAATTAAACAAACATATATTTTGAGAATAAGATTAGGAATATGATAGGGAATAATAAAACAAACGCATCCTAGGTTATCCAGAGGTCTTGTATTTGAGTCTCACTAAGTACCATATAAACGACTTATCTAATTTATTGAGCTTGTAAGGTGTTTAATAAATAATTTATCTGATTTATTAAACTTATAAGGTATTTAATAGATTTAGAGATTAGTCGAAGTACGTCCAACCAGGCCAAACACCCGAAAAAAGAAAATTATATTCAATCTCAAACGATGTCGCATAAGACTATTTATCAAATGCAGGGAAACGAAGACCAGTCTAATAGCTACTACGTGTCTCAGCAACTGATCAACACACTGCAAACACCATGCCACGTGCTTAACATCAGTACATCACAGCTCTCATCTAAACAACACGTCTCCCTCTCTTTTACTTCCTATATACAACTTTTTCATCACCAAACCAGAAAACATCACCAAACCAACAATGGAGTTTCAAACTCAAACTCGTCGTCGTCATCATCATCAAAACCGACACCACTTATCCAACACCTCCACCACCACCAAAATGGTTTCTACGACGGTGGCCGGTGCAGCACTTGGTGGACCGTTACTGGGAGTCATGGGGTTCAGTTTCTTGGCAACACTAACACTCGTTCTTGTAACCTCGCCTCTGGTTGCTTGATCTTCAGTCCTTTGTTGCTATCTGCTGCTTTTGTGCCTCGCCGGGGCCTTGACTGGGTTCGCTCTGGCCGCGGCTATGGCGTTTGCCGGCTTGTGTGCGTTGTCATGGAGTTCTAGGGAAGTTGTAAAGTGTTTACAGTTTATTGGTAAGAGAGTGGAGGAGCCTGGACGAGATTTTGGTGGCCCATTTGCAACAAATAGTTCATGATGATAACTCTCCTGAAGCACGCTAGATTAATTCCAGTTGAATAAGTGTTCCAATGGTGCCTTTTGTTGGGATTACACAAAATTTATATATATATATAAAATACAATATTGTAGTATGATATTGACCTCGTATATTTCTATTATTCCATAAATATTAGCGTATTTTTTAATTATTTTTAGATCCCTTAAGTTTATTAATTTCACTAAATACTCTCAAAAAAAAGTTTAAAAATTAGCAAAAACACCTCCACCTATCATACATGCCAGATTTCGATAACCACTATCGGTGGTAGTTGAAATCTATCCCTACGGCTTACAGCACGACCGAAATAGGCTGGTTATTCATCGATCTAACCTTCAGTGACGGCCAAAGAAATGGTCGTCGTTGATGGTCAACGACAGTCAAATCTTGGCCATCGTTGACCGAAAACGATGGCCATATCTTTGTGGTCATCGACGACCATATTTGGCCGTAGATCTGGTCTTTTCTAGCTAGATTTGTGGTGGATCTAGCCGGAAAATACCATATCGACGCATTACGACACATTTCGCGTAGGATGCGTGTCGTAACGCAATTTTCCGACTAGATTCTGGTGGTGGTGCCCGGAATCTGGCATTGCGGATGATGGAGGTGTTTTTGTCATTTTATATATTAGGGTATTTAATTAAATTAGTAAACTTAGGGACTTTTTAATAAATTTTTAAATTTTGCCTCGTAATACTCCCTTATTCAACTACCCAACATTATTCCCAAAATCCTATCCAAAATAATGAACCAAACGCAATTACTATATAATTTTTTTCCGATGACCGTGGTGTCCAGGTTTCCTTACGCACATCTTAATTAATCTTTCGGAATTTTTTAGAATTCTAGAATTATCGACCAAATAAGAGTTCTAATGGCTACCCTTATTAACAATCGAGAGGAAAGACTCGAATTCATGATTTTTTGAATAATATAATTAACAGTCCTTATCGAACCACTCGATTACTCAGAGGTAATAAAAAAAAAAAATGCATTAAACATTGCATGTATGTCAAGTAGTTTTATAAGATTGTTGAAAATGCAAATTTTCTGATAACATATGTTATATTTGATAACAAAAAAAAAAAAAAAAAAATGTAAAGAAAATTTCCTTTCATTAATATAATTTATTTTATTTATAATATTATATCCAATGAAAAGTGCATTTTATGTGAAGTAATTGCATATTATACAATCTTTGAGTGCATTTTATATTATTTAATTTCGTATTAATATAAAATAAGTTATGTGTCATTCTCCACCTTTGTTGTTGGTGCTCTTATATGTGTACCATTTAATTTCATATATATATTATCCACTTTGTAATTGATTTTATCCCCCAAATAATTTATAACCTAATTACTACTTATTTTAATAGATTTTGGCCTTAGTCCTCTCTTGTAAGTGACGGTCGGCAACTTTGTGTGACTTCTCGCTTAATTAAATCTTAGTTTATTTGATCACTAAACTTCAAGATTAATTACAATCACGACCTTATTCGGATTGTGCCCCATTAAAGCTTTTAAAATAATTATTTGACTTATTCTTTGATGTTTCTAGTTCTGAGTCAAGTTTAGGTTAAGCCTTCAAAGTTGGACATCGGTCCAACTAATCGGATATCTTTAAAAGCTGAAAATCTCATATACCTAACTTATAATCTTCAAGAAGTGATGGTGCCTTTTTGTCTTGTGGAATTTATCTTTGCTTCTAGACATCATATTTGAATTATTCCATTATCTATAAGATGCTTAAAAGAAAATTGTGTTGGAATAATATATATTTCAATGATATATTTATATATTCTTATTCGATTGAGCTGTAAATTTATGACAAGAAATTATTTATATTACTAATAAGATGACAAAAGCTAGAATAATTAATTAGTGATTTATAGTATTTATCTCCTCGGATGAAATCGTATAACAAATTAGTTTTATATGTTGTCACATATATATTGTGCCTTTTTTCTTTCATATTAAATCATTAACATAATTTATTAATAATCCACTATTTATTATTTCTCGTATATAATAATAATATATTATTACAATGCAAAAATATTTTGATTAAAAAATAAACAAATAAAATAAAATAAAACAGGCCTCCTTTGTCTCTTTCTACATCTGTAACTCTACATTTTTTAACCTCAAAAATCATATCTTCATCCACGCATTTCAATAAAACATGCCAAGTACTTCACATTAATTTAAATTTTAATATATACTTTAGAGAAATTAAATTAAAAAAAAACTAATTGGTACACAATTTCCCTCTACCCTATTCCATATCCTATCAAAAATACACATTTATTTCCTTATTTTCAAAATATTATTCTATTTTATTCAATTCATTTAAACCCCCTAGGTTTGTTAATTTAACTAAACACCCCCCAATTTTTTTTTTTAGAAATTGACAAAAACACCCTAGCAACCCACATTTGCCAGATTCCGACCACCACCACCAGAGGCTGGCTGGAATCTGGTATAATAGCGCACTACTAGCTAGATTTGATTGGTAGTGTGCCAATTTAGCATTTTCGAGCCAGATCCACAGTCAAAGATATGGCCGATGGCCAGATCTTTGACAGTAGCTATCAGTCGTTAACGATGGCTAAGATATGACCATCGTTGACGACCAAATGCGGCCAGATATGACCATCAATGGCCAGATCGAGCCGTAGATCTAACTGGAAAATGCCATATCGACGCATGAATGGCTAGATCCAGTCGGCCGTGTGTCGATATGGCAACTACGGCTAACCTCCAGCGGTGGTGGCCGACTGTCAGTATTTAATGGATGGATAAGGGTATTTTTGTTAATTTTTAATATTTGATTATAGGAGTATTTAGTAAATAAACAAACTTATGAGGTTATTTTTATTAGTTTTTAAATCTTACATTATAATAATAACCTAATTTTACTTTTTTTCAAAATATTATTTAAAAAAATATCTAAATAATAAATCAAGTGCACTCTTTACATTGTATGCGGAGAAACATACAAAAATTTTTGTCCTACATTTGTCTACATTTTTTTTTTTAAATTTCTAAATTAAAAATGCATATGTATAAGTGATTTTATAAAATCTATAAATTGGGATTGATTTATAATGTCTTGAAGAGGTTGATATTTATATAAAAACCCCTCAAAAATGATATCGATCTTCAGTAAAATATTATTAATTTTATTGAAATCAACAATAAATTTATAACATTTAAAGATAAATTTGTAAAAAAAAAAACACTAATTTTCCATTGGAGTCTAATTTTAGCAATAAAGTTTTAATATTTTGATACCAAATAAATACTTTTCTAAATTCTTATTCAGGAAACTGCCGCGAAGATGACTTTAAATAGACCGATAAATAAAAAAATACAAAAATAAAATCATTAAAATAGTTGAAACGAACTCACAGATCGGCTACGAATGCAAACAGCACAAACTTACATAGATTGGCTTGTCTTAGAATCGAAGTACTTTGGTTTTCTAATCATAGTAAACTTCTGTTTACACCCTTAAATCTGTCGAAGAAGAAGACGGCGAATTCTAAGTACTTTATCTTAAGATTCTTGTACGGTCATCTCACCAACTGCTTTTTTTGGTTTATTTTTTTGTAGGATACCCAGTTCTGCTTATGTTGAGGTTAGTTCTTTCGCAGATCTAATTTTGATAGTGGTTTTGATTTGAAGTTTTGGTTTTTTATGGTTGTTTTTGGTGCAAGATCTGATTTTTGGAGTTATTTAAAAATACCCAGATGGGGGATTTTAGTTGTGGGGAGTTTAGTTTGGTTTGAAGGCTAGTTTGATGCTGTTTGAGTGAGGTTTGAATGCGAAAGTTTTGATTTTGAAGTGTTTTGTGTAGGTGGCTGATGCTAGTTTTTGTTATGTTTTGAGTTTTGTAGAACCATGTTTTGTTGGTATTGAGAAAATTGCACAATGAGCACAAATTGATGGATTCGTTTAAGTTATCTTTCTGTTAATGCAAGAAGAGATGGAGGTTAAGTTAAGATTGGAGGGAGCGCAATCCAATCTTGAAGTAAGTTTCTTCATTGCTTGTTACTCGGTTTCTTTTAGATGATAATGTTTTATGACCATGATAGGATTGTTGAGACTGTATTTTTTATTGGTTGTAATCAATATATATTTTGTTATAGCAGATGGGTTCATTAGACGATAGATCAGTTGAGTGACTTTGAGGATGAGAGTCTTTTTACTCCGGAAGCGGAATCTCAAAAGGCACAACCTGTTCTTGAATGTGAACATGAGCCTATTTCTTTGGCTTCAACATCTCGTGGAAATAAAAATTTGCGGAATGGCGTGTATAAGAGCATAAAGACTGTTGTTTTCTCGAATAAACTCAATTTGCTTATGCCTTTTGGGCCATTGGCGATCATGGTTCATAACATGACTGGTCATAAAGTGAGTTCAGTTGTTGATATTTGTGTATTGGATTGTTTGCTTATTGTTGCAAAAGTATGTTTTGGTTAATTTGTTGAGATGGATTCAGGGATGGGTCTTCTTTCTAAGCTTGCTGGGTATAACTCCTTTGGCAGAGCGTTTAGGTTATGCTACAGAGTAAGCTCTCATATTTCTCTATGTCAATTATTTTGTAAAGTTTTTGTTTGTTTAGTAGCTAATATGGCTTTCTCATTTTTTGATACAGGCAACTGGCCTTTTACACTGGTGCTACAGGTATAATTCTCATAGAGCTTTAATGGGTAACTGAACAGTTGTAACTGTTGTTTTTGTCTTCTGAGTTAATCAGAGTATCTACTATTTTTTTATTAGTTTTCGGTCGGCAGATATGAAGTGCTTTCCTTGTGAAATAATGACAGTTTGAGCTTGAGAATACATAGTCAACTTGTGTGGAAATAGGATTCATCTTTTTCAGCCATTTTTAATTAGAACTACAATAATTGGTATCTAGCTAAATTGTTGACCAAAAATAATCTTTCTGTCCTTTCCATTGTCTTTCTTCCTTCTTTCTGTGGCTAACTTCAATCAAAATCAAATGCGCAAAATTGAATTTAGGCATTTTTCTCATGCATTACTTGCGTTTTGCTTACCTGTGTTCCACTATTGCTCCAACTTATGAGTATATTCAATGGACTTTACAGTTGGGGGCCTTTTGAATGCTACATTTGGAAATGCAACGGAACTGATTATATCAATTTATGCTCTGAAAAGCGGTATGATACGTGTCGTTCAGCTCTCATTATTAGGCTCAATTTTGTCAAATATGTTGCTGGTGCTTGGATGTGCATTCTTTTGTGGTGGTCTTGTTATTCGGAATAAGGAACAGCGGTTTGATAAGGTAGATATGGAAGCATCTTATCCTGGTCCTTTTGGCCTATCATGTGCTTTTGAATTGCATCACTGAGCCAAGTTATCATGCAGGCATCCGCTGTTGTGAATTCGGGACTGTTATTGATGGCAGTCATGGGCCTGCTCTTTCCAGCTGTTCTTCACTACACACATACTGAGGTGCATTTTGGAAGGTCAGAGCTGGCTCTTTCAAGGTTTAGCAGTTGTGTTATGCTAGTGGCATATGTTGCCTATCTTGTTTTCCAATTAAAAGGTCAACGAGAGCCATATCTCCCTCTCACTGAGGTTGGTTACCACTTTTAATACAAACAAGTTTTACTTTTTCTTGTTTTGTCTGGAATAATTAGTGGTGTGATAATTGGTGTGAACTTAGGAAGAGAATCAGGCCACGGATGCTGCTGATCATGATGATGGCGGTGATGAAGAGCCAGAGATCTCAAAATGGGAATCAATTATTTGGCTTTTAATTATGACAGCTTGGATATCTTTCTTATCAGAGTATCTAGTCGATGCTATACAGGTGACATTCGGTTTTCTATATACTTTCCTTTGTTGATTAGAAGAATATCTTGATTGTATCTTTCCTTACATGTAATTGAGCTGGTGCAAATAGATCTTACTGTTGATAAATTCATGTTAATTGGTGTTTCTCTGTGAAAGTTTAATAGGGATTATACTTACAATCAAAGCTACTTTTGCAGTATGTGAAACTGCAATTATCTATTTCCAAGACTATCCTTGATACGCTTTCTCTGGTTATTCCTGTTTTGTAGGGAGCGTCGGTTGCATGGAACATTCCAATTTCATTTATTAGTGTTATATTACTTCCAATTGTAGGGAATGCTGCAGAGCATGCAAGTGCTATCATGTTTGCCATGAAGGACAAACTTGTGAGCAGTTTCTCCATATCTTACTCTAGCAATTCTTGATACTATTACAATGCCTTGTACTAATGTAAAATTTCTCTGCAGGACATATCTTTGGGAGTGGCAATAGGATCATCAACACAAATATCCATGTTTGGGGTAGGTTGCAAAGATCGGATTACCCTTTTGTTGTTTATTACTTCCATTTTGTTTTAGTTTTGCTTCATTTGGAATGGTACGTCTAAAAACTTTGGGTTATTGTCATTGCCTCAGATTCCGTTTTGCGTGGTTATTGGATGGATAATGGGTCGCACTATGGACTTGAACTTTCAACTTTTTGAGACAGCAACTCTTTTCATAACTGTCATAGTCGTTGCCTTCTTTCTGCAGGTTAGTACCTTTTATACCAAGATCTAAAGTATTAGTTTCTATACTTGTGGTAACATGTGTAGTTATATATTGAGTTTGTTTTCATCTTATGGTTGCCGTTCTGTTTGCAGGAAGGAACATCTAATTACTTTAAAGGACTTATGCTCATTCTTTGTTATCTGATAGTCGCTGCAAGTTTCTTTGTACATGAAGATTCTTCTTCCGAAGGTAAGCGGTAGATGAAATTTTACATTTACTTGTTTGTAATCTCTTGTGCATTTGAATCAAATTTTATCATTGTATGAACACATCCTTCATACCACTTTTGGAATGAATTTCAATGTTGCAGATGATAAGAAATTAAAAACGTAGTCAACGAAGCAATCTGTTGTAAGGCAAAAAAATTCCTGAAGCTTTGGTCATACATCACTGTGTATATAGACAGCTTTCAGCCGCACCATTTTCCAGGTGTGCCCTTGCCCCTTGTTCGGTCAATTGAGCAGGTGTCTTGATGTTTTTGTTCTTTATTGTATCAGTACCTGCTTTGATGCTAAATGTATGTTTATGATGAGTAAGAAAATTGTGCATATTTTAGAGAATAACAATTCATTTCTCTTCGCAATGTAACTCTTCCTTTATTCTTTTGATTGGATTTCCATTCATTCCTTTCTCTGTTGTGTTCCTTAACTTCGCCACGCCGAGCTAACTCTATAAAGATCTGTTAAGATATCGCTCTAAATTCTGTTTAGATTTCCAGACAAGTCTGTATAGATCTAACTTCGGAACTTGGAAAAAGGTAAGAGAAGCTACAAGATAAACAATAAGATTTCCCTTTGTGGAACCATACATTTGTTACCATTCGTGATATGACATCAGTTCCAACTTTCTGATTCCAACCAAAATGGCATCACAGAATCACCTTTAGCACTTTCTTGGTTCACAATTTTTCATCTGTCTCTTGCTTCAGTACCGTTCTTCTGCAACCCCACTTGTGAACTGAGTCTACCAAGGGACTCAAGACCCCAAATTTTGTGTTAAAATTAGTGTTTTAAAACCCGGCTGGTTGAATTGAAGCTAGAGCCTTCACCGGGTCGGGTTAAATTATTTATTTATTTATTGAAAATCCTAGAAATTAAGACATTAATCTGTGAACAATTGAAGGTTAGAATGTTAGGGCTTTGGAAGAGGAATGGCAGGTGGGTGCAATGGTGGTAACATCGCCAATTTTCGATGAGTGAATCAATTAAAAATCGCAAGATTGTGTTGTTAGAAAAAGTTCACTATCGTCGGTGATTGGGGAGGCGAATAGGGGAGGGGTGAGATGTGTTTTGGTCAGGAGGCTGATGGGAGTGTTTTCATGGTGATGGGGAGTGTTGTCGTCGTCGGAAACAAGCCCTATTTGTCGACGCCGACGGTGGTGTTTAGGGTGTTTTTGCAAGATTTCAAATCCATATAGACTTATATAATTTTTATGGGTATTTTTTATTAGATTTCAAATTTTTAGACACTGTTTTGACTCGTTGGTCAAACCAATTAAATCGGTCAATCCGAGATCCATCCACTTTGTCGAGTTTCACTCCAAGTTGGGTTTTAAAACACTGGTTGAAACTCATTGATTTCTCGATCTAGGCGGGCTCTAGTCATCGAAGACCGAACTCATGACGTCAAGTGTGACGGCAGCCAAACAGTAGTGAGGTTACTTAAATTTAACAACAAAACTAATATATATTTGCTACCAAATTCAAAAGCTATTATCCCGAACGCATATACTAATCTCTCTTAGGGATAACCAAGTCCATGCGTCATCTAGTTTGCGAGTCTAATGAATTCACTTTCTAAAATTAATCTGAATTTGGCTACTTTGGCTATATATGAGTTGCCATTCCTACTTTGGCTATGCACAATGTGATAATATTGCGAGGATTATGCATTAAACGGCAAGATCATCTAACTTCAATGGTTTTAACTAGTGCCAGATTGCGCACACAATAACACTTTCCGAATTTGAAGCCATTAATTTTGTAACCATATATGAAATGATCACCAATCACTATTATCATATAAAATTAATTCAACTTTTCTGAATCCGTCAATCAAAATGGCTGCTGGCAATCACCATTTCCTGTTTCTTGTTTCACAACTTGTAATCATCCCCCTCTTGTTTCAACACTACTCTTTTGCTGCAACCCAGCTTGTGAATCAGGTATGTCAGGACACTCAGGACTCTGATTTCTGTGTTCGAACTCTCAGTGCAGATCAACGATCAGGCAACGCCGACCTCAGGGGACTGGCTCGAATCGCATTGGAGTTAAGCTCCGCTCAGGCTAAGGGCACACAGGATCAAATTCAGACTCTACTTAGCCGGCAACCGGGGCCGGATTTCAAGAGTGTTCTTGATCATTGTACTATAAATTATGCAGGGTCAGTTTATGCATTACAACAAGGACTTCAAAGTTTGGATGCTAATAATTATTCCACTGCAAATGAAATGGCTCAGGTTGGCTGGGAAAATGGAAACGACTGTGAGCGTGTGAATAGTGGAAGTGTCAAAGATGTATCACTTACAGGTTCCAATCAAATAATGGTGAAACTTTGTGATATCTCTAGGGTTGTCACTGCAAAACTTGAAACTGGTAAATAAGTTGTTGTTACAATAAGAGCATGTTATTGTATGAGAGAGTTCCATGAAGCTCCCTTGTGTTCTTCTCCTTGAAACACATAATCTTTTCTAGTTGTGAAACAAATATAATAAGGGAAAAAATGTTCATTATATATATATATATATATATATATATATATATATATATATATATATATATATATATATATATATATAACCAGTATTAGACAATTAATACTATATGTACAAATCCTGATTGAAATCAATCCTGTATCGCAATTGATTGGTGTTTATAAAAAAAGTGTATAGATATTCAATACATGTTAATGAATGATATGTCAATAAAAAAGTTATAAGGCTTTCTCAAAAGGCAGAACGACTTACACCTACCTAAGGTTTGGAGAAACGACAGATTGGTACTCAAAAGGTTTCAAAAAGACAAACAACTACCTTTCGTTTGGGAAAAGACTAGAATGCCCTTTGAGAAATATTAGTCTATTTTTTTAATTACTTTTAGACCCCTTAAGTTTATTAATTCCATTAAATACCCCCCAAAAAAGTTTAAAAATTAACAAAAATACCCCCACCCATCCATACTTGTCGATTCCGGCGGCCACTGCCGGTGGTAGCGAGAATCTATCACAACAGTCTATGCTACCACCGAAAATGGCGGTAGTTCACCGATCTGGCCTTTTTCGGCGAGATCGGTGAACTACCGGACATTTATGGTGGTGGCCGCCGGAATCTGATAAGTAATGGGTGAGTGAGGGTGTTTTTGTTAATTTTTAAACTTTTTTCTGGCAGTATTTAATGGAATTAATAAACTTAAGGGGACTAAAAGTAATTAAAAAAATAGACTAATATTTCTCAAGGGCATTCTAGTCTTTTCCCTAATGAAGGTACTTGTTTGTCTTTTTGAAACCTCTTGGGTACCAATCTGTCGTTTCTCCAAACCTTGGGTAGGTGCATGTCGTTTCCCCTTCTCAAAATACACGAGAACGTTTGTAGTGTTGAGTAAACGACTTTTTCCCACCCAAGGTTTGCCTTAATGACACTTTCCCACCTAAAAAGTTTCAAAATACTAATTTTCCACCCAAAGTTAATATTCTGTTTTTACCCAAAACCAATTTTGGCAGTGAAAATTCTTTTCGTCATCACCATTTGAACCTCTAGTATCCTCTCTATAAAAACCCTCTCACTTTGAAATTTGATTTCTCGTCGATTGCCGATCATCGCAAAGTTAGAGTTTCCTGTTCTTATCTGATTTTCGGCTGATTTTGACGATAAATATTTAATCGGTTACCACCATCAAATCCACCGGCTTTTACTCTATAAAATCCCTCTTATCCTGACTTTTGGTAACTCATTGAATGTTAGTTAAAAAAATGAAGTTTATTTTGAGTATTTACGAGATATAAACTTTAGGTGAGCAAGTGTTGTAAAAATTATTTGGCTTGAAAAGTGTCATTAAGGCAAACCTTGGGTGGGAAAAAGTCAATTACTCTTGTAATGTTTATCCAAATTTTACATACTTAAAATGTGTGCTAATAGCATTTAGCAATTATTGAAAATTTGTAAAGAAGAGATTGATTCCATTTGTAAAAGCTATATGATTCATATTTCAAAATCAAATGATTAGAGTGGGCACTAACTTTATATTAATTCTTTTTCAATATGGGACTCATTATGTTTTTTAATTTAGCAGGCCCTTTTGTTCATAAAATATCTTGTCAACTGGGTCCTGGGGGCTTGCTATCAAGGTTTTATAAAGTCTATAGTTTCATCAGCAATAATTGTGGTTGTGGGGTTACTTTGTTTTGTTAATAAAACTAAGGGTTTATTAGTGTTACCCCTAAGGTTTGGCTCAAATTTAGTTTAGGCCAAACAATTGGAAGTTTTGGTCAAACGGTAAACAATTTTGGCTTGGGAATTATACAATTGTTGAAAGTAAAAGTGGTCAGTCATTGACCAAAACCGCCAACACTTTACGCAAAATATCTTGTCTATCCTTTACACCGTTATATTTAACTAATATAATCTCTATTTTTAATAGTGATGGCAATGGGCCGGGCCAGGATGGGGTACCCCTTGGCCCAGGTCCAAGCCCAAGCCCGACCTCATGACACAGGCCCATGCCCGATGGGGTACCCCTTGGCCCGAGCCCGACCTCATGACACGAGGCCCATGCCGTCCGAGCCCATTACGGGTATGATAGGTAAAGCCCAAGCCCGGACCCGACGGGTTTTTTATAACCGCAGGCCCGGCCCAAGCCCGCCTTTTTTAATAATGTTTATTTTTAAATATTAATAAATTTTAAATTTTTTTTATATTTTAAATTTTAGAAATAGTTTTTAAATATTAATTGAAGCTATTTTCGCAAATAATTTAAGCAATAAGTGAGCAATTAAAACTCCATAATATTTGATTATACTAACTTTTCAGCTGTGCATAATATGTTATGGTGAAATCCACTTTTATAAGTTGAACCAAACCCATCTAACTCATTTAAAGGCAATTTTAACATGTTAAACCTTCAATATGAGATGAAAATTGAGGTTAGGGTTTGGGAAAAATGGATATATATATATATATATATATATATATATATATATATATATATATATATATATATATATATATATATATATATAGGATAATATTGTAATTAAATATATAGTATAAGGGTAAATTAGTAAAATTAATACTAAAATTTTTGGGGACGGGCCGGGCCGGGCCAGGCCTAAAGATATACCCATGCCCGACCTGTACCAAAGGTCGAGCCTTAAAATCAAGCCCAAGCCCGCCAACCTCGGGTAAAGTCCGCCCTTTCGGGCCAGGCCGGGCAGGGTACCCGAAAATGTCTGGCTCATTGCCATTTCTAATTTTTAAGGGTGTCAGTGTTAGTTTCCCAAAGTTAGAGGGGAAGAATTTTTCGTACTAAACCTCAGGGGGAAAATGTTAGGCCATAAAACTAATATTAGCCACTAATAATGCTAGTAGTTGGTTAAATATTACATTAAGTGCCTGTTCTTTTATGCTTTTTTATAAAAACTTTGAAAAGCAACTGTGTAAATAGGTCCAAATTCCAGGCATTGGTTGATACAAATTCTTTGATGCTCTTTGGCTATGGGGTTTCTGTCTTTTTCTTCATGCATACATATACTCCATTGGTCATCCTTTTCGTTTTATGGGAGCTGCTTCCTACAAAAATCAGATAATCTGATGCAACATGACAAGAATAAAGTTAAATGTTGACAGTGACTTGGAAAGAAAATATCAATCCCTTAAAAGCTGTTAATCAACGATGCTTCATGTGATCAAAAACTTATAAATTTTTCGTTTCCTCACCTAATTGTTTAGGTATGTATATGAATGGCTAGGAAATGTAAGACTTCGAACAAAACTTCCATGGCTGGTTAACTTCAAGGAATGAGCCAATTGTGAAAGGTTACTTAATATGGGACATAAAGGAAAATGGAGTTTCAACGTATTATTTAGTTTTCAACTACCCTTCTCTGATTAGATGTGTTTGATTATATTATACCTCGATATAACCACCTTGACTTATTTGTTTAGGTTTCGCTGTTTCTGACCATTTTATAAGAATTTATAATGAGTTTACTTGTGATGACAGAATAGGTCACAAACTGGTGAGAATTGAGATCATCAATTCTTGAAGAAGAAACATGGGTGATTTAGCAGAAGAAGAACAACAGTTGCCATTAGTTGGAAGCTTGTCTTCACCTGATGCATCAGAAGAGTCTATTGAAAGAACTGGTAATTAATCTTTTCTTAACTCTTTCTGTTTTGGCTTCAATTTCTTAAATTAGTTAAGGCAGAACTCGGTCTTCTGCTTTATATCAGAAACTAGCTGGCTTGTGATTAAAATTCCCAGGTTTTAACTTCTTCAGTTACCATCCCAGAACAAGGCTTTCTGATAGTTTTGTATCTTTGTTTAGATTAAGATTAGTCTTGAGCTATATGACTATGGACACTTCTGACAGAATCAAAAAGAATTTAAAGAGTTTCCACCTCTTACTAGGACATTTTACATTCCTAAAACTTGCTGGAAAACTTGATTCCAGGATCCAAATTCAGGCGATTTCGCTAGCTACAGGACTGAATTTTTCGATCAACTGCATAAACTTCATCATCATTAATCGCTAAGAAAATTATTCAGTTTTATTGATCTCATGAAATTTGTTTCCCTTGTCTCATTTCTGCCTAACTCATAGTGTAAATATTGACTTTCTTTGGAGTTTTCAACTACTTTAGCACTAATGGGTTATGTAGACGGTTTGGGTCTTTTCCATGTATAATTGCTGTAGGATTTCTTTAAGTCATTAATTCCTTATTGGGTTTGGATTTAGGAATATGAATCCTTGTAAAACTAGGTTTTGTCACTTTAAACTTAGTATAAACATATTTTTCTCTTGTTATGAGTGTGATAGCAATTATAGGACAATTCATTCATTGTAAAAGAGAGAGGTGAGAAAGTATTGCATTAATATTGACTCGGTTAGACGTAGCCCATATTGGGTGAACCAGAGTAAATCGCACATGTTATTTTCTCTTTATTTACTGTCTGTGATTTGTTTTATTGTTATTTTGTTCTCGTTAATGCCTCTATTTCCTTCATCTTCATCATTTAATTCCAACCAAACTTTACAGTTGCATCTCATTTGTTTTTCTTGAAGGGACCATATGGACTGCCCTGGCACATATTATAACAGGAGTGATAGGAGCTGGAGTGCTATCTCTAGCATGGAGCACAGCTCAACTAGGATGGATTGCAGGTCCATTATGCATACTAGCCTTTGCTGGTGTCACTGTTGTTTCTTCAACCCTTCTTACCGATTGCTATCGATACCCTGATCCTGAATTTGGTCACATCAGAATCAGGTCCTACATCCAAGCTGTGAAATTTTATTTAGGTGAGAAACTACAATCAATATTGAGCCATGACTTGACTGTATTATATATAATAACTTGCAACTTACTTTACATTTTAGAACTTTATAATATGTGTTCCCAATTAGTATAAATAAGCAACTGATTTTTGCATAAATAAAAGAAAAATAAATGCCATTCTCAGCCATCCGATTCCTCTCAGAGTCACATGAGAATAGAGGAATCAATAATTTAATATTATATATGCCCATGTGCAGGATCATAATTTCTCATAATAGAGACAAGACATGTGAATCATTGGTACTTGGACAAATAATTATATAATATAATTGATATTGTCAGGGGAAAAGAGCAAACGGATATGTGTAGTATTGGCACAAGAAAGCTTATGGGGTACTGGAATTACCTATACCATGACAACTGCTACAAGCATAAGGTATGAAACTTGATCCCATCTGCAATTTCTAACTCTTCTTCTATGTGAATCATTAAACTCTTTAAATTGTGCTGTTATGTTCCTCTTTTTGTACATTTTGTCTGGATCTCATTGGTGTTACATACATGAGGGGACCTCAGCTTTAGGCCTCCTGAAATTTTCATTAATCTTAGATTCTTAGCTTACATTGCTGCAGAGAAGTGTGTATGCCATTGTTTGCTTGACATGATTTTGTTGTTCTGGCCCTGGAATTGTGCTATTTTAGCTACTTTATTTTAGGTGATTTGGCAAGAAAGAAACAAATATTTGAAGATAAAGTTGATATCGATATATTTGTCTTAAATAATGGTATGATATGATATATGTGGTAGAGTTTGTACCTAAAAACCCACTTGGTGTTAGGCCCTTTCTAGATAAGATCATCATGGACTTGATATACCAAATTTCTGGTTCTTAGAGTCAAATGTCAAGCCATCTGGATGCATGCATTGGCATTATAAGGAGGGAAAAAAGCAAAGAGTGACACTCGCTGTCACCGGTTGAGAGATATGTGGGCTAAAGAGACAGAGAGAGATGACATGCTAATGGTTAAGAATCTGACAGCAATACAACCAATTGCTTTGCTCTGATACCATATTGAAAATCGGTGGAGTAAAAAATAAAGAACAACACATAATAACACAAAGGCACATAATATTTTATGTGGTTCCACAGAACTTGCCTACATCCACGAATGAGAAAGTTTTCACTATAATATTATGAATACGATACAAGTGTTTCATTACACTATCAACCTAATACCTTTACTTAGACGAAAGTCTCGTTTCTATGGTGTTTAATATCTTATGGTATTCGTCTTGTACCCTCATATTTTCTCTTTTTCTTATTCTCCCTCTCATAATCTTAAATTGGTTCTAACCCATCTATTTATAGGTAAAATAAAACATTCTTTTTCTACTAGGATTTATATTTCTAATCATAATAGGACTCCTTTAATTTAATTCATTATCCTATTTTAACTCTAAATAAAATCCTAAACCAATTCTTCTTTCCTAATAAAACTCAAAGTAAAAGAAAAATAGTTATTCTCAATTACAAATTTTTAAACTAGAAATTTACCTAAAACTTAAATTTTCTTTTCTTCTTGTTTGTCTTTTCTTCGTCAATTACCAAAAAGTGTTCACATTCCAACACTAATACTAGCAAATTGGGAATTTGAAACAAAGGCTGGCTGGTGTGACATAACAGAGATCACTATTCTTCTGTTGGTTTACTTTACACTTGGAAACATTTTACTGAGTCAACTTACAAACACAAAATTCTAAATTAAAATCAATTAGTGGGTCCATTTCCCTATGCTAGTTGTTCAAAAGTGAAGAAATATGCCTTTTTGCCTAGAACCAAAAGCAAAATGCCAACGTGAATTGTGACACATGCTCATAGAAGAGACACTCTTAATCACATCTAAAGATATACGAATTTTCTTTGGTACATACATCCGCATTTTTTTTTAAATCCGAACTGAAACTACTTTCATCAGCTATTAAGCTTGGATTCTGAAAATTCAAGAGGTCCATAAGAGAGAAGAACTCTTAATAAAGTAACAAGTGGCTGTTATACTTTGAAATTTTGATATTTCTTTCAAAGTTCCGTTAGACCTCAAGATGACTCCTATTCTACCTAGAAGAGAAAACATTACCAATGAGTTGATTATTTAGAATATAACTACAACAAAATTCCAAAGTTTCCTTTATTTTTCTGTGGATAACTATTCTACCTAGAAGAGAAAACATTACCGATGAGTTGATTATTTAGAATATAACTACAACAAAATTCAAAGTTTCCTTTATTTTTCTGTGGATAAGAAACGTGCTAAAGATTAGAACTAATGTAGATTGAAAATAACTACAGAAGAAAGAAAAAAATAAAGCTAAGCAAAGTTAGTGTGGTGGAACCTGCACTGACAGAAAGGTTTATATCTTTTTTTTTTTTGGCAGAAAGGAAATGGTCCTATCTTTCTTGGCCATTTATGTTGATTTCACTAAAAGTGAAAGTCAAAAAGAAAAAAGGAGAACATTTGTGGCTAACGTGAACATGATTGTCATGGCTCTATTATTGAAGGTTCAAGTGTCGTCTTCTTGCCAATGGAAGTATTCCTTATGTTAGCATAAAAGGTTGTCATGGCTCCATGAAGGTCGCCAGACTGGTTTAAAGTTCTTGCAAATCTTTCAAGTTGTGGAGCAGCTAGTTTTGTTCAAGTAAACGATAGAGTTCTTCCTTTACAACTCCTCTGTCTTCTAGTTGGTAAGCATATGCCAATTCAATTGACTTAGCTAGTATAAAAGTTTTACGAGGAAAAAGCTCATAGTATAATATAGTTATGGTTTTTGAGTCATGTGAGAGTAATTTAGATTTTTCTAGTGTCATAAAAACAGAAAGTCTAAGTTTTTTCTAAGCCTTTTTGTGTGCCTTATGATAAAAACAAATTAAGCGGCGACAAATACTTCCAAGGATGGTGTAAATTAGGCAATAATAGGGAAATTAATGTTGTATCTAAGCTTCTGATGTAATAAGTTTTGTTTCATTGCATCAATGCATATATAGTACAATGCTTATAGCTGGCTACTAGCCTTAGGCCCTTTGAATTGGGTATACAGGTTGTAAAATCTCGCCAAAATTTCATTGCCTAGCGCGATTGGACGAACATGGCAGTTGATCATTCTCTGGAACTAGCTAAGGTTTCCTGTGATGATGACGATGGGCAGATAAGAACTGGTAACACATTTCCAGGACTCAAATATAGACTAAAATTTATTATCTTTTCTTGCAAATTTCAATCCAATCTTGAATTTGCTGCCTGTGGGAAACTCGATCAGGAACCTTATGGAGTTGCGTTGCGCATATAATTACTGCTGTTATTGGCTCTGGGGTTCTGTCTTTGGCATGGAGTACTTCACAGCTGGGATGGATAGGAGGGCCAGTTGCCTTGCTTTGTTTTGCAATCATCACCTATGTTTCTGCTTTCCTTCTTGCTGATTGTTATAGGTCCCCCGACCCCATAAAAGGAACCCGAAACCGTACCTACACTGATGCTGTTAGATTGAATCTTGGTTAAGTAGAAACACTAGCCCTCTCATTTTGTTCTTTTCGGTCAGAAATTTTCTTCTTGTGGATAGGTCTCTTTACATGTCTCCTAATTTCATTTAGTGATAGTTCAGGTAAAATTCATACATGGTTTTGTGGTTTGCTTCAATATCTGAGTTTTTATGGGACATCTGTTGCTTATGTTATTACTACTGCAGCCAGTATAAGGTACTCTCTTTGCAAACGCATTGATTTGTGTCTTTCATTTAGCTCATGACTCCTGACAGCCCTGAAATTTTTTATATTTAGTTGTTGTTTTTTGTGTATCTTCCCTGTTCTTTTCTGGTTCATTTAAATCAATAGAGCTCCTATATTGATCCCTTTTTATTTTTTATTTTTTTTATTTTAATGCTGATTAACCCAGAGCAATTCAGAAATCAAACTGTTACCACAGAAAAGGGCATGATGCTCCATGTGCATACGGAATTACCAAATATATGCTGCTCTATGGAGCTGTTGAGATTGTTTTTTCGCAGATACCGGATCTTCATAACATGGAATGGCTCTCAGTTATTGCAGCAATCATGTCCTTTACCTATTCTTTCATAGGATTTGGACTTGGTCTTGCAACAGTGATAGGTATGGCTGGGACTTGAGCTTTGTGAATTGTTTAGTTGCTGAGTACCATATGGAAATAATAACAATCAAAATTCCTTATTTGGTATGGCAAACTTTGTTTTAAAGTTGTCTGTTTGCGCAGAAAATGGGATGATTAAGGGGAGCTTAACTGGAGTACCAGCTGCTAATACTGCTGACAAATTATGGTTAGCATTCCAAGCACTTGGGGACATTGCTTTTGCCTATCCATATGCCATAATTCTCCTGGAGATACAGGTTTGGTACCTAGTCTTTAGTAAATGAAACAGAATTATGATTCAGTCAACACAAATTCTTTCGACAAAAGAAGCTGAAGTGAATCAAAATATTTGTTTAATGAAGGATACTTTGAAGTCGCCTCCACCAGAAAACAAGACCATGAAGAAGGGTTCAATGCTTGCAATCTTTATCACAACTTTCTTCTACCTTTGCTGTGGATGTTTTGGATATGCAGCCTTTGGCAATGATACACCCGGAAATCTCTTGACAGGATTCGGGTTTTATGAGCCTTACTGGCTAGTTGACCTTGCCAATGCTTGCATTGTTCTTCATTTGGTTGGTGGATATCAGGTATTTTTTTTACCACCCCACACCAAACTACTCAAATTTTTTCTCCCAAGGAGCTCTTAACTCACTGCATAATTTCTTCCCATGTTTAATCATCAGATTTATTGCCAGCCGGTATACGCCTTTTTTGAAAGATGGTTTACTCAGAAATATCCAAACAGTATATTTGTGAACAAGTTTTTCACCTTCAAGCTCCCATCATTACCACCCTTGAAAGTAAATCTTTTCAGGATATGCTTCAGAACAGCCTATGTGGTGTCCACAACTGCAGTTGCAATAGTTTTCCCTTACTTCAACCAAGTCTTGGGAGTATTAGGGGCCTTAAACTTTTGGCCTTTGGCCATATATTTTCCTGTGGAAATGTACTTTGTGCAGAGGAAAGTTAGTCCTTGGACAAGAAAATGGATTGTTCTTAGGACATTCAGCATCACTTGCTTGTGTGTTACCATAATCGGCTTAATTGGATCCATTGAAGGGTTATTAAGTGCCAAATTTGGTTGAAGAAAACTGCATGTTATGTTCTTTCTGAACTTGAAATAGTTTCATAATCATTGTACAATAATCTTATACTTACAAAAAAATCTTACAAAGATTTTCATACAAAGTGAGATGGCAAAAAATGAATAGAAGAGTGAAACAAAAAATCAAACTTCATTAAATTCTCTCTTCCATTTATTTTTTGTCACATCACTTTGTATGAAGATCTTTTAAGTGTAATATTAGTCATCATTGTAATTAGATATATATATATATTGTAAAAGTATTGTTCTGGAATCCTAATGAATTTGCATCAGTGGCACATTTCCCCATTTCAAGTTTAAGATTTTCTTCATTAATCTACGCTTGCAGCTTTGGCCATATATATATGTCTGGAATTACAAAATTCAACAATAACAACTTCTGCAAGGTTAAAAACAGAAAAAAAAAAAAGAATTAATCCTTCTCTAACACCATTCAAACATTAGCTCGCAGCATTTTCTTTCCTGTCACATCCTAACATAAGATTCAATTTGTAAGGTTTGAGTTCTTGAATCCATATTTTATCTTTCGGCCAATTTAACCTTGGGGCAGTTTACTCAAAGTACATCTCAAGTTTGCATTTAATTAAAAGGCTATTAAGTTTTAAAGTGTTAACTAAATAGCCATATTATTGATTAAGGGTAATTAGTGCTTAATTAGGATTAATGAAGCATTATGTAATCTTTTCAAAATTATACTATATTCCCACAAACCCGAAATTGTTGCAAACAAACCCAAACACCTTCTCGCCATTAACGCATCTCTACCTCTGCATCTTCTTCTCTTCTTCTTAGCTTCGTCTACATCTCCTTCTTCCTGTGCATCTTCTTCTTCTTCCTCCTTCCTGTGCATCTTCTTCTTCTTCCTCCTTCCTCTACATCTTCTTCTTCCTTATTCCTCTATATCTTCTTGTTCCTTCACCATGAACACTTTATTCTTCCTCCACCATTAACATCTTCTCCGCCAAAGATCCCCCTCCTCCTCCTCCTGACATTTCCTCTAAGTATGTGTATGTCCTTTTTACATTTTATATTTAGATTTACAAAGATTTAATAATGGATGGGGTTTGGGTTATGATTTTGATTTAGTTGTTTAGGTTGTTGGGTTGTGTTTGATGTAATGCAAGTTGAAAGGAGTGAAATTTGTTAAAAATTTGTTCTGAGTATGATGGAATCGATTGTAGGTGGAGATGACTGAAAATGTATTCAGGGTATGATGGATCGCTTAAGCGATCTGGTGTATCACTTAAGCGATTTGGTAGATCTAGTAATGCAGCAGAAAGATCGCTTAAGTGATCAGGTATGCAGCAGATAGATCGCTTAAGTGATCTGATAAAAGTCTGGTGTATAGGAGCAGATCGCTTAAGCGATCAGTAAATGGCATAAGATCGCTTAAGCGATCAATTGTATCGCTTAAGCGATCCAGTATAAATAACCATGGTCGCTTAAGCGTTACAGCAGACCATATAAGCACTTTGTGCATATTCTTTTTTAAATATTTGAACCCTTAATTAGTACAGCATTTAAGAATTTTTTTTCTGCATTACAGGTAGTTGGCTATTATTACACATGGGACACGTTGTTTTGGGTGTTGAATATTTTGGTGAGTGGGCGGAGAAAGCACGTAGCTGGTATTGGATTGGGAAGAGCAAAGAAGTTATACCAATTCTGTGAGCACAGAGGTTAGTTTTGATGAGTTGATTGATGAAATAATTAGAAGAGGTAATTTGAGTTGCTCGCGTAGTGATATAGTTGTGAAGTATCTTTTAAGCAGAGGTCCTGAAAATTATAAGGTACCTCCTGTTATATTAAAGTCGGATGAAAGTGTGAAGTTATATATGATTGATGTCGCCGATAATGGTTCGAGGCCGATTTTAAGGGTTTCTCTTGTAGAAAAACCGTTTGAAGTTGGTTCAAAGGAAAGGGATAACGAGGAAGTAGGCGGAGATTTGCCTGGTTTTAATTTGAACTACGAGGTCGATGATTCGTTAGTTGAAAAATCAAGAGTAGACGGTCAATTGGGTGGTGAGAAGGAGACTGTAGAAGAGGTTGGTGATGGGGGGCAGAATGAAAATGTTGAGGAGGAGGACCCCGTAGATGTTCCCACAGATGTAGAGATTCCTTTAAATACAGATTATGCAGAAGGCGTAGATTGTGAGGAAGAGAACACCATGGTCATTTATGCAGGTTCAGAGAGGGCAATTGGAGGTAATAGTGAATCAGCTCATGTTTTTAAGGATGGATCGGAGTTGCACATAGGGTATTTATTTGACAACAAAGAGGAAGTGGTGAGGAAGCTAAAACTTGTTGCCGTGAGAGGTAATTTTGAGTTCATCACCAAAAAGTCAAGTACACGGGCTATGACAGTTGCATGTCGTGACCGAAAGTGCAAGTGGCGGATTTATTGTAGAAGGTTGGCGGAGTCGAAAAAATTTATGCTTAGCATATATACCCGTGAGCACACTTGTGGTTTGGGACATATTTCAGGTGAGCATCGACAAGCGTCCGCTAATGTTATTGGACAATTTGTCAAAAGTCGGTTCGTTGAAGGGAAAGGTCCATCTCCTAAAGACATTCAGAGACTTGTGCGCACAGAGTTGGGATGTCTGTTAGTTACTGGAAATACTGGAAAGGGAGACAACATGTACAAGATTTTGTTAGGGGCACGTCAGAGCACGGGTATGCAGTATTAGAAGCGTACCGTTATATGCTTGAGTTGACAAACCAAGGTAGCAAGACGGCTTTGAAGTGGGACAGGAATATGATGTTTAAATATTTTTTTGTTGCTTACGGTTTTGCTATAAGGGGTTTTGTAAACATGAGAAAGGTGTTGGCTGTTGATGGTTGCTTTCTGACGGGAAAGTATGGAGGTACATTGTTGGTGGCCCTGCACAGGACAGCGAGAATCACACATATCCTGTTGCATGGTGTGTGGTTGACTCTGAGAATGACGAGTCATGGACTTGGTTTTTTTAGCAGTTACGTACGATAGTGCCTGACACGGACGAGTTGTGCATAATATCCGATAGACACAACTCTATAAAGAAGGGGATTGCCACTATTTACCGTCAAGCACATCACGGATTCTGTATGAGGCACCTTGGTGAGAACATAAAGCAAAAGTTTAAGTGTGCTGGCCTCCTTCAGACATACTACATGGCAGTAAAAGCTTATCGGGTTGATGAGTTCGAGGAGCAGTTCCAACAAAGCCGAATCAAAGATGATAGAGTTGCTAAGTATCTTGAGCATGATGTTGGTTTCGAGCGATGGAGTAGAGCTTACTTTCCTGGAAGAAGGTTTGATGTTATGACCACAAACATAACCGAGTCCATAAATTCGAAGTTGTTAATAGAAAGAGAGTTTCCAATAGTTACACTTTTTGATGCAATCCAAAGGACACTGTCGCGGTGGTTCTATGAGCGTCGTACGGAGTTAGATAATTTTACTAAAACCCTTGTTCCGTGAGCTGAAAAATTATTGCGAGAACGTATGGGACTGTCAAATGCACTGTTTGCCTATCCTCTTAATGCTCAAGAGTCCACTGTGTGCGGCTATGGTCCGGATGCTCTAGTTAACCTTGTTAGAAAAACTTGTAGCTGTAAAGTGTTTGACATTCAACGTTTACCTTGTCCTCATGCACTAGCAGCACTGAAACACCAACGGAAACCGGATTTTGGTTCAAGAATTTACATGGAACTTTGCTCCCCTCTCTATATGACAGATCACTACATGCTAGCTTATTCAGAAACAATATATCCGTGCCTCCAGAAGAGAAGTGGGTAGTGCCGCCAGAGGTGGCTAACATTATCATCCACCCGCCATTCAAGAAGGCAGCAAAGGGGAGAAAAAGAGTTAATCATATTCCATCAGCCTTTGAGGTTCCGCGGAAGATGAATAAGTGCTCAATTTGCAAGCAACTTGGCCACAAGAGAAGCAGTTGCCAAAAGCAATCACATGCACATCCAGAAAATTAGGTTCGAAGAAGGATGAAATTCAGGGAGTTGCCAAGGCCAACTGTTGATGACTTATTGTTTTCAATTACTGATGTTATAAATTTTATATTTCTTGTTACATGGCCTAAATATTTGTTGTTGATTTTAGTTTGAATTAGGTTGTCAAATTGAGGAGAAAGTATGGAATTAATACGTGTTGGTAATTTTAGTTTGTCAAAATTCAGGAGAAAAGCAGGAAAAGTATATATCGCCAATGATCGCTTAAGCGACTAATGGTTTTTCAAACAGGATCGCTTAAGCAATATGTGATATCGCTTAAGCGATCGTCCACCTGGGAAGATGATTCTTCCCACGTGTACGATCGCTTAATCGACCAAGACAAAAAGACAAGAATTGCTTAAGCGATATCTACGATCGCTTAAGTGATCGTGCAACTGGGTAGATGATTCAGCCCAGGGGCACGATCGCCTAAGCGATCCACGTTCGCTTAATCGACCAAGACAAAAAGACAATAATCGCTTAAGCGATATCTAGGATCGCTTAAGCGATCGTGCAACTGGGCAAATGATTCTGCCCAGTGGCACGATCGCCTAAGCGATCCATGTTCGCTTAATCGACCAAGACAAAAAGACAATAATCGCTTAAGCGATATCTAGGATCGCTTAAGTGATCCACGTTCGCTTAATCGATCAAGACAAAAAGACAAGAATCGCTTAAGCGATATCTCGGATCGCTTAAGCGATCGTGCACCTGGAAAGATTTGATTTTGCCTAGGTACGCGATCGCTTAAGCGATTTACGATCGCCTAATCGACCAAGACAAAAAGAGAAGAATCGCTTAGCGATCATGCACTGAGCGTTTGATTACGCCAATCACGATGTCAAGCGATCCTGATCGCAATCGACCAAGCAGAAAAAAGTAAAGAATCGGCTTAAGCGATCTCTATGATAAACAAGCGACCACCCTTTTTAAACGAAATTCCTTTTTTTACGATCGCTTAATCGACCAACGAAAGATTTGAAAATTTGATAAATACACCCCCACCTACCCAACTTCCCAGATCCCGGCCACCACCGCCAAAAACCTACCGAGAAAGGGCGTTACGACGCATTGCGACCGGATCAGGCTAATAGGGCATCGATATGGCCTTTTCCGACCACATCGACCACAGATGTGGCCGAAAAAGTCCAGATCACGGCCATATCTGGTCGTCGACGGACGAAAAATGCGACATCTGGCCGTCTGCGACGGCCAAAGATATGGCCGTCGTTTTCGGTCAACGATGACCAAGATTTGGCCGTCGTTGACCGTCAACGTCAGCCATTTCATTTTAATGTCGATGATGGCCCGATGTGGCCTTTTCCAGCCAGATCTACAATAGATTTGGCCGAAAAATGTCACATCTATAAAATACCGGCCATTTTCGATCGTTTGTAGCCGTCGGTGGTGCCGAAATCTGGGAAGTTTGGTGGGTGGGGGTGTTTTTGTTACTTTTGAAACTTTTTCGGGCGGTATTAAGGAAATTAATTCAGTTAATGGGTCTAAAATTTATTAAAAAAAATACTTATATTTGCTAAATAATTAAACAAAGAAATATTATGGGAATAGAATTTATAATATTTATACGAATATTCAACCAAATGCACCCTTTATGTTCTGAACAAAGACGAATCATAAACCCTATATGTTTAGCATAGAGGTATACATTCTACACTTTATATGTTTCATACTGACATAAAAGAACGTTATGTTTAATATAAATATAATAACGGTCATAGTCTACAAAGACGAATCGTAAACCCTATATGTTTAGCATAGAGGTATACATTCTACACTTTATATGTTTCATACTGACGTAAAAGAACGTTATGTTTAATATAAATATAATAATGGTCATAATCCACAAAGACAAATCGTAAACCCTATATAGTGTTAATCGCTAAACCGATGCTCTGAAATACAATAAATAATATCCGAATATATAGGAACACTTAAGCGATTCGTTGCTTTTACTCCTGCTCGCTTAAGCGATCGGTAATCGCTTAAGAGATCTAGCTCACGACAGATGCCCAGATCGAAAATAGCTTAAGCCATCCACTTGTATCGCTTAAGCGATTTTCGTAAAACACACTTGATCGCTTAAGCGATCGTGGCCAAGGCAGAATGATTTGGTCAATATCTATGATCGCTTGCGATCTCATGTTGCAAGATTTGGTCAATATCTATGATCGCTTGGTCGATTCATTGTATCGCTTGCATTCATTGCTTTTCCTCGTCGCTTTAAGCTATCCATTTGTATCGCTTATGCGATTTCCGTAAAACACTCTTGATCGCTTAAGCGATCTTGAATCGCTTAAGCGATCTTGGCCAAGGCAGAATGCATCTGCCGAGATATAAGATCGCTTAAGCGATCTTATGTATCGCTTAAACGATGCTTCCGGGCGAGTCTCTGCGGCAAGCGATTTTGGATCGGCCGAGGCGATCTTGGCCAAGGCGAATGTATGCGCCCGGATCTATGATCGCAAGCGATCTTATGTATCGCAAGCGATGCTTCCTAAACGAGTCTCGTAGCTTGCAAGCGCTTGCTATATGCAGATAATCGCTTAGTCGATCTATCGCTAAGCACAACGATCATCAGCTGCACGCTAATCTTTATTAAGACGCGATAAATAATCTCTTATCGATGTATCGCTTAAGCGATGCTTCCTAAACGAGTCTCTATCGCTTAAGCGATTTTAGATCGCTTAAGCGATCATATCTGGAAAAGTCTTAGTCATTTGGGAAATAATCATACATAGTAAATTCAACCTGCTAATGAGATATCACACGTTGTAGTGATACACAAAATGAAACAAAACGCTAAAAAACCATTATCTGGCTTTGGTGAAGCAAATGATCACATCATACATAGTAAATTCAACCTGCTAATGAGATATCTTATATGGACAAAAAAAATTATCTCCCAAATGTCAGATCCAATTCTTTACAAAAATTTCCTATACACTGCCCGAGAACCTCTACGAGATCATTGTTTTGTACCATGCCTTCCCAGTAGCCTTTATTGCCTTTATTGCAGATGCCTCCTCTCCTCTTGCCAACCAGCCTTTGTTTGAGAAGTTTCCTCTCATTGTTTGCCAGGAACCTGCAGACATGTCAACTTTTGTAAATAAAAAAATACACGTAAATAAACAAGTGTGTGTAGGTGATAAGTTCATCACAAATCGTGTGTTTCGGTAAAGCTCCATATAAGCATGACACCTACAGTATCAGCACCACAACCCAAGTATGAACATCGACATCACATAAACTACAAAATTCAAAGTCCAACTTTTATACCTTTTTATTGGGTTCTGGTCACTGAAAACAGATCCATCTGCCCATGGAAGCAGTCGACAGCCCAGCCCTCCCGATAGTCTCTCATTGTTTCGTCATTCAACCTATCCATCGGGGTGTTGGTCATGTCGAACTCAATAAATTTCAGGGCATATACCCCAAATTCAGCACTACAATAGGAAGAGACATTAGCATTAGAATAAACTTATAGAACAATTGTATTATATAAGTTAGTTTTATACAGAGGTTGCCTTAACTCATTTATTGGGCCGGTACAACGCTTAATTGGCCACTTTTCGGTTAGTACTTCATCACCCAAGTGCCCAAACATCCCGCTGTCACGCAACAGCAGTGGGAACAACACGACAGGTGGCTCCAACTCCACCTTGCAATGCTTGTCTCGACAAATAGTGGGGTTGTAGTCAAGGATCTTCACAACCCCTCCCCTCCTCTAGGTGCCCAACGCATCAGTTATCCAAGCATCTCTTTGACGAGGATGATGCAGTACACTCTTTTAACAAAGACCCAATTGTGGCCATGTTTGAGCTGATCCCCCCATACATACTGCAAAATTCGCTATCAAAATGAAAATCACGAGGGGATGGGGCATCATACTATGGGGCCAATCGGGGGCTTGCCTTTTATCGCATCCACTAGCACGCAGCTTTTAAGTAAAGTGCGATATGCGAAACAAGCCTTTGGCCAAATGCCACATCGATGATGGCACTCGGGATACAACAGATCACCATCGAGTCTGTCATTGCCTCATCGTGCCAATATCTCATCGATGTCTTTGCATCACATAAAAAATAACAAGATAAGTATGGAAAACATAGGCAAAAATAAGGAAAAATAAGCAAAAATAACTCATTGAGTCCTCAAGCCACGTGCCCATCATCAACAACTTCCTAAACCATTCCCGGGGATAATCCCCTGTCTTACACTTTATATGGCCATTACTTCCTGATCCATTGTAATAGGCATAGAAGAGTTTTTTCTTTTCCTCTATTGGCCTATACAAATCGACATTTGTCTGCAATTCCCCTTGCCCACTTCCTCCCGCTTCCTCCATTTTTACATCCCCGCTTCCTTCGCCTCCCACCTCGCCCTCCTCCATTATCATCGCCCCACTTCCTCCACCAACCTCTTCTATTTCTGATTCTTGCTCCATTTGTTTCTTAATTTTCTGCTTGTTTCCCCGTGTCACTACCATGTACGGCGATTTCACAAACTTGCTCTTCCGGCTCTCTCTTTTCAAGCCAGTCTGCATTTCAACCGCCTTTAATTCTCCACCAACTTCCTTCTCCACTGTACCAACTTTCTCTCCTAGCTTATACACTTTCTCCTCCACCCTTTTGATGCACTCTTCCATCTTGTCAAACCTTGCATCAACGGTTGTTGTAAAACTCTCAAACCTTGCATCAACAGCTGTTGTAAAACTCTCAAACAAGCCGTTTATGAGGTCAACAACCTCATTCTCCCGACGCCGATGTCTCGGCAAAGTGGTACTTGTTGTACCGGTTTGCTGAGGCATACGAACCTCTTCCCTCCCTCTCCTCCTTCTCCTCCTCAGACCTCCGACCGATTGGAGCTTCATCCTCCTCGGCATCAACCACGTTGTGAAGCAGTGGCCCTGCAACTGCCATCACATGCGTGACCCCTTCTAGGTCGCGCATCAGGCGGTTTATCCCTTCATCGCTTGCATCCTCCAGTGCGTTGAAAGATTTGACATATTTCTCTTCCGCTTCAGCCCTAATAGCGGTGAGAAAGAGACGGACGAGTCCCTGTAATAAGCAATAAAATCAATCAGATTAAAGTGAAATTTTAAAGCAACTGCATATGCAAAAGCTTAGTCCTTTAATCTTACCCCAGCCGCTTGAATCTCAACGTCTATTTGCTCGTAATCCGAATGGGTGTACCTCCGGACATGCCACCGCAACATCCTAGGAAATTCTTTGTTGCACATCCAAAGCTGTTGCCCCCAAGCGAAGACAGGGATGGCCTCATGCATCCAAGCCTACATTAGAAAAAAAAAAAAAAACAGTCCATATCATAATTCAAACACACATGTTACAAAAAATATAATAAAAAGCTATTAATATTTACCTGCATTGCCCATGGGAAGCCAAACAAATTGTTTGTGCTTGGTTTATCCTTCCCATCCCATTGGGACTGCCTTAACCCCATGTCTAGTTTTTTGAGGCTGCTAATGGTTCGCTCATATGATTTCAGTCCCCATGGATAAGAATTAAAGAACTTCAAGTTGCTTGCAAACAACAATCAATCTTTCTCAACAACTTTTGTTGAGTCACCAGCCAATAAGATCGAATGTAAAAACAAAACCAAGCATACTTTTATCTTCTCTTTATCAGTATATTCAACTGTTTCTAGACTTTTCTCTAAACCCTGTGCTATAATAGACTTAGCCCCCTGCAAAACTTTATTATGAAACTATATGGCTCTCCGACTATTGTTTACTGCCTCTGCCTTCTTTTCTGGCACTTCCCCACATCGTAAGCCTGTCACAAGGGCATATTCCATCATGCCAAAACGTAGCGGCTTTTCGCCCACCACAAACCACATTTCTTTTTTTTTTTGGCATCTTACTGAGTGCAGCAACATGTAATGCACTCCCACCCTTTAAAGTGCCTTTTTTCAATGATTTCTGAGTCTTAAAAACTGACCGAAACAAGTTTGACTGAAATCTGTATGACCATTCCTAATTCTATCTAAAATGTCCTGTATTATGTCAAAAACTTCCCAACTAGACCTGACCGTCACCCTTGCAGGGAAGTAGGGCACCTTATCGCTTATAAGGTCTAACTCGTAGTCTGTGATGTTTACGGCCCGCACAATCAGCACAATCGATATAAACAAAATGTCAGCAACAAAAATAAACTTAAACAACTAATAAACAAGATATAAGCAACAAAAAATTACGACTCTGGTCGGTTAAGCGATGTCAGATCGGTTAAGAGATCTTGACTCTACCTCGTGCAAGATCGCTTAAGCGATTTTATATCTATGATTCTGACTCGAAATGATCGCTTAAGCGATCTTAAATCGCTTAAGCGACCAAGAGTCAACTTAATCAATCGCTTAAGCGATATGAAGGATCGCTTAGCCGATCTTAGATCTGGGCAGATGGAGTAAAAGAGGTTAATCGCTTAAGCGATACAAATGATCGCTTAAGCGACAGTTAAGAACGTACCCTTTCTTCGGCGGTCTGCTCACTGTCGCCGGCCTCCTCCTCGTCGCCTAAATCCTCGGAAGACTCCTCCTGCCCTGAATTCGCGTCGGAATCCTCCTCCTGGCCTGAATGATCGCCGGACTCCTCGTCTTCAGAACCGTTTGACGATTCTTCCCTCTGTTCTTGTGCCGCCGGCGTCTCCTCTCCCTGTGGACCACCTTCGCTGATCAGATGATCCACCGAAGCAGCCATTGAACTGCTTGCGCCACCGAAATCTAGGATTCGAAGTGGTGTTGGGTTGTCCTCGTCATTGTGAGTATCAGCCATGGTTTTGGATTGAATTTGTAGTTTGGATCGGAAATATGGGCTGTATCGCCGGAAATCGCGCAAATTCCGTTAAGGGTTAAAGAAATCGATTTTAGGGTTCAAGAAATCGATAGAAAATCATGACTTATCACCGAAAATCGCAACTATATTCCGTTTAGGGTTCAAAAAATTGAGTTTACGATTGAATATGGTGTGAAAATTTGTGGGGTTGGATCAGAAATCACTTGTCTCCCTTTGGTTCAAGAAATCGATTTTTGCCCTAATGAATTTCGATTAAGCGAGGTGAACAGTAAAATAGGGCTTGTTTTGAGAAATTTCAAAATTTTCAAATTTTTTTTTTCTATTCGACCCAAATATGTTTTAATCCTTTCATTTTAACCCATTTTACGTGTTTAGTTAGTCGCGCTTGGTCAGTTGAGCGATCTCTTCCAAGGAAGCATAAAATCTGCCCAGATAGATGATCGCTTAAGCGATCCTATGGTATCGGTTAAGCGATTCCTCGCTTTTACTCTTGGTTGCTTAAGCGATTTAGGATCTCTTAAGCGATCTCTTCCGAGCCAGAATAAAATGTGCCCAGATCTATGATTGCTTAAGCGATTCCTCGCTTTGACTCTTGGTTGCTTAAGCAATTTAGGATCTCTTAAGCAGAATAAAATATGCCCAGATCTATGATCGCAAAAGCGATCCTCTTGTATCGCTTAAGCGATTCCTCACTTTTACTCGTGGTCGCTTAAGCGATTTATGATCTCTTAAGCGATCTCTTCCGACAGAATAAAATCTGCCCAGATCTATGATCGCTTAAGCGATCCTCATGTATCGCTTAAATGATTCCTCGCTTTTTACTCTTGGTCGCTTAAGAGATTTAAGATTGATTAAGCGATCTCATCCGAGGCAGAATAAAATCTGCCCAGATCTATGATTGCTTAAGCGATCCTATTGTATGCGATTCTTCCACTCTTTCGTGCAAGCGATTTCCGTTATCGCTTAAGCGATCTGCATCTCATGCGATTGTTCCCTTTCTTTTCAGATTGGTCGCTTAAGCGACGTTTAGGATCTCTTGTGATCTCTTCCAAGGTGTAATAAAATCTGCCCAAATACTATGACTCGCTTAAGCGATCCCCGTTATCGCTTGTGATCCTCGTATCTCTGCGCGATTGTTCTCTTTCACTGTTGGTCGCTTAAACGATTTTAGATCGCTTAAGCGATCATTTGAGAAAAAATCTTGGTCGCTTAAGAGATATCTGTGGTCGCTCATATATCGCTTAAGCGATCATGAAAAAAAAAAAGAATCCTACATTTCTCCTGTATTATGTAATAAGCTGTCATTTATAACTCATTTTCCTTCCAAATACGAAAAGAATAAGCAGCAAAATGAAGTCATTTATATCAATATAATCCATCACATATCAAAATATAAGAGACATCAATGTAATTGAAAGTTTATACTTAAAATCATTCATAATAGTGCCAAAAATGAATAAATCCTAAGCCACTTTGACAAGTTTTGCAATTCGATATAATTATTGTCTGAGATCATTCTTTGGTACCATGCCTTACCAGCAGCCTTGATTGCAGATTGCCGTATGAAGTTTTGGAATTCGGTATAATCACTATCAGATCATTTTTGGTCCATGCCTTGCCGGCCTTGATTGCGGATACCGCCATATGATAAGTTTTCAAATTCGGTATAATCAGCATTCTTTGGTACTCATGCCTTACCAAGTCTTTGATCAGCCAAGATGAGAAGTTTTGGAATTCGGTATAATCACTATCTGAGATCATTTTTGGTACCATGCCTTGCCAGCAGCCTTGATTGCAGATGCCGCCACTATGATAAGTTTTCAAATTCGGTATAATCACTGTCTGAGATCATTTCATGGTACCATGGCTTGCCAGCAGCCTTGATTGCAGATGCCTTGCCGGCAACCTACTCTGACAGCCTAAGCCAGTTTGAGGAGTTCCCTCTCATTGTTTGCCAGCAACCGGCAAAATTATCCGGCACACCTGCAGCCACGTCAGCTATTCTAAATAAAACACAAAAAAACAAAAAGTTTTTCAGGGCTAATTTGTTAAATGGAAAGTTGGGATGTTTGGGGAGTAAAATTTTCTCTCTTCATGAACCCAAGTTATGGAGTGCAAGATTGAAAAGTTCACTGAGTCCGTCTATTCCGGTAAAGCTATGTATAAGCATGACACCTGCAGCATCAGTACCACAACCTAAGTATCAACATCAACATCACATAAACTACAAAATTAAAAGTACAAGTTCCAAACCTTTTCATTGGGTTATGGTCACTCAAAACGGATCCATTTCCCCATGGAAGCACTCACAGCCTAGCGCTTCCGAAAGATGCTCATTGTTTCGTCATTCAATCCATCCATCAGGCTGTTGGTCATGTCGAACTGAATAAATTTCAGGGCATATGCTCCACAATCAGCACTGCAATAGGAAGATGACATTAGCATTAGAATCAGCTTATAGAACAATTCTATTATATAAGTTAGTTTTATAGAAAATTTACCTTGAACTCATTTGTTGGGACGGGAACGCGCTTGAGTGGCCACTTTCCTGTCAATGCTTCATCACCGAGGTGCTCAAACATCCCGCTCTCGCTTAACAGCCGCAGGAACAACATAGACAGTGCCTCTAACTCGGTCTCCAACTGCTTGTCTCGACAAATTGTTGGGTTGCAGTCAAGGATCTTCAGCAACCTCTCCTCTAAGAGCGCAACGACTACTATCCAGTGCATTTCCTTGACCAGGATGATGCAGTAGACACTTTTAACCTTTGCCTAACTGTGGCCATATTTGGGCCTGTCTCCCATTACATACTGCATTATCCTGTCATCAAACTTAAAATCATTAGGGACACAGTCCAAGTCTTTTGTGCCCGATCATTTTCGCTTGGCTCCTTTTGCTACAGATGTACCAATGGCCCTTTTCAATAAATTGCGATATGTCAATACCAATGTTTGGCCAAAGGCCACATCGGTGATGGCAATCGAGGATCTGAGTAGATCACCATTCTTTGCTTTGTCGCAGCCTCATCAATGCCAATACCTCATCGATGTGCTGCATCAAATAAAAACAACATGATAAGTATACAATACCTCATGGAAAACATAAGCAAAAATAAGGAAAATTAAGCGAAAATAACTCACCGAGTCGTGAAGCCATCTGCCTATCGTCAAAATCTTTTCAAACCAATCCCGAGAATAATCCCCGGTCTTACACTTTACAAGGGCATCACTTCCGAATTCATTGTAATAGGCATAGAAGGGTTTTTTCTTTTCCTTCTCTATTAGCCTATACAAATTGACAGTGGACTCTATTTTTGCTTGCCCGCTTGCTCCCGCTTCCTCCATTTGTACATCCCCGCTTCCTTCGCCTCCCGCCTCAACCTCCTCCATTATAACTACCCCATTTCCTCCAGAAACCTCTTTAACCCCCTCAATTTTGGCTTCTTCCTCAATTTGTTTCTTTGTTTTCCTCTTAATTCCACGTGTTGGTACGGTGTAAGGCGATTTCACAAACCTACTCTTTCGGCTCTCTCTTTTCAGACCAGGTTGCACTTTAACTGCCTTCAATACTCCACCAACTTCCTCCTGCACCTTACCAACTTCCTCTTCCACCCTAACAACTTTCTCTGCCACCTTATCCACTTTCTCCTCCACCATTTTCAACTGTTCTTCCATCTTATCAAACAAACTCTTTATGAGGTCAACCACCTCACTCTCTCCCGACGCCTCGACAAAACGGTACTTGTTGTATCGATTTGCTGAGGCATACGAACCTCTTCCTCCCTCCCCTCCTCCTCCCTCCCACCGATTACGCCTTCATCCTCCTCGGTGTCAACCACATTCTCAAGCAGTGGCCCTGCAACTGTCCTCACATGTGTGACCCCTTGTAGGTCCCGGGTCAGGCGGTCTATCCCTTCATCCCTTTGATCCTCCAGTGCTCGGAAAGATGTGACATAGTGCTATTGCGGTTCAACCCCAGTAGCGGTGAGGAAGGGACGGACAACCCCCTGCAATAAGAAACAAAAACAATCAGATTTAATCGATATTTTAAAGTAAGTGCATGTTCAAGCTTAATCCTTTAATCTTACCGAGCTGATTGAATTTCAATATCTATTTGCTCATAATCCGAATGGGTACACTTCTGTTCGTGCCACCGCAACATCCTAGGAAATGTCTGTTGCACAACCGAAGCCCTAATCCTCCCCCCTGCCTTAGCCAGGACAGGGATGGCCTCATACATCCAAGCCTGCATTTAAAAAAAACAGTCCATATCATAATTCAAACACATATATTAAAAAAAATATAACAAAAAGCTATTAATATTTACATGCATTGCCCATGGGAAGCCAAACAAATCGTACGTCGCCGGTCTATTCTTCTCGGCCCATTGGGAGTGCTTTAACGCCAGGTCTTTTGCTTGCAGGGACTCCATGGTTCGCTTAAATGATACCCGTCCCCACGGATAAGCATTAAAGAAGTTCAAGTTGCTTATAAACTTCACCCAATCAATATCAATGGCTTTTGTTGAGTCACTAGCCATTAGGATTGAATGTAAGAACAATACCAAACACAGTTTGAACGTCTCTGAATCGTTAAACTCACCATTTTTTAACCTGTCCTCTAATTCCTGTGCCTTGATAGACTTCTTCCCCGCCAAAACCTTGTTAGCCAACCTTTTGGCTCCCGTACTGTCTGTTATTATTTTTTCCTCAACCTCACCTGGCAATTCCCCACATCTTAAGTCAGTCACCAACGCATATTCCATCATCCCGAAACGTACTGGCTTTCCATCCACCATGAACCACATTTCGTGCTTTTTGTTGCTTTTTATTGAGTGCAGCAACATATAATGCACTCCCGACCCCCAGAATGTCTTTTTTCCATTTTGTGTCCATATCCCAAAAAATGATGAAACAAGTCTCTTTGAATCTCCTTTCACCATTCCTCACTTTGTCCCTAAAATCCCCGTTATTCTCGTTAAAACATCCCAACTTGACCTCATTGTCACCCTCACGGGGAATGCAGGTACCGTATCTTACAACCTCCAATCCGTACTCTCTATAGTTTATGCTCCGAAAAATCTGCACAATCAATATAAACAAAATATCAGCAAAAAAATTAAACCAAATCAAATATAAACAAAATACGCTCCGAAAGAATCGCTTAAGCGATGGGCAGATGATTCTGCCTCATACAAGATCTCTTAAGCGATCTGAAATCGCTTAAGCAATACAAAAGATCACTTAAGAGATTATAGATCTGGGCAGATTTGGTTCTGCCTCGGAAGAGATCGATTAAGCGATTACAGATCGCTTAAGAGATCTTGTACGAGGCAGAATCAACATCTGCCAGATCTAAGATTGCTTAAGAGATCTTTTATATTGCTTAAGCGATTCATCGCTTTTACTCTTAAGCAATCCAAAATCAAGAGTAAAAGCCATCAATCGCTTAAGCGATATAAATGATCGCTTAAGTGATCTTAGGTCTCGGCAAGTACAAATACCTTTTCTTCGGCGGCCTCCTCTTTGGCGGCCTCCTCCTCCTCCTTTGAACTCTCGCCGGACTCTTCTTCGGCTCGACTCGTCCCGCCTCCTCTTCCTCTTGAACCGCTTTTGCTCTGTTCTCTCACTTGTTGTGCCGCCGCCGTCTCATTCTTGGAACACCTTCACTGATCGGAGGATCCACCGGAGTAGCCATTGAACTGCTTGCGCCGCCGGACTCTACGATTCAAGAGGCGTTGGGTTTTCCTTCTCATTGTTAATGTCAGCCATAGTTTTAAGAAAGGAAGAAGCTTTAGGATTGAATTTGGGTGTGAAAATTCGCCGGAATGTGGACTGTTATCGCCAGAAATTGCACAGATGCATTTAGGGATTGAAGATATCGATTTTTGCCTTAATTGGTTTCGATTAAGCGATTTGAATATTTGGGGCTCTTTTGTAAATTTCAAATTTTAAAAACTTTTATTAATTATGATTTTGTCCTTATATGTTTTAATCTTTTCATTTTAACCTATTTTATATATTTAATGGATCCTAACTATACCACGTCAGCTTCTCTAAATAAAAAAAAATGATAAACAGTTTCATGACCATTTTTTTAAATCCAAACTTGGAATGGGCGGTCAGCTAAATTTTCTCATTTAACCTCCTACGCCCTTCGGCATCAACAAAGGGAAGTAAGAAAGGTCAGAAACAGAACTTTGATTGCTTTGCAAGTATAAAAAGTTGACCAAAAGATGAAAATCGTGGCCCCCTCCACTACCAACCAATGAGTAGAAAAGTCCCATTTGTACAAAAACTAAGATGAATCTTCTTGATTAGACACACACAACTTTCTCATGAACTCAAAGCGCGCGCACACACACACACACACAACTTTCTCATGAACTCAAAGCACTTTTATCAGAAGCCAGACACCTCAAACTCCAACTCAACACGACACAAAAACGGGAACGGCGTCTGAAAATCATGACATTCCATTGTTACAAGCACAAACAGCAGACTCATCATTCAAGAGAACTGGTTTAATTTTTTTTTTTTTTAATTTCCTTCTTTTACTTCCACCTATCAGCAAGAATATATGTGCAGTATTGGCTCAAGAAAGCTTATGGGGTACTGGAATTACCTATACCATTACAACTGCTAAAAGCATAAGGTATGAAACTTGATCCCATCTGCAATTTCTAACTCTTCTGCTAGGTGAATCATTAAACTCTTTTAATTCTGCTGTTATGTTCCTCTTTTTGCACATTTTGTCTAGATCTCATTGGTGTTACATACATGAGGGGACCTCAGCTTAAGGCCCCCAGAAACTTTCATTAATCTTAGATTCTTACCTTACATTGCCGCAGAGAAATGTGTATGCTATTGTTTACTTGACATGATTTTGTTCTCGCCCTGGAATTGCGCTATTTGGCAAGAAAGAAACAAAAACGATCTTTTAAGATAAATGGGATTTCGATATATTTCTCTTAAAAAAATGGTATGATATGATATCTGTAGTAGAGTTTGGACCCCAAAAAACCCACTTGGTGTTGGGCCTTTTCTGGATAAGATCATCATGGGCTTGATATGCCAAATTTCTGGTTTCTTGAGTCAAATGTTAGGCCATCATAGATGCATGCATTGGCATTATAAGGAGGGAAAAATACAAAGAGGCACTCACTGTCACCGGTTGAGTAATTTGTGGGCTAAAGAGACAGAGAGAGATGTCATGCTAATGCCAGCAAATTGAGAATTTGAACCAAAATCTGGCTGGTGTGACATAGCAGAGGTCACGATTCTTCTGGTTGGTTTACTTTACACTTGAAACATTTTAGTGAGTCAACTTACAAACACAAAAATTCTAAACTAAAAATCAATTAGTAGGTTCATTTCACTATTTGCAGCAGCCAGACTGCTACTTCAAAGTTCAACAGTGAAGCAATATATGCTTTTTTAGCCTAGAACCGAAAGCAAAATGCCAAAGTGAATTGTGGCACATGCTCTAGAAGAGACACTCTTAAAGACTACATCTAAATATGAACTTTCATTGGTACACACAGCCGCCTTTTTTTTTTTTTTTAAATCCGAAACTTTTACTACTTTTGTCAGTTGTTCAGTCAGGATTCTCAAAATTAAATACATCCGTAAGAGAGAAGAACTTCTAATAAAAGTGACAAGTGGCTGTTGTAGTTTGAAATTTTGATATTTCTTTCATTTTCAAAGTTCTGTTAGACATCAAGCTCACTCCTATTCTACCTAGAAAAGAAAATATTAGTCATATGAGTTGATTACTTTTAGAGTATAACTACAACAAAATTCCAAAATTTCCTTGATTTTTCTGTGGATAAGAAGCATCTTAAACATTAGGATTGCTGTAGATTGAAAAATAACTACAGAAGAAAGAAAAAATAAAGCTAAGCAAAGTTAGAGTGATGGAACCGGCATTGACTTAAGGTTTATATCATGAAATGTTTTTTTTGTGACAGAAAGGAAACGGTCCAATATGTTCATTGGGCATTGACGTTAATTCTACTAAAAGTGAAAGACAAAAATACAAAAAGGAGAAAAGAAATGGCTAAGTTAACATGATTGTCTTGGCTCTATTATAGAAGGCTCCAAGTTGCTGTCTTCTTGCTAATGGAAGTATACTTTTATGTTAGCATAAACAGGTGTCATGGCTCCATGAAGGTAGCCAGATTAGTTTAAAGTTCCTGCAAATCTTTTCAAGTTGTGGAGCAGCTAGTTTAGTTCAAGTACATGATAGAGTTCTTCCTTTACAACTCCTCCGTCTTCTAGTTGGTAAGCATATGCCAACTCAATTGACATAGCTAGTATAAAAAGTTTTATAAGAAAAAAGCTCATAGTATAATATAATTATGGTTTTTTTGAGTTACGAGTCATGTATATCTGAGCATAATTTAGATTGTTCCAGTGTCATAAAAACAGAAAGTCTAAGTTTCTCTAAGCCTTTTTTTGTGCCTTATGATAAAAATAATTAAGCGGCGACAAATACTTCCAAGGATGGTGTAAATTGGGCAATAATAGGGAAATGCATGTTGTTTCTAAGCTTCTGATCTAGTAAGTTTTGTTTCATTGCATCAATGCATGTACAGTACAATGTTTATAGTTGGCTGCTAGCCTTAGGCCCTTTGAATTGGGTATACAGGTTGTAAACTCTCGCCAAAACTTCATTGCCTAGCTCGAATTGGATGAACATGGAAGTTGATCACTCTCTGGAACAAGCTAATGGTTCCTGTGATGATGATGATGGGCAGATAAGAACTGGTACACATTTCCAGGACTCAAAGATAGACTGAACTTTATTATCTTTTCATGCAAATTTCAATCCAATCTTGAATTTTCTGCCTGTGGGAAACTCAATCAGGAACCTTATGGAGTTGCGTCGCACATATAATTACTGCTGTTATTGGCGCTGGGGTTCTGTCTTTGGCATGGAGTACTTCACAGCTGGGATGGATAGCAGGGCCAGTGGCCTTGCTTTGTTTTGCAATCATCACCTATGTTTCTGCTTTCCTCCTTGCTGATTGTTATAGGTCCCCTGACCCCATAAAAGGAACCCGAAACCGTACTTACATCGATGCTGTTAGATTGAATCTTGGTTAAGTAGAATCACTAGCCCTCCCATTCTGTTCTTTCAAGTCAGAGATTTTCTTCTTGTGGATAGGTCTCTTTACATGTCTCCTAATTTCATTTAGTGATAGTTCAGGTAAAATTCATGCATGGTTTTGTGGTTTGCTTCAAAATCTGAGTTTTTATGGAACTGCTATTGCTTATGTTATTACTACGTCAACCTGTATGAGGTACTCTCTTTGCAAACACATTGATTTATGTCTTTCATTTAGCTCATCACTCCTGACTGCCCTGAAAATTTTTATATTTAGTAATTCTTTTTTTGTGTTCCTTGCTTGTTCTTATCTGGTTAATTTAAATCAATAGAGCTCCTATATTGATCCCCATTTTTTTTATTTTTTTATTTTTTTTTAATGCTGATTAACACAGAGCAATCCAGAAATCAAACTGTTACCACAGAGAAGGGCATGATGCTCCATGTGCATATGGAAACACCATATACATGCTACTCTTTGGAGCTGTTCAGATTGTTGTTTCGCAGATACCAGATTTTCATAACATGGAATGGCTCTCAGTTATTGCAGCAATCATGTCCTTTACCTATTCTTTCACAGGATTTGGACTTGGCTTTGCAGAAGTGATAGGTATGGCTGGGACTTGAGCTTTGTGAATTGTTTAGTTGCTGAGATACCATATGGAAATAATAACAATCAAAATTCCTTATTTGGTATGGCAAACTTTGTTTTAAAGACGTCTGTTTGCGCAGAAAATGGGACGATTAAGGGGAGCTTAACTGGAGTACCAGCTGCTAATACTGCTGACAAATTATGGTTAGCATTCCAAGCACTTGGGGACATTGCTTTTGCCTATCCATACGCCATAATTCTCCTGGAGATACAGGTTTGGTACCTAGTCTTTAGTAAATGAAACAGAAACACTATTTAATCAACACAAATTCTATCGACAAAAGAAGCTGAAGTGAATCAAAATGGTTGTTTAATGAAGGATACTTTGAAGTCGCCTCCACCAGAAAACAAGACCATGAAGAAGGCTTCAGTGCCTGCAATCTTTATGATAACTTTCTTCTACCTTTGCTGTGGATGTTTTGGATATGCAGCCTTTGGCAACGATACACCCGGAAATATCTTGACAGGATTTGGATTCTATGAGCCTTACTGGCTTGTTGACTTTGCCAATGCTTGCATTGTTCTTCATTTGGTTGGTGGATATCAGGTATATTTTTACCACCCCACATCAAGCTACTCAATTTTTTTTTTTTTTTCTCCCAAGGAGCTCTTAACTCAGTGCATAATTTCTTCTCATCTGTTTGATCATCAGATGTACAGCCAGCCGGTATTCGCCGTTTCTGAAAGATGGTTTACTCAGAAATATCCAAACAGTGTATTTGTGAACAAGTTTTTCACGTTCAAGCTCCCATCATTACCACCCTTGAGAGTAAATCTTTTCAGGATATGCTTCAGAACAGCCTATGTGGTGTCCACAACTGCAATTGCAATGGTTTTCCCTTACTTCAACCAAGTCTTGGGAGTGTTGGGGGCCTTGAACTTTTGGCCTTTGGCCATATATTTTCCTGTGGAAATGTACTTTGTGCAGAAGAAAATTAGTCCTTGGACAAGAAAGTGGATTGTTCTTAGGACATTCAGCATCTTTTGCTTTTTTATTACCATAATCGGCTTAATTGGATCGATTGAAGGGCTTATAAGTGCCAAACTTGGTTGAAGAAAACTGCTTATTATGTTCTTCCTGAACTTGAAATAGTATCATAATATATATATATATATATCGAGTCAGGGGAAAAATTCTGTAAAAGTACTGTTCTGGAATGCTAATGAATTTCTGGAATGCTAATGAATTTGCATCAGTGGCACATTTCCCCATTTTAAATTAAGATTTTCTTCATTAGTCTACGCTTTCAGCTCTGGCCATATATATGTCTGAAATTACAAAATTCAACAATGATAACTTCTGTAAGGTTAAAAACAGAAAACCAATATTTTGAAAACCGGATCAAGCCTTGACCCGTTCAAGGGTCCGTTCCCGGTTTGACCAGTTGAACCAGTCGGTTGGACCGTATCTTATAAAATCTTATGGTGGTGTTAAGGAGTTATACCGACACCGAAATTTTCTGGAATCAATAAGGAAGGTCAACGGTTGCGTGAATAGGTGGACGGCGATCGACGGCCAATCGAAGTTGGAATATGGAGCTTTTGATGTAGAGGTGCCGACGAATCTTATGGTGATGTCAAGGAGTTCTAACGGCGTCGGAATTTGTCGGAATCCAGAAAGAAGGCCAACAGTTGCATGAACGATAGGTGGACGACGAGCGACGAAAGGCTAGACGGTGGCCACTAAAAATGGATGGGTTTTGTCGTGGATATGTCGTCAACTTTTATGGTGGTGTTATCTCCCTCGAACAATTCCAAAATCTAGAGGGATTGACTCGCTATTGGACCGCGATTCGACATTATTCCACCGATCCAACTATAGCTCAATCCAGTTTGATTGATAATACCAATTTTTAGGGGAAACCGGACCGGAGATGACACCGATTCTCAGTCGAACCGGTTCGATTTTCAAAACACTGCAGAAAACAAAAGAATTAACCCTTGTATAACCATTCAAACATCAGCTCGTGGCATTTTCTTTACCCTTCTTCTCCTGAAAGGACCGGGGTACTGTCACATCCTAGCTTTTAGGATTCAATGTATCAGGTTTGGGTTCTTGAATCCATAACTATTTTTGGGCCAACTTAACCTCCTACATCCTTCGGGATCAAAATAGGGGGAGTACAAGAATACTCACTTGTTTTACAGCAATTGCTCCCAATAATTGAGGAGCTTCATACTAAATATTAAAAAAATTGACCTTTCAACCTCAAAATACACATGTCATAACGAGTGGTTAACTACCCCAATAATGGTCAGAAACGCAACCGTGATGGCTTTTCAATTATCAAATAGTGACCAGACAATGCAAACTGTGGCCCCCTCCACTACCGACCAATGACTAGAAAAGTTCCATTTGTGCAAAAACCAAGATGAATCTCGCCGATTAGACACAAATCTTATAGAGTCACGGCTCTTATATGCGCACGACTTGCACCTGAATTTAAAGCACTTTTTATCAGAATCCGGAAATTTCAAACTCTTACCCACCACAACAGAGAAATGGGAAAGACGTCTGAAACTCATGACCTTCCATTGTTACAAGCACAAACTGCAGACTCATCGTTCAAGAGAACTGGTTTAGTTTTTTTCTTCTTCTTCTACTTTCACCCCTCAGCGAGATTTTGGCCGGGTGGTTGTGTACTAACTTTTCAAGTGATTAAATTGTGAAGGAAATTTATGGACTGCTGTGGCACATATCATAACTGCGGTGATAGGTTCTGGAGCGCTGTCTCTAGCATGGAGCACAGCTCAGCTTGGTTGGATCGCTGGCCCTTTAGCTGTGCTATCCTTTGCCGCCATCACTTTAGTCTCCTCATTTCTTCTCAGCAACTGCTATAGAACGCCTGATCCTGAACACGGCCCCGGCCGCAACCGATCCTACATTGAAGCCGTTGATCTCAGTTTAGGTATGCAATCTTCAATCTCATTTTTCTCCTACAAACGTGTTTCCGATTTCATGAAACTCCTATCATTTTCTCGTATTAGTACCAATTACCAGTATTAGGGTTGATTAAGAGAGATTAGTAATTTATTCGCCAAAATTTAAGGAAGGTCAACAAGATGGAAGTGTCCAATTTTGTCAGAAAGATGATCTCTGATGTGGCGTTAAGATTTAAAGAACGTGAAGGTAGTTGAAAAAGAATGGTAGATGAGATGTTAGGTTTAAAGAATCCAACAAAAGAAGTTAGATAATTTGATGTTGGGACGTGTATAAATACCAGTGTACTTTTTTGGGTACTGTAGGATTTGGCATCCTTGAAGATAAGGAAGAATTTGATTGTGTCACAGTATCCTTGCTCTCTGCTCTGATTATACCTTTTTCTAGCTAATATTCAACTTTGGACTTATAAGCTCTGTCTGTTCATGTCATGTCAACCCAAAAAAATCATAAACTTTAATTATGCACTAAAACTAGGGATTTGAGCATTCCCAGTAAGAAGTCGTTAGGTCAAAATTTAAGGTTCGGAATTGTGAAAATTTGTAGCTTAATGTTCATGACCATTGCTTGAATTTTCAGGAGAAAAGAGAGCCTGGATATGTGGGTTTTTTGTACAGATAAGCTTGTATGGGACAGCAATTGCCTATACTGTAACATCTGCAATAAGCATGAGGTATGTGGCTGATATATACATAAAAGAGGCTCTGTTAGTTGACTGTAATAAACACAAACGACAAATTTTTACAGTTCTCCATGAAAAATTTTATTCTGAATTTATGGTTTTTACTGTTAGATGTCGATAATGAACTGTTTGTTATCAGAGGTTAATGAGGTCTGCATTGTTTTGACTTGCAGAGCGATTAAGAAATCAAACTGTTACCACAAAGAAGGGCATGAGGCTGCCTGTGAATATTCAGATACTTCCTATATGCTAATGTTTGGATTTGCTGAAATTATACTATCTCAAACACGAAATTTGAATAACGTAGAATGGTTATCAGTTTTTGCTGCAATCATGTCCTTTACCTATTCTTTCATTGGATTAGGACTTGGCCTTGCCACAGTAATAGGTATGGCAGCAAATCTGCTACCGTTAGAAAATGTAGTTGGTGTCCTTACTTGCATACCAGTAACTTTTTTGGCTTGCAATTGCAGAAAATGGATATGCTAAGGGTAGCATTTCAGGAGTGTCAACTTCTAGTTCCATTCAGAAACTGTCTTTGGTATCGCAAGGACTTGGAGACATCGCCTTTGCCTTTCCATTTGTACTGGTACTTATTGAGGTTCAGGTGAGTTTTCGATACCACAGAGTACATCATCTATATAACAAGCCAATAGATGCATGTAAAGACATTAAATAAAAATCTAGGCATTCGAGAGACTGACATGAATTATGAACTTTGCAAAAAATGAAGGATACTTTGAAGTCACCTCCACCAGAAACCCATACCATGAAAAAGGCCTCAACAATAGCCATATTTGTGACAACCTTTTTCTACCTATTGTGTGGAAGCTTCGGATATGCAGCATTTGGGGACGATACTCCAGGAAACCTTCTAACAGGGTTTGGATTCTATGAACCATATTGGCTTGTAGACCTCGCAAATGCCTGCATTGTGGCTCATCTTGTTGGAGGGTACCAGGTACCAATGCAATTATTCAATAGATTATATGTAATATGCTTTACCTACCTCAAATAGTAGGACTTAGAGCGTGTCCCACTATTCAAATATTAGAGCTTTGAGTGTGTGCTAATTAATAAGCTCTGTTCAAGTCAAGGGGATGCGCTCTGAGCTCCACTATTTAAGGTGGGTAATTGACAAATCCAAGTTTCATTGGAGTTGTGGCTGCATAGACCAAAGTTTTTTAACTTTTTTTTTCTTTCGGGGGTTTATCTTTTTGTTGGCAGGTTTATAGTCAGCCATTATTTGCAACTACTGAAAAATGGATTTCTGGGAAGTTTCCAAATCATGGATTTTTATGCAAGGATTTCCATTTAAAAGTTCCATTGATACCAGGATTCAGATTGAATCTTCTAAGGCTGTGTTTCAGAACAATATATGTTTTGTCAACAACAGCAATTGCAATGGTCTTCCCTTACTTCAACCAGGTTATAGGAGTGATCGGAGGCTTGAATTTTTGGCCCTTATCCATATATTTTCCAGTGGAGATGTACTTTAAGCAGAAGAATATTGAACCCTGGACAAGAACATGGGTGATGCTTAGAATTTTTAGCCTTTTCTGCTTCTTCATCACATTGTTTGCCTTGATTGGATCAATAGAAGGCCTTATAGGTGCCAAATTAAGCTAAGAAAAAAGGCATCATACTTGTCAATGATACGACAAGAGAAATATCATGATAGTATAGAGTAGTTTGCTATTGATACTCACATTATTGCTCAAATATCTTATGTATTATGGGTGTGTTATTGTACTAAACAACTATAGGCATTATAGGTGCCAAATTAAGCTAAGAAAAAAGGCTTCATACTTGTCAATGATGCGACAAGAGAAATATCATGATAGTATAGAATAGTTTGCTACTGATATTCCCATTATTGCTCAAATTTCTTATGTATTATGGGTTTGTTATTGTACTAAACAACTATATTTGTGACGATTCAATACAGAATTATTATATGTTCATCCCTCTGGTTTTGTTCTATTTGTCCATGATACTTTATTTCAAATACTAACCTTTTGGTCTTTGAACTTAAGGAGAATTTCCCTTTATGAATTAATGGAAGTGTGTTTTCTAAACTATACCATTGCAACTTTGCAACTTAAACAATCAATGGTCAGCCAAATTTTGTTATAGTCAAAGGATCAAAATGCTAATATTTGAAACATGTGTCCTTTAATAGAGTAAGCAAAACTACAGGGATAAAAATGTAAACCTCTCTCAAGATTCACAAACGAATCAAAGGGCCCCTTAAGATTTTGTTTACAGTAAAAAGTGTATATGAGATGAGCCTCACCTCACGTGCGCCCTCTTAAACTGTTTATACATATAAAACCAAGTGGTTGACTTCAATTACACGAGGAGGTGGCTTTGTCTGAGCAGAAGGAGAAAGTCAGCCACCCAAGAACTCAAAGTAGAGTCAATGAAAGAGAGAGAGAAAGAGAGAGAGCTGACCAGGCGTCTCGTGGGTGAGCTACCGGTCTATCTCTCACACGCTCAATGGCGTTGAATTTTTTAATATAATCATGCACCTTTGATGTGATTTCTATCTTTCTTCATACAAACAACAATTCCATGCACGTATATCCTAACCCCTTTTCACATATATATAACAATATCACTCACCATTTCTTTTCTCAGTGACCAAACAAAACAATTCATTCCCCCCTTTTTCTTTACTATAACCACCATCGACATTTCTAGTTAAAAATAAGCAAAGTGTGTTAGAAAAAAAGATTTAAGTTAGAGATGGGACGCATACCGTGTTGCGAGAAGGACAATGTGAAAAGAGGGCAATGGACTCCTGAAGAAGACAACAAGCTTTCTTCTTATATTGCCCAACATGGCACTCGCAACTGGCGCCTCATCCCCAAGAATGCCGGTTTGTTTTTACTCTCTAATGATAGAAGAATTTCTAAACTCAATTGAGAACCTTTGACTAATAAGTAGTTTTTATTTTTATTTTTATTTTGATATGTTAGGTCTCCAGAGATGTGGGAAGAGCTGCCGGCTGCGTTGGACGAATTACCTTCGTCCTGATCTCAAGCATGGGCAGTTTTCAGAAGCGGAAGAACAGGCCATTGTGAAGCTACACTCTGTTGTTGGCAATCGGTATGTCATTATGTCAATGCATCTGCATGTTCTAAATGACAGTATTTAAATGACTAAATGGTTGATTTGAAAAATGAGTAATGCAGATGGGCACTGATTGCAGCTCAGTTACCTGGCCGGACGGACAATGATGTTAAAAATCATTGGAATACCAAGTTGAAAAAGAAGCTTTCAGGCATGGGTATCGATCCGGTTACCCACAAACCGTTTTCCCACCTGATGGCGGAAATCGCCACCACGCTGGCACCGCCTCAGGTGGCTCATCTTGCGGAAGCAGCCCTCGGCTGCTTCAAAGATGAAATGCTCCACCTGCTAACTAAGAAAAGAATAGACTTCCAGCTCCAACAATCGGCACCAATGAACACTATAGCCACTTACATTACGAGTAAAAATGATGAAAAAGATGACACTACCGAAAAGATCAAGCTAAATCTATCAAAGGCAATACAAGAACCAGAAATGCTGCCATCGAACAAGCCCTGGGACCCTACAGGAGCAATGTCGGCAAATTTTGCCGGAGGCTGCAGTCGTTTCCCTATATCTGATAATGGATTTCACTACGGCACAACATCATTTGGTAATGATGGAGCTGCATCATCAACATGGAGCCAGAGTATGTGTACTGGAAGTGGAAGCACATGTACAGCCCGAGAACAACAAAGGCGGCTGCATGGAAAGGTTGAAGATGACAGTTGCGAGGAGTCCGAAGGTGGAAAAGGAATCAGGAATGGATCCACCATATTCAATACAGATTGTGTCTTATGGGATTTACCATCTGATGATCTAATGAATCACATTGTTTAGGAACGCTTATAAAGCAGAGGCAAGAAGGCAGAATTCCTAATATATGAAGAACAATAAACTCAACCTCAGTGATAGAAGATACAGATGTAAATAAAAACTAATTTACAAATTATAATAGAATTTACTCTGAAAATAATTTTTTTCTCACTATCCTCTCAATCATTGTGTTTCTATTACATCTTTGTCTTACAAGTAATGTAGATCAAGCAAAATACGAAGATGATGAGGAAGTATCCGCCAAAATCTGCAAGCATTAATAAGAAAATTAATAATCAAATTCTCCAAAATTAAAGCTAAATGTCTGGAAAAGGATAACTTTTTTATGAGGCTACCTCAAGTTGCTCTTCTGTAAATGAATCTTTCTGTAGATTCCATGTATCAGCATGAGTCCGACGGAACTCTGCAACTGCTTTTGTGACTGTAGATTTAATTGGTGTTGGCTCCCCACCGAATCGAGCCAGTAATGTAACATGCTCAGGCAACCAACTGAAAGGGAAGATAATGTCTAATATAAGCATGAAATGACATTACAATCGTCAGAGTAACACAGTCTATGACAATGACCAAGGAGTGCTAACAATTTGGCATCAGAACACACTTCAGTTCGCAAAATTATCCCCAATAGTTTTCAATTAAACAGAATGATTGTCAATTTTAGATAATCCAAGACAAGAAAACAAGAACAGCTCCAAGGACTTCACGGGAAAGAGAAGACCCAGTTGAATTTTTATTCTACAAGTACTTGTAAGAGCAAAAAAGTTATAACAATTCCAGGTAATAATCTGACATCCAAGTTTGTTTTTAAGAAACCAATATGATAAGAACAATTTCTTATTTTTAATGTCAACAAACCTGGGCATATCATAAGGGACTGATAACACAGAAGCAACCAAAGCAAGCACAGCGCCATGTCTAGAAGCGATTGTCTGGCCGGAACTCAAATTCCTACACTCACAGATTACAGATCTCAAGATTAGAACAAAAATATCAACAAAGACATTTTGAGTATCAGAGCGCGTTACACAAGTATGTTGGATGCACAAAAATTATATATAGAAATGCATACAAGGAAAACTTATATGTTAAGTGTAAGCAGATGGGGAATCGGGGATTCCACTGTGCACCATATGAATGGATGACATACAGATCCTAAGAGCAAACCCATGAATGTGCATTTATTAACTACAAATATATGGAAGTTTTTCCCTCACTGGAAGGTACATAGTGAAAATAACATTTCAAATACATCAGAAATAAAGATATCACCTCTTATTCTTCCTTTGAATAATATTTGCCTGCTCATAAGCTCTATCACGGAAGTCCTTAGCTAAATCTTCATCCCCACCCTTCATTAGACCTGCTAGAACAGCTGCAGCATGCTCCCTTACCTGGCCAAGATGTGGCTATTTCTGTTAAAACGTAACAAAATCCTACCAACAATAGCCTGATAGCTCAAGACAACGATAATAAAAACCGCTAACTCCCATAATATTTTGACATTATTGCCAAAACCCTTCTTAATATTTCAGGCTTTGAGATAATAAGAACAGCTAACTCTGATAAGATTAATACATAATTGCCAAAACCATCTTTAATATTCAGATTCTGTGCATCTTATAGGTAAAATTGAGGGTATTGTGTCTAATACTGAACCTAAGTTGGTAATTCGACGTTATCATTCAATACTGCAATAAACATTCTTAGAATGCAAGAACTGCAGCAATACATTCAGCCAGGAACTTGCCTCAACTTGATTGTCTGTAAGTAACTTCTCCACAGTTCTCCAGATTTTTTGTTTCTCCACCTTTGAGAGAATGAAAGTGTGCCTGTTGTTTACAACAATGTTAGTATCTATATCATAACACAAACATTAAAAGTGAAATGAAGAAATCATGAAAGAGATAGACTACAGAAATAAAAGCAAAATAGGATCAAGAAAGCGATTCTTTCTCCACAAATGGAAATTTATTAAGTAAAACTTCTATTGCGAGAAACCATAGACACTCTACCAATGAACTTAGCAGAGTTGTTTCGGAAAAGTTGAGTCAAGAAAAGCAGTCACAATCAATAAACCAAAAATTTGTGATGCAAAGGAGAACCCATTAAAAGGTACCTTACCTATACATAAAAGTTCGAAGATACGTTAAAGTAGCCGATCTCGTCCTCCAGTTAGAATCATCCGCGGAAGATAGAATAACTGAAACAGCTTTCTGAAGATGAGGTTCACTGAAAATCCTCCATTTAAGCAACTCAAAAGCTGCTTTGGCCAATGTTGATAAATCTTTGTTTGAAGTTGAAGTTTCCTTTGCAAGGGGAGTTAAAAAAAGGGAACACTTTTTAGGAAGAAGATGGGGAAAGCTAGTAACAGCATGGCAAGTATGCAGTGATCACAACAGCTTGAGAAACAGAACATCTATACATAACTTATGCATGGGAAGAAAATGACCAACTGACTACATAAAATTCAGTGGCAAACAGCATATAGTAGCGGCAAGGGTGCTCAAACAAAAAAAGAGCAATATAGAAAACCAGCATGATCATTTCGTTAGTTTCTCCTATTTCAAACTCATCGAAAATGGAAACAGTCAGACTTTAAGTGCTAAATTCCAGTTTTAAAACATGTTCTGAAATTTATACAATCAGTGTATATATATTTCCATAAATTCTATTCTTCTTCAACCAGATGAGAAATGATTGTTACAAAATTGTACTTCTCATACCTGCAAGGATATTACAGGATAGAGGAGTCCCACAACCACATCCAGCAAACATGGAGATCTTCCGGACTTCAAAGTTGAGATTATAAAATGAAATAACTACACATATCAGGAAAATTGAACTGATTAGTAAAGAACATAAAAACAGAATAAGATTTAGAATCAAAATATTATAAGAACCAGTACCGTTTCCATCCATTTGACATCATCTTGTGAATCCCCATTCAAATGCCCATTTTGAGTACTAATATCAGTTGACATCTCCGAACTGTCAGAATTACTATTATTCTGAATGTTCATAACTGCTTCAGATGCTCTTTCTGTTAGAAACTGAACCCATCTTTCCTCTTTAAGATGATTATCTATATCAATGTTTTTCCCTTCATGTGAATGATCATGCGGAAATGACATATAGAGCCGAATGTTCGAGCACAGCACAGAAAGGGTAACACCTATAGCCTCTCTTACCTGTCAAAAATTGACTTCACATTGGATGCAAGCAATAAAACAAATCCAAAGACCATAGTAACACAAAATAGATATAATTTAGCTTTTCTGTTTTCCATATAACTAAGGATTAGTTCTCTTAAAATGAAAAAATTTATGCTAAGAGAGACATGCTTACCTGGGCTGATGAATGGCACATGTCATGCAGCAACTCATCCAGAAGTGTGATATGTAGCTGTATTTCTGGTAATGGCATCTTTTGTGGGGATATTTCTATGAGTGCAGCTGAAAGGAAGGCATAGCGCTTTGCAACCACTGTTGTAGTCACAGTTGGAGGTAAAGGTGTCGCTAGACAATTCAAAATTTGTTGCCTCAAAAGAGGAACTTTTGTTCCATACTTCCCTTTTCCAGTAACAGCATAGCGTATGCACGCTGCCCACTCAGGAGTGGATTCCACTGATGGAGTAAGAATAATATTCTGCAACTGGACCATTATCCAGCTTTCCCACACTCCTAAAAGACCATCAACATCAGAGTGCAACACCCCAGCCAATGCTTCAGCAGCAACACATTGCTTAGACCGTTCTTTGGCATTTACAAACTCCTCCAATGTACTTTTAAGTGCCAATATAACAGGCATTCCACATTCTTGTATCAGGCGCTTGAAAATCCGGGCAAAGTTGGAGTAAAAAGTATCAATTCCTAATAAAGAGATCCAACTAGGAGTACGTGGCCATGAAGCTGAAAAATCAAAATAAAACCGGGTGATTGATTTGTCTGCTAGGCTCTGGAAGGAAGAATTTCCATGATTTCCTCTGGAAGATGAGCTATCAGTATCTGTGATTATATGAACATGTGAAAGACTGTTAAGAGTCTCATTAAAAAATCCCTCTTCCTGAAAAATTTCGCTCAATGCTGCCTCCAGAGATGATTTGGCATTTCCTTGTGAATTCCCAGAAGATACTGGTTGATCCTCCACTGACATTTTATAAGGTGATTCTTTCAGTAGTGTATTTAGAGCTGAGATTGCAAGAATTCTAGTTTGAGGAAGTTGACTTTTTAAATTCTTTAAGAAGTGACCTGAAATGAGACCAACATAACCAGTGTCACTAATGAACAAGAAGAATGCAATTAAGCACCAAATAACAAGAACACAGACCAGTGGTTTCACTTAGGATCTTCGAAGAGAAGTTTGGATCATTTCTAGATGCCATAGCTAACAAGAGAAGAACTCTATTGGCCATTAGATTATACCTGATTAAAAAAATAAGAAGACAAAGGGAAAATTGAGTCCATGTCAGAGAGATTAAAACATATAAAATAAGATTTTTGTGAATAAAGATTGAATCAAAGGGAAACATCAGCCACCACATTATTATTTGTAGTTGATTAACGGGCCTGTCCTCAAAATGCCAATTACCAAGACACTAAGTGCCATGTTGAGAAAAAATCAAACAGCTTCAGCATCTACAACAGAAATCAAGGGGCAAAACAGCTAGTATTTACCGCCAGTGCAAGCGAGTAGAATCAAAACTCAAAGAACCAATCTGAGAAACCAAATCTGCAAAATCTGATCCTTCTTTATGATTGTCCATCGTCTTCAATATGCTCTTAGACACCCCAGCAAAGTGGATATTGTATTTGACAAACAGCTGCCAGTCACCACACACAAGCAATTTAATCACAAGTAATTGACACATTTGGCTCTAAATTATATGCGGGAGATTTTACCTCATTGATTGCTTTCTGAGCTTTTAGTGATTCATGATGGGAGCTACAAGCAGAAATGCAAAAGCATAAGACTCAGCACATAAGATACTTTCTAGCAAAAAAAAGTTACACTAATTTACGCAGAACTGCCATATATATGTAAGTAAGGGCACCTTGAAAGAATCCCAAGTAGAAACGAAGAGAATGCCTTTTGATCCTAGAGAAAAAAGAAAATGAAGATGCATTAGGAAAATCGACTTTCTAAAATATCTTCAGAGAATTTTGTGCTAAAAAACCCACCGTTGTCAAATGCTTGAGAACTGTCTGTGTAGAGAGGACTGCACAAGATCCTAGGACAGCATATTCTGGTGAGCTTGGACTCCTTAAATTCTCAGTAAGAGAGAGCACACACTTTGAAATCAAGGATGGCCATCTCTTGATCATCTTCAATAGAGATTTTCCAGCAAGTCTAGGAACCAAACCAACATTTCACACATATGTCAGACATGATATACGATACTAATTTGACACTAGATAAGCTGAATTACCATTATTGAGAATAAATGTTTCTGACAAAAATGTGAATCACATAACTTTGTAAAACAAGTAGCAAAAGACTCAAAAGTAATATAGTCAAGATGAGTTCCTTCTATTTTGGGGCAGGTCCAGGTCTAGACCTCCTGCATACCTAATTTCTACTCTCTTTAAAAAACAGTATTTATCCAGCAAAAGACCGAAATGATCTAAAATAACTACTAAATTGTTTGATCATAAAATCACTCATACTAGGTTATGGTACTCACAAGCGAACAGTTTCATAGCTATGCAACGAGAGATTCAATAGATCATCCATCAAAAGAACCACATGGTCTGAAGGAGAGAAATCCCCTGTTGTACGAAACAGATGATAGGATGATTGTGATGATCTCCATGTGCCATGCATGTATGCTTTGTCAACAAGTGCCCACCTAGGCCTGCAATTCAAGAATAGATTAAGAGTTTCAATTCCAGATATTGATCAATACATTGTTCAAGAAAAATCTCATGATAAGTATACTTTACCTTCTCTTTCCTTTAGAATGAGAGGACACAATAAAATTTATAGGAGGTTCTATAATGGCAGCAGATTCCAACTTCCAAGCCTGCCTGTGATTTGACCACTCATCAAATTCCAAACTTCCTGTATTAAAAAGATCCAAAAATAACCTAATGTAAGAAAGATTCTTCTAAAATAAATAACTACTGCAAGGTGCTTCCAAAGACAAGATGAATCCACTTAAATGTCATATCCATTACCATAGTTTCCTAAAGCATCCATAATACGAATAATGAGTATCAATAGGATGCTGTCATCTGACTTTTCCTTTAATAAGTATCTGCCCATATTAGAAATATCATTGATGTTCAGCTATAATAGCACCAAAATGTGAGGAATAATATCTTTGTGAACAAAAAAAATAATAATTAAACATTACTTGCAGGCCTCATGTACAATCTCCGCTGCTTTTTCCCGCAATTCAGTACTGCCTACAGTTGACCCTGTTGCTCCAGCTATTAGAAAAGGGGTATGACCAGGATCTTTCATCATCTCACTCAGAGAGGATGGCCTGAAATCAGGCAAGCAAGATAAAACACCTTGCAAGGTAGACTCTATACGTAAAAGAGTCACTTTCAAGTGCTCTTTCTCACTTCCTGTATTAAAAATGGTATGTAATGTTACATGTTGAAATTTTACTAAAACAATCAAGATGTTACTGTGATCAAGCAAGTAAAAAATTTAAACAGGGAACGGACATTTGTTGAAAGATGAAGTCTTTTAAATATTCTAGTGCATTGAATAAATAAAACAACAGAAGTAGATATCTCTGTGAAAAAAATTTCCTAAAAACTTGTATTTTCTAGTATCACTATTATTATATTTGGATAAAAGTCTAAGCTCTCCAAACTAATAGAAACCAAAATCAGCACCTGTCCAGGTTAAGAAAACTGCCTAAGAGGAATGAATATGTAATTACCCGGATCAGAATGGATTTTAGTTTGGCATAGCTTCAACAGATCATCTAAAGCCGACTGAAAATGAAGGTTCAAAAGTTCATTTGCAAACTGAACTTCTTCATTCGTTGGAACATGCCACTTTGGGCCTGCTACTGGTACATTATCGGAATAATCTTTTGTGCTGATCCATTCCTCTAATGCAGAAGCAGCAGGGTGACGCAAAACGCACCTAGAAAACCAGAATGTAAATTTAATTTCCACACAATAAGAGAACAAATTGAACATAATGATGATTATGAAATTTTAATAAAAGATTATACCTGTACTGGTCAATAGGATAATAAAGAATCAGGCTTCCAAGAAGGGATCGAAGAAGATGATCACCGGCTACGTTAACCTGCAAATGATTAAAAATAAATAAACTCAATAATGAAACAAAGAACAATTTCAACTATTCAATACCAAGCATCCATTTAAACAAAGTGCATGTCAGTAAAGAGAGTTGTATATTATGCAGAAACATTAATCAACTAAAAGCCAAAACCAGACCTTCCAAGATGGAGAGTCGAAGGCAGAAACAATAGCTTCTTTGAGTTGATCCTTGTAACGAAGAAGTGCAGGACCTGCATAACTGATCGCAACTGATAATATTTTTAATTGATAATCAATTGCTGTTTCAAGTGCGGGAGAAAGTGTAGGTTTTGCCTGAGAAAGAGGGAGGAAAAAACAATTAACTTCCACTACACATATATAGAACCAATATAAATGCTAAAATAAACACTAGTCACAGGCAAAAGACCTTGGTTGAAACTGAGGCATCAGTAATCCCTCTGCCTCCGAATCCAGTAACAGGTGTTCCTTCCAAAGAGGATATAGCAGACAACAAAACTGGCTCAACAAGGTGAACAACTGCCTCCTCTGGGTTTGTCTGAACACATGCACAACAAAGTAGTCCAACCTCAGCAATTGCCCCAGGTAGAATGTTTGTTCTGACAAACTTGGAAATTTTCTTCAAGGCCTGAAAATGATGTGACAAAAAAGTTCATAATTATCAGCCCCCAGAGGAAAATAAAAGCCTGAACTAAGCATTATATGCTTACAACTGACCTGATTATATAGTGATTTTGAAAGTCTCCCAAGCAAGATTTCGAGCATACAATAGTAATAAGGACCTTCCTCGACCAGAAAAGTTCCTGATGTTGCTGATGAATTTAGGCCTTCATTCCTGCAGCACCGGTAATTAATCATCTTTAAGGGAAAAAGAAAAATGCAATACTTCTTAACAAATGGGATGAGGATAGCCAATTAACAGCACTTACAGAACACTACTGGGTTCCAAATGTTGAAGTAACGAAAATAAGCGACATAGGAATTCATCTAGCCACTCAGAAAAGCAGACCATTGGCATGGACAGTTCATCACTGTTGTCATCCAGAGCAGCTATCTGCAGTTACAAGGGGATAAATATTTTACCTTGTATCTACTACAAGTTATGGGCATATCACACATTTTTTCCATGAATGTTGTGGGGGCGGGGGGGGGGGGGTGGGGGAGATGTGGGTGTTCAAGCTTACATTGGAAAATATGGAACCAATTAGTTGCATGGTTGCCAAGGTTTTTGGAGGGTCATTAGCATCCATACCAGCTAATGCATTCGACAATGATATCATCAGAAGTTCAACATACAAATCATCACCACCATCAAGATCAACTGATTTCACTGTTGAGGTTGATAGGGATGTGAGGAACAGAGAACGCCCCGCAAATGCTACTGACATAACAGCAGTTTTCAACTGATGGGTGGCAGTCATCTGACTAGACACAAAAGTTGATAAAAGAGAAGTTAATGTGAAGACAGAATCCCAACTTAAAAAAATTTGAAGATTTCTGGTACAAATGATGTCAGATGTCAATAATTTTAGCATGAAAGCAATACATGCAACAATACTAACCGTCTCCAAGGCCATACGGAACCGGGATGCTAGAAATGGAAGAACCGAAGATGGATCCACATAAGACAAAATGGAAGTTGCAGCAGCAACAGTCTCAGAAAGATGTTCGTTTTTGCTATACTGACCACGATCAATTAACTTCAGCACCACATTGACAAAAGAAGTCCTCTCTGAACTTCCTAGATATAGTTCACTCTTTCTAGCATGATGAGTGTTCCTGTCACGACAGTATATTGACTAGAATGAGCATTAAATATGATTTCAATAAATGAAGAACACATATATAATCAAGTTGGTAAATTCTTACTGCTGTTGACGCTGTAAACGTTTTTGGAAAGTAACAACCAAATGAAGCAAAAACCTCTCCAATGAATAAGTCCAGCGACCACCGTTAGAGGGATGGTAATATCTACAGCAAATATTTCAGAAAAGGACAGATAATTAGAAACTAGGAACAAGTGACTAGAGTGAGAAAAAAAATATATTATAGCATTAAAATGTCAGAGAACAAACTGCTCTAAGAGGTCGACCAATTTCTCAAAGTGCTTTTGAGCCGAACTGCCCGGTCTTAATAGATACACCTGCAATTTCCATAATAAAATATACAAAATCTTAGGAGCTACCTATATTGGTATACAAAATTTAAAGTGAAATGCAGACCACAGTCTATAATCTTACAACTGATTTTGCAATAGCCTTTGCTGGGGTGATTGTTCTATTCGAGAACAAGAACCTTGTATTTCTAGGAACATCCACAGAAAAAGGATATGATCCACTTCCATTTGCCACAGGAACCTGGGATTCCCAGATATCAGTAATTAACAAGAGGAGTAACAAATGGGAAATTAAACAGCCAAAAACATCAACAACCAAAAAGAAAGCAGCAATAAAGGAATGGAAAGTGAAAAGACAAAAGAGCTCAAGCCATATAATAAAACACCATGTAAAACATAAAGGTGAATGAATATACAGTGATACCATCTTCAATTTATCATTGTACATATCAATTTTGTACTGATTGATCTAAGAGATCATTATGCTCACCTCAAACATGTTCAGGTATCTTGAGAAAAGAGTTGGTATGTAGCACTCCCAGTCAATAAACTCGTAGTTCTTTATAACACGAGCTATAACAGCTGTCCATTGACTGTTCCAGAATTGGCAATTTGGAATTGAGTCCCACAATTCTAAACACTCTTTAATCCAATCACTGCCATGCCAACAGTAGGAAAGGGTCGCATTAGTCAACTGAGAAACCATAACTAATAAAAATTCCCAAACTTATGCTTCTTACTTTGAAAAGAAGTCTTTGTTGTCCAAGTTTGTAGGGAGAAACAATCTCACAAACCCTGATCCTTCAAAGGACGAATTGTGCCATGGATTTTCCAAACGAAATCTGCAAGTTTGATGTAACAATATTTAGTAAGTGACAAAAAAGAAATCTTAAGGATTTTCCGTTATGCCTAAGTAATTCATTTTAAATGAGATATCTGAGGAAGAAGTTGAATGATTTTTAAGCCTTAAAACTCATATCGAACTTGTTCCTTCCTTCTTAGCTGTGCTATATGGTTGCAACATAAGTAGATTGCCAGGAAATTATTATTGCATATCAAGCTTAAAACTTTTGAATTAATGTCCAACTAAAAGAAAATCAGAAACTACACCTGAACTCAGACCATATCTCAAAGGCAGAACCTGGTGGAAAGAATTTCCGACAGGATCGAACAAGGGAGTTAACAGTTTCAAAATGTCGCTGTCTTAATCGCCACCCCTCTGGACCAGTGTTCCTGTAAAATTTATATTATTCATTCAAGGTATCATTGTAAGATGCTCAAAAAGACAAAAAAAAAAAAAAAAAAAAATTCATATGCAAGAGCTTACAGATGAAGAAAGGTTAAAGATCAAGGTAAAATTTTCAAGGTAGATGATTTAAAATAAATGTAACAACAGAGAAAAAAAATTGTTATTCATAACACATTTGGAAAGCACAAAAGTAAAACTCACCTTGTGAAATGTGTATGAATCAGAGTGTCATACAAAGGCCGCCATGGAACTTTCAACGACAATTTCTTTCGATATTTGTTAAGCAATCTGACTAACATATTTCCCCATCTAACCTAATTCACAGAAACAGAACAACATATAAGAAAAAAAGACAAAGAATGACAGCAAACGAATAAGAAAAAGTTTTACATTGTAGCACCTGGACATAGAGTTTGTTCTGAGATATGTTGAACAATTCTAACCCAAGTTCCACAACCGCACCCACATCTTCCAAAGATACTTCACTCTTTGCCTTTATGAATCTACACATCAAGAAAAAATAAGTCAGAGTCCACTTCTGTTACTATATCTAACAATAGGGACACCTTGAATGATCTACCAGCATCATTTATAGCTGAAAAAGTCAAAAGTATAGTTATAATGTGTGGTGGAAGACCAGTGAAAGCAAGATGATGGCCATCCTCAACTATGTACCAAACAGGAAATAGATTCATACAAATTACACTCAAAGGTACCATGCATTCAGTCAAATTATATTCTTCCGTATATATGCATCAATCACCAAACTGGAAAGGAGGCAAAAATAAATTGCCATGTGTATACATTATTAGGGTCAACCAGAAATTATTATGTTCATGATTCTTCAGCCACCAGTGGATATAAATATAGCTGTAATTTTAATAACAAGCTACATAAGAAAGTCGGTTTCTACATAAAAAGACAACCAGACATAAGCCTAAAAATATGTTACTCACGACCGAAAGAGGGAAAAATATTATGATATTACATTTGCAGAACAATATAGGCATTGTGGCCAAGTCTGCCTCTGTCAGCGCACGAGATCTTATCAAGGTTGAGATCATAATGAGACTCAACAAATGAAAACCCATACCACTATAAAAAATCACATTGATGGATTACAGTGTCAAAATATCTATAAATAAAGCTAAGATTGGATTTCTTCTTACATGAGAAACCAGAACAGCCATCAAGATTGGTGAAGCTAGTACAAGTAGTATCATATGACAATTGATCATAAGTTAATACCAGATTTTAAAGCCCCATCCAAGCATGTAAAGCTACAGGAGGGAAGCGACCTCAACTAAAGGAATCATTACATTCATATCATTCTTCTCCTAATAAATAAGAAAATATAACTCTGCCATAAACCCTTGCTCTACTTTCTTTTCTTTGAATACCAAAAATGTATGTATAACCAATCTTCCCATTCTCTCACAATTTCCACTTGTACACAATCAATACAGGCTTTCATGAACTCAATGAGAGAAAAAAACTGCATGGTCCATATTTACCTGCGAGCGTCTCAGCTCCAATCTTAATCACACTAAAGAATCTCAATAAGTCATTGAGCATAATTGCATGACACTCAGTAATATAATTCAACTGATCATCATAGGTCTCATACAATGAATAACCAACACTAAAATGCCCATTGTAAGCACATTCTCCTGTTCTCACATCCAAATGCACTAAAGCCTTCTAGAATAACACTATATACCAACTTTTACATACAAACTGATATAGCACATAATGAATAAAACAGTGAGAGTACAAAAGTCAACTCAATTAATAAGTTAAATAATGTGACACTAAATGAGCTATACTACATCAATTTATATGTAAAATTCAGTATAAATAGTTTATGCTAGTCTCTCTCGTCTCTGAGCTGAACTCCAGCTTATTTTGATCGATCGTAACTCAAAATTTAGTCACACTTCCAGAAACAAACCACCTTTTCTGTGCCACGTGGCCACAACCTACGAACTAAAAATACATTCCTCACCCGACCCCACACTCACAATTCTTTTAATTCCACTAAAGGCAACAATTAACAACACTCAAGCAAAAAACAAATTTAAAATTCACAAAAAAAAAACATAGTGAATCAATCAGCAAACAAATTCAAAATCAAAATTCAATCGAAAAACGAAAATTAAGTTTCAAGCAAAGTGAGAGCTCACAAGTCGATGACTGAGATCCATTTGATAGTAGCGTAAACTGAATCCGGATCGTCCCGGCGGTATAAGGCCTTGACGGAGCTAACGACGGATGCAAAGGATTCCGCCTCACGCTTCGTCTGCTCAGCCACAGGCGGCGGCAGCCACGCATTGTAGAGATGCATGTCCGTTTGTGTTTGACGACGATTCAGTTAAGTGAACTGAACTGAAAACAGGAGTCAAAATTGAAACGAAAGGAAATGAAATGAAAAATGAAGCGATTGAATTTCGAGAGTTCGGGGTTGTTGTTAGAGTATTTATAGAGATGGAATTCGAGTTTGATTTCTTTTTTGTCAAGAAACTCGGATTTTGGATTTGTTTCTTTAAAATTTTTAATTTAGATTTTTGCTGGGTTTTGAAGAAGGAAGGGTGTATTTATTTATTAACATGGGATTGAGTTGACTGGTTACCGCCACGTGGGGTTCAGTCATTCGTTCAGAGAATAATAATTATGAAATAATTGTATCTTGGGGAACGGGAAATATATTTTTTTTGAAACTGTTTTTCAAAAATGTTTTATGTATTTCTCTGTTATTAAAACATTGTCAATAAATAATAATAATTATAGACTATGCCTCAAGAATAAAATAATTACACTCTTTCCCTAAAGTTTTGCCCAACTAACACTTGAGTATAATACAATTCGCCTAATTATAAATAGCAACCAAAACGTTACCAAAAAATTCTACTAAACTCACATTTACTAAATCAAATTTAGGGGCTTTTACATGAATTTTCCACGTGGATGAGATCGGTCGAGTGGTCTCAATTGGAGATGGGATTGCAGGTGTTTATGGATTGTACGAGATTCAAGTTGGGGAAATGGCTGAATTGGATAGTGGTGAAAGAAAGAGCCTTGAATCTTGAGAATGGTTATAAATTTCTCAAAAACACTTTATTATTAAAATAATATTACATATTTACACACTCAAAACATAAGTAATGCTTTATATATATAATTATACACAAAAAATTATTAGTAATACTACACTCACAAACCTTTCTTATTAACTTTTTTTCATAAACACGATGTGTCAGCTTGTAAATGGTTAACTCGCAATGGATTCCACCTGCTCAACAATAAGTCCCATCAGATTAAATGCGAATTAACTAATTGCGAACTGTCAAGTAAGCATTTGTGAAAGAAATTTGTTAAAAGTGTTTATCAACCTATCTTTATTCAAAAATTATTATTAAAAACTTTTAGAGTAGTTTTAAAGCCGTTTAAAATGATTATAAATAATTAAAATATATTTTATTTTTTTTATTTTTTATTTTTTCTTGTATATATATCAAAACATGCTATCATTAGTGTGATTATTTTTTATCCGGTAATAGTGTGTCACGTTCTTGGAATGAGTAATTTATTAATACATTTTAAATCTTGTGTAACAACAATAGATATTATATCGAAATAAGTATTAAAATTATAATTTTCTGTATAAATATGTAAATAAAATTATTAAAAGTATAAAAAAAAAAAAAAAAATGCAAAATTGAGAACTTGTTGGGTAAGTTAGAAAAGTTTATGGAGTACACGTGGCGCGCAATTAGCCAATAAATCTCAAAAAGATTATTGGAGGCTTGACGTCGGCACTGACTCATCACTCAACAGAGGAGACTTTCTATCAGCCGTTGATTTAGTCAGCTTCCAAATAGCGACTCTGGGCCCCCGGCCCATTTGACTTAAGTTAAAAGTGTTGAGATTGGGCCGTTCATTATGGCTTCCAGAGTGTGAACTTAGTAAGTGGAGAATTAATACTTGGAATTTCATTATAATAGAAAGATTCTATTATTTATTTATTAACAGTTTTGTCAAATTTAATTATTCTACGTGAAGCTTTTTATTATAAGCATTCATTTATTTTTTATGATAATGACATTGTTGAAAGGGTATTTTGGGTATTTAGAAAAATTATGGTTCATCGCCAAAAACCCATTAAAGATTTAATTTTATCTACTTTTATTGTTTTTAAAAATATTATAAACTCTATTAGAGTATCAAAAGCCCATGTGAATATTCTGAAATTTTTAATATGCGGAGCAAATGCAAGCGTCAAAGCGGTCATTTTTTATACTTTTGATTGTACGGGTTTGGAAAGTGAGAGCCTCAATGCCCACCTTTAGTCCACCCATTGAAAATGATAAGACGTCTATATTGGAGAATGATTGTATATAACATAAAAAAGAAACACCGCTAATTTATAGAATAATTTTTCATGGACAAGGGACAAAATGTTATTGACTTTAGTACAATTAGATACCCAATTATAATTCAAGTAATAATAAATGAAATATGATTATGATTTATGTTGGAGAATCAAATCCTTTAAAGGTGAAACTAAAAAAAATACACCCCAAAAGAAGGCAATTTTCTGTTGGAAATATTCTGTATATCCTTTACTTGATTTTATATTCATTCTTTTTGTTATGAGTGCTCCATGTAATATTCTCATAGTACTGATTATAAACGTTTCTAAAGGAATCTTTGGAAAAGCCTCTTTAATATGTAATCACTTTACAATTCTCTTCTTTAATGGTGTATATGTACCTCTCCTAGTGTACATATTTATTCTTCTTTTTTAACTTTTTGAGTTATTTATACCATTAAGAATTTTATGTTGCGTCACTTATGTGTAACTTTTTGAGGTAATATTATAGGGTGCCTTTGTTTTGTTATTTTGGATAAGATTTTGAGAATAATATTGGATAATTGAATAGGTGAGTCTTACGAGGTAAAATTTAAAAATTAACAAAAAAACCCCATAGGTTTGCTAATTTAACTAAACACCCCAATATATAAAAATTTTAAAAAATGACAAAAACACCCCCACTCACCCATAGTGTGATTCCAGCCACCACTGCTGGAATCTGGCCAGAAATGACGTTATGACTCAAACCGGTTGGACCTAACCGGTTGTGCATTGATATGGCATTTTTCGGCCAAATCCACCACGGATTCGGCTAGAAAAGGCCAGATCCGTGGTGGATTTGGCCGTCAACTGCCACACAAGGCCAGATTTGGTCGTCAGCGATGGCTAAATAGATCTGGCATTTTCTGGGCCAGATCGGCGAATTACCGATAATTTCTAGTCGTTTCTACATTGTTGTGACAGATTCCGGCCGTCAATCTGGCAACTATGGGTGGATGGGGGTGTTTTTGTTAATTTTTAAACTTTTTTTTTCTAGGGGTGTTTATTTAAAGTAATAAACTTAAGGAGACTAAAAGTAATTAAAAAAATATAATAGTATTTCCCAAATAATTAAACAAACAAGTATTTTGGGAATAGGGTTTGAAATACTAAAACAAACGAACCCTTAATAACTTTGGAAAGTGAACTCTCCCAAAGAACTTAATAGTCAATACCATAACTAGTATAATATAACCAATCTACTGAAAACGTAAATATTTTCACTCAAGATTTTAGTTTGAATCGTAAACCCTCGACACATTTTGACATGGTTTTGTGGGATCGATTTCTTGTCACGATATAAGGTCGATAGATGAACAAACTCTTTTAACTTAAAACATGTACACATTAAAGAAGAATAAAATCAATCACATTTTGGTATGTTCAAGGGAATATTGTAGAAGTCTTAAAAGTTATTTGGTACAAGTCGAGTGTCGATGCTTGTGTACGAGTACTTCTTTTGTTAAGATATCATGATATTAATTTTATCGAAACTATGTTTAAATACCATTAAATTTATCATCAGTGAATTAAAATGAGATTTTATAGATGAGTTCAATGATAATTTAGTGTGACTCTTACAGAATTAACATTAGAATATCCTAATTAGAGAATTGTCGTGTATATATATATATAATGTTAGGTCCATAATTCAATTTTATAACCTCTTCTCACAATCCTAAACATGATGGCAGTTTGAAAAATAGTTTCGTTTGTCTATTTATGAGCTAACCAATGACAGACTTACCATGTGAAATGTTGTGATATATATATATATATATATATATATATATATATATATATATATATATAAGTCACTCCCATTTTCATCTCCTAAAGAAAGCAAAAGTTGGGCTATTCCTGTTAAGACTGGGCTTTACAAGTTGGGCTGGTAATGAAACCAAAATAGGCCCAACTTCCTAAGCCCATACAAAATAAAAATAGCCGTTGAATTAATTGCTATAATAAAACAAACGGAGAAATCTGACCGTTGGTGGAGAAATATAACCGTTGAGCCTCTCTGGCTTTTAACAGCAATTTAAATATCTCAGTCTCCCTCTATCTTCGATCACAAAAATACCAAACTCTCTAAAATCAATCTTCAACACTCTCGAGCTCTCTTCAATTCTTTTCGCTTGCACTGTTAATTAATTAATTAATTTGTTTATTCTTTGCTGTTCATTATTAATTCTTTGTTTGTTTTTTGAGATTTGATCTATGGCCGAGACGAAAGATGCCCACGTGGTTGAAATCCCAGTAGATGAAGAGCATCAAAACAAAGTTCTGTATTGTATGAAGACAATCACAGCAATTCAACACCACCCTTTAACGGAGATTTCCCAGAGTCCTGGCCATCTCTTGCTCCTCAAACTGTGGCAAAGAGATGAAGATCTTTTTGGCCGGAGGATTGCTCTCAAAGAGTCGAGAATGGACTCCATCAGAAGAGAAATGTTTCAACTTTGTTGCTTATTTTTACTCTTCCATGGCTTGTTCTTGACCATGTTGTTTACATCTTCTGTAAATGCGAAACAAGGGAGCAATTGTAAGAAATGGTGGATACCCTCTTGTTTGTCCTTGTCAACTTCACTTGTGTTTGTGTTTCTGGTTCAGGTTAAGCTTTACAGGTACTGGAAAGCGTGGAGGCAATTGCAGAGAGAGAGAGGTGACAATAGAGCTCTCACTAGGTGTATTCAGGAACTGAGAATGAAAGGGGCAAGCTTTGATCTGTCAAAGGAGCCTCAAAGTGGGAAGAGAATGAAGAGTTCAAGTGTTGAGATCAAATGGAAACCACTCACCTGGTGTTCCCAAAATTTTATCACCATTTGTCTTCTTGGTTTCTCAGGTTTGATCTTTCCTGCTAGCAAGTTCATTCTCTGTGGGTTCTGATCGTAAACAATCAAACTATGCACATTTTTGAGAGCAGAATTATATAATTCATGAATGCTATAAGGTACTAATCCAGAACTCTATTCCTGATAGCGGGATCTGTGAATTTTCACATGTTATTAATCTTAATTCTTCCTTGTTATGAATATGCATTTACTAGATTTCGGACGAGGCGTGTGCTGTCAGCAGGAAAGAACCTCTGAATCAGTCTCCTTTGATCTCTTTAAATGAAAGGGGGATGAAGCAAATTGGTCCGATTATTATTATTATCACCAGAAGAAGTTGCGAAATCAGTAGTCCCCAAGGTGGCAAAAGATTTTGTGTGAAGGGTTCATGGCTCCACTCTCCAGGTGCAGCAAAAATTTTGTATTGAGAGAATTGGTGCATTGACTAATTGTGTACAACTGAGAGAGAAAGAACATATACAGCGGTTTATTCATTGTAATTCAAAGAGTTATTATTCACATAAAGAGAAAAAAAGTTTTGTTTCTTTCATTCATCACAAACTCTAGCTCGTGTGGACATGGACTGGTGAATGTTTCATCTAAACAGTATCTCCCCTGGCAAGTTCTCATCTTGACAGTATCTCCCCTGTGAAGTTCTGAATGTCAACTGCTACGTTACACATATCACTGTGGAGTAGTTACATTGCTTGGTCGAGAATCAATAATTCTTCTACAGTTATGCATGAAGGCTATAGTTCTTTTCTTGTTATATAAATTTAAAACACTGAGGTGTGCTTGTTTCTCTATTTTGGGTAAGAGATATATATTTGTTTTCTTATTTTGAAAATTAAATTATATTATATTATATTCAATTATTTTTAAACCCTTTAAGTTTGTTAATTTAATTAAACACTCTCAACAAAAAAAAATTTAAAAATTGATAAAGACACCTCCACCCACCATCCGACAGTGGTGGCTGCCTGCTGGCATTTAATGGGTGGGTCGTGTTTTTGTTAATTTTTAAAGTTTTATCGTAAGAGTGTTTAGTAAATTAACAAATTTAAGGGGTGTTTTGTTAATTTTTAAATCTTATCTCATAATAGCCACATTTTTCAAAAATTCTACCCTAAAATAATAAAACAAACACACCAAATTCTTTGTTAAATAAGAAGTCTTCGTTTTATACATGTTTTACTCTTAACCCCTCATTTAAATCAGAAGTCTTCATTCTGAATGTCAACTGCTACAGTACACATCACATTGTGGAGTAGTTAGATAGCTTGGTTGAAAACCAATAATTCTTCTACAGTTATGCATGAAGGCTATAGCCTTTTCTTGTTATATAAACTTAAAACACTTAATTCTTCTTTGTTAAATCAGAAGTCTTCGTTTTTGTATATATATTTTACTCTAACCCCTCATTTAAATCAGAAGTCTTCGTTCTCAATGTCAACTGTACATTACACATCACATTGTGGAGTAGTTGGATTGCTTGGTTGAGAACCAATAATTCTTCTACAGTTATGCATGAAGGCCATAGTCTTTTCTTGTTATATAAACTTAAAATACTTAATTCTTCATTGTTAAATCAGAAGTCTTCGTTTTTGTATATATTTTACTCTAACCCCTCATTTAAATTTGGTCAAACCAACTAATTTACCATTGTTAAACGTCATAACTGATAAGTGGGATGCGCCGCCTTGAATAAAAAACTTAGGCATTTTATATCCACTCAAGTCACACCATCAGTTACGCGTGTTTTCAATCTTGAGGTTTAACGTTCCCCAGAAGTGACTCAGGCAAAAAACTTTTTATAGTAATATTTTATATAAGAATAATCCAATAAAATTTTTTTATCACAACTTGAACCCATTATAAATGAAATAATATTATGGTCACATCTGAATTATACAACCAGATAAAAAAATAGGATAAAGTAATTATTTTACATAAATTTTATAAAATTTTTGTCTGGTTGTATGCTTGGTTATATAATTCAGTTGTAAGCATAATATTATTCTTATAAATGAGAACAAACTCCATATTGAACCCACTAGATGATCGAGTGGTCGAATAGGGACTTTGAACTAATATACTCAAGAAGTCTTGAGTTCTATTCACCTTGCCCCGGAGTCTAATAGATATGGCCATTGACTTATTTAACAAATTTGATTAATCCTGAAGAAAAGAGATGGAACTCGTTAGAGACATTAAATAAATTACTTAAATTTATTTATTTAATCCAGTGCAATAATTATTTAACAAATTTGATTAATTCTGAAGAACTAGGCAGAGACATTAATACTAGGTTGGTCCTCAAACAGAAGCTAAGAGCTGAGAATCAAAAATATTCAAAATGCCTTCCTTGAAATTCTGCATGTTCTTTCTTGTTCTCTATCGTGTATGTTTTGTTATCTGTTTAACAAGTGCAGCTGATCCAATATATGTTCGCCATGTTTGCCCAAACACAACGACTTTTAACAGAAATAGCTCCTATCAATCTAACCTCAATTTTCTCCTCTCCTCACTTGTCTCTAACGCCACCCGCAGCAATGGTTTCTCCACCGGTTTCTACAATGTCACTGCAGGCCAAGACCCTGACAAAGTCTACGCTCTCTTTCTTTGCCGAGGTGATGTCACTCCCACCACCTGTCAAGACTGTGTCAATTTTGCCACCTCAGACATTCTTCAACGTTGTCCAGTTCAAAAAGAAAGTATAATATGGTACGAACAGTGCCTTTTACGCTACTCAGACGCGTCTATCTTTTCTGCCCTGGACAGTAGTGACTACATTTTTGTTCTGTCCAACTCTAATAATGTTACAGAACAAGTCCGGTTTGACCAGCTAGTAAGGACTACACTGAAGGAAGCAGCAAATGAGGCTGTTAATTCCCCTAAAAAATTTTCGACAAGAGAGGCAAACTTTACAACCGTTCAAACCCTGTACTGTATCATACAGTGCACACCAGACCTGTCAAATTTTGACTGTAACAGTTGTCTTCAACAATCTTTTGTTAGTTTGCCGACTGCCAGGGCAGGAGGAAGAGTTTTGTTTCCAAGTTGTTATAGCCGGTTTGAATTGTACCCGTTTTATAATGATACCGTTACTGCCGCACCGCCGCCCACGCCTGTGCTCTCTTCTCCACCTCCTAAAGGTAAAGTTGAGCTAACCCACTTTGATTTCTTTTCATTATTATTTTTAAGTAAATTTAAGCTTTCTCGCTACCAAGAATGTATTCGCTATCACTTACTATATCACTCATATATGAGAATAATATCACTCATATATGAGAATAATGTATTTATATACTAGGTTCATTAAGAGAAATCCTAAACTACTAGGATTCTTATTGAAATCCTACAACGGCAGTAGGACCTGTGTTGGTGATCCCTTACAGATGAATCCTTGTTGTTGAAGTGGTCGCCAATTCCAACATCAATTACTAATAATATATCTTTTTATTTTTTTTTCAGGAAAAAGCGGAATTTCATCTTCAATGAATCATCGCCATCATCGCTCCAATTGTTGTAGCTGTAGTACTTCTCATAGCCGGCTATTGCTACCTAATTAGGAGAGCAAGAAAGAGGAATAGTCCTCTACTAGAAGATAACGGTAAACCTTTAAAAAGTTATTCTATTAACAATCCAAACAATTTTTTACTTTCCCATTTGTCTGTGCTCTAGAAATGTTATTGTTGCAATCTATCGGATGATTAAATTATTTAATGTCTGGCTGTGCCTGTGTAGCTGGAAATGATTACATTACAGTTGTAGAGTCCTTGCAATTTGATTTGGGGACAATTGAATCAGCCACCAAAAATTTCTCAACTGATAACAAGTTGGGCGAAGGTGGATTTGGTGAAGTTTACAAAGTACGTATAGCATTGGTTCCTATTGTATTCATTTAGACACAGTCAGTTCAACATATGATCTAAAGTTTTACTAAGGAATATTCTCAAGGGCATTCTTCCTAAAGGAGAAGCAATAGCTGTAAAAAGGCTATCAAGCAGCTCTGAGCAGGTGTAGAAGAATTTAAGAATGAGGTTGTATTGGTAGCCAAGCTTCAGCACAGAAATTTGGTTAGACTATTGGGATTTTGCTTGGAGGGAGAAGAAAAGATTCTTGTCTATGAATTTGTGATGAACAAAAGCCTCGACTATTTTTTATATGGTGTGAACTGTCTCCATGAATTTCAACAATTCATGAGTCCAATATCCTTATTTTGCATTAGACCAAATGGATTATTTTATTCATCTGTTGTAGACGGGCTAAGTTGCTTCATTATGGATTTGAACTCAACTCTTAAATAGTTTAATTTGAGATTTTGATTTTGACATATGTAGACCCCAAAAGACAAGCATAATTGAATTGGTCAAAATATTACAAGTTAATTGGAGGCATCGCTCGATGAATGCTTTATCTTCATGAGGATTCTCGATTGAGAATTATACATCGTGATCTTAAAGATAGCAATATATTGTTAGATGAAGATGTCAAACCAAAAATTTCTGATTTTGGCATTGCAAGGATACTTGGAGTTGATCAAACTCAAGAGAATACAAACAGAATTGTTGCGACATGGTAAGTTTTGACTTTTGACTACTACTTGCTTTGAGGAAAGTAGATAAATGAATTCATTCATTCATTAATTATATAATCCTAACTGTTGAATCATTGTGGAAGAGGAAAAATGTCTAATGGTGGTTTACAAATTTTCTACTTGAAATTCACAAGACAAAGTAATGCGTCTTTGAGCTTTCTTTATATCACAAATGCATTCTTCATTTGGTACACCAAATAGCTCTAGGCAAGCATCTGGCACACCAAATAGCTCTAGGCATAACATCTAGCGAACCTGTTGGTTTGCCTTAAATAAATTAATGTGTAATTTTTTTTATTAATTTTCAAAGGTTCCTTGTTGTCTTTAATAATAACATGATCTCCGTTGCATAGTGGTTACATGTCTCCAGAGTATGCTATGCATGGGAAATTCTTGGTGAAATCCGATGTGTATAGTTTCAGTGTCCTAGTCCTAGAGATCATTACTGGCAAGAAGAACATAAATTTTTATCAAACAGATGGTGCTGAGGATCTCGTGACCTATGTAAGCGAATTGTATATTGTATTTCCCCTTTGTTAGAGTTAGTATCTTTACATGCAAATAGAGAGTGCAGAAATAAAAGAGTTAAAGCTGAAGCTCATTTATCATGACTAATTTATTATTTTAGGCTTGGAAACATTGGAGAGATGGGACACCGTTGCAGTTGTTGGATTCAACCTTGATAGATTCTTACTCGAGAAACGAAGTGATTAGATGCATACATATTGGGTTGTTATGTGTCCAGGAAGAACTAGCTGATAGACCCACAATGGCAACGGGAGTTCTCATGCTTAATAGTTACTCTGTCAGTCTTCCAACACCTCAACAACCAGCATTTTACATTGGTAGTAGAAGGGAGGCTTGCAATAGCATGCCAACAAAAGAGTTGGAGTTTGATCAATCAAAAAGCAAATCAATGCCATTGTCTATTGATGATGCATCAATTACTGAAGTATATCCTCGATAACGGGGTGCTTCTTTTTTATATTGTTATTTTGGTAAACTCAAAGATTCTTCATTTCCTAGTGATCCAACATTTTTCAGGCAAATGAAGCTCGAAAGTGAGATGTGGTCAGTGTTTCCTCTTTTATATACGTCGCTTTTATTTTTTTTCTTTTGTTTATCACTTTTCAATGAATCTCATCAACTCTCGATGTAAAATCTCATCTCAATCTTGTTTATTCTGTAAGAGTGCCATTGGGATTATTGTAACTTAAGACTTGGAATCATCATCCATTCCTATATCAAAATCATGCCCCTGTAGGTGCACCATGTAATCACTTGATGAAATGGCCAATTTACGAACTCTTTAGGACCTTCTCAAAAGTGCATCATTTATAGGTGAGTAGTTGGAGTTGTACAATCTAGATGCTCTTGCAATGGTTCCTTAATGATATTCAACTGGAAGAGACAGATGTGATAAAATTTAGGCATGGCAATGGGCCCCAGATTTACCTGCCTTGTATGGGTCGGGGATTCCTCAGTTTTTTTCAAGGATAGGGCCAGGGATGGGAGGAGTTTTAATTCCCATCCTCCGGGATGGGGCGGGGGTAGGGGTTGTCCTTGCCCCACCCTGTATATAATATAAAAAAATACACACACACACACACACACACACTCTTTTCTCTAATACCCCTACATATTTCACCTAATTACACAATTTATCCTATCTATATAAATCCATATTTTTCTCAACCTAAACAATTGAACAAGAACAAATCCTAACCTTTAAGTCTTAAACTTCTCGCCATTGCCTTTCGCCTTTAGTCGACTTCATATTGCCGCTTGCCGACACCGATTTGATCTCTTTGATTCGGCCAAACTTCAACCAAAGGTAAAATTAATGGGACAGAGATAGGCCTCCAACAATCCCCATGAGGCGGGGATGGGGAATTCCTGTCATCCCTATAATGAGGACAAGGCAGGGGTGGGGAGTGATTTTGAGGGCGGGTATGGGGATTGTGAATGAGATCCTCGCCCCACCCTGCTCCATTGCCATGCCTAATAAAATTATCTAGAGTTGAGTTTCATTCTCAACCAATTGGTAAATAAATAACAATTGTCTTCTTTAGTTAAGGGAATATTCTTTTAACATATTTATGATTAGTATATACCTTTTAGTTAAAACTAAGTAACTTGCAACCAAAGCTAAGAATCTTTTTATCTAATTCTTCAAACATATTTAATGCTCATAGTCAAAGAAGAATTAAACAATCTCATAAACTGACTTCATTTCTCCATAATTCTTCTTGACTCTTGGTGAGAATCAATGTTATTTTCTCTTAGCTTGTTAATCAAAATCATAGTTTTGTTGGAATTGATGACCACTTCAACAGTAAGGGGTTTGCTTATAAAGGGCGACACACATGGGTTCTTGCTCCCGGTGAGTCGGTGGGGTTCCATTCCCAGTGAATGGATGGGCCCCCCATTTCCTAGTGAACATGTGGGGGTAGGGGCATTGCCCCTAGAAACCATAAGTGGTTTGTGTTAATAGGATGTTTTTCCCTAAGGTCCATAGGAAGGATCGTGCCTAGGAGTGATTCCTCTCGAGGTTGGGCTTACATGTCATCGATTCATCATGTGTGTAAGTGTTATGTTTTGTTTTCCGCTGCAAAACTAAGTTTTATTTTATGGATGTCATCTCATGTTTTGATTGTAAAAGATATGAAAACCTAATACCACATGTTTTCATAATTGAAAATTTATTTTATGGACATGTTTATCTGTGATGGAAAGAATGAGAATTGGTTTTTGATGTTATTAAGAAAGCATGTTTTAAGGTCTTTAGCCTTTTTCACATGACACGTCTTGATCGCCCAAGTCTCATGGGTATGCCCGGAGCCTATGGGATAGGGAGGGTCAGGGCGGATCCTGTCAAATTGGTATCAAAGCATGTTTTCGATTTTAAGGGTATTTTTGAGTTTCACACATACAAGTTTTTCTTAAGTAAGAAAGTTTAATTGCATATATGAGTGAGTTGTTTTCAAGAAAGAAATTACTTGCATTTGCATGAATCAATGTGGCCAACCTTGCACGAGACCTGTGATATAATTAGTAGCTCCTCAAATATAAGGAAGGGAAAATGAGCGTAGAGATGAGATGATAGAAGGACATGTTACATCACTGAAATTCATAGGTTTTAAGCATAAGTTTTAATCATGAATGAGGTATGTTTTGGATGAGTCAATCAGAGTGGCACAGCGGAAGTGTAGTGGGCCCATAACCCTATAAAGAATACATGCCTATGTTGAGTGTCGATGAAGAAGAACTGAATAAAATGTTTCTAAGATAATAAGCATTGTATGAGAAATGATTATAGTGAAAGAGTTTATTGAAAGGAAAATTGAAGGTAACCGTAGATAGACACAATAATAAGAAGAATAATGGATAGCAAGTACAAGAGAGACCTCAAATTTTCAAAGTGGAAAGATAATGAAGAGTTTAAGTGTTGAGATCAAATGGAAACCACTCACCTGGTGTTCCCAAAATTTATCACCATTTGTGTTCTTGGTTTCTCAGGTTTGATCTTTCCTGCTAGCAAGTTCATTCTCTGTGGGTTCTGATTGTCAACAATCAAACTCTGCTTATTTTTGAGAGCAGAATTATATAATTCATGAATGCTATAAGGTACTAATCCGGAACTCTATTCCTGATAGCAAGATCTGTGAATTTTCACATATTATTAATCTTAATTCTTCCTTGCCATGAATATGCATTTGCTAGATTTCGAACAAGGCATGTGCTGTCAGAAGAAAAGAAACTCTGAATCGGTCTCTTTTGATCTCTTTAAATGAATGGGGATGAAGCAAATTGGTTCGATTATTATTATTATTAGAAGTTATCATGAATCAGTAGTCCCCAAAGGGTTCATGGCTCCACTCTCCAGGTGCAACAAAAATTTTGTATGGAGAGAATTGGCGCATTGACATAAAAAAATAAGTCACTTGTAATTGACTAATCGTGTACAACTGAGAAAGAAAGAACATATACAGTGGTTTATTCATTGTAATTCAAATAGTTATTATTCACATAAAGAGTTATCATTCATCACAAACTCTAGCTCATATGGACATGGATTGGTGAATGTTTCATCTAGACAGTATCTCCCCTAGCAAGTTCTCATCTTGACGTACAATATTTTCCTTGGGAAGTTCTCATCTTGAGAAAATACACATTTAGTTAGTGGTTTTTGGGATTTAGTTAGTGGTTTTTGGGGATTAATTGTGGGAAATTAGGCTTAATTTGATAAAGTTGCTTAATATTTTCATAATTGCCTTTTATGGGATCAAGGGTGTTTTTGAGTGTTTTTTAGGCTACTAGTGCTTAAATGTTATGCTTGGATGAAGAATCATGTTGGCAACGGAATGAGTGATGAGTGGAAACCAACGGATCAAGAATCGGAGTTGAATTGAAGAAGTTATGGAAGTTGAAGTAAAGAGAAGATTCTAGATTATGTTTCAGCTTAAGCATGTCTCGGTATTTTGAGAATTTCTTGATCTTTAGAACTCTTATTAAGATGATTCTTAGACTGTTGGAAAGCTGATTCAAAGGGCTACATTTCATATGTTACCACTTTTCCAAATTTTATCGTTATCGAGTTCAAAAATCACCATCTCTGAAGAACAATGGAATGATGCGGGAAGAAGGCCAGTAGCCATTGTGCCACAACACACTTTTTTCAGTAGCTATTGTGCCACAGCACAGTGACGGGGCACAGTCACGAAAGTTAAAAACTAGTTATCTGCTTTTTAGGTAGGAGAATAGGGTCAAGAGTCCTAAACCAAATAGAATTAAGAAAAATAAAACCCTAACCCTTGTGGGATATAAATAGAAGTCTTTTAGCATTATTTGGGGGATTCTTTGGTAAGAGGAAAGGAAGAAAAATCTGCAGAGAAGAGAAGTAATAGAAGTTCTGGAGTTTTGATTGACAATATAGATAAGTTTTCCTTGTTCTTTTCTTATAAACTCATGATGATTGTTTTAATAACTATGATTGTTTCTTTCATGTTTATTATGAACTAAATTTATTCTTTAGCGCTAAGATGTAGCCCAATCTCTTGATTATGTATTTATCTTTGATTGTTAATTTTTATTTAGAATTCTTCCTAAGTTTTACTATTATACCTAATGTTTTTGATTCTTAAGGGCCCAAGAATTGAATGAACTAATGGATTAAGTTGAGATCGAAAGATGATACTTAGTTGGTCTATGGTAGTAAAACTATAGGTTGAGCGAACGCTAGCATATGTTACCGCGACTTGTGAGGTTTTGGTAAACTCCATAGAGCGTAATGATCTCCAATTACTTAAATCTGATTAGAGATAATTCGGGTTAGTAATTAGGCGTTACTTTGATAATTGTTCGAGAGAAAGTTATTGAAAATTTAGGGAGTTTGACCTGTAGGAAGAGCTTAATAAAATTAGCATAAGTGATCAATACATATGAATAAGAGTTGGTGTGAAATCTATGCCCTAGGTCTGGTCATCTTGTTTTAACCCAAAGGTTTGTTTTAATTGTTCTCTTTTCAGTTTTCTTTTTAAATTCAATTGTTAAATTTAGTTTAGATTTTCCTTGATACAATTTGGATTGATCAAATAGTAATAGGATAGTTTAATTGGTAATTAATAATAGTAATTCCCTTGGGTTCGATATCCGTAATTTTACACTTTATTACTTGCATGATTTCATATACTTGTGAAAATCTACAAGAAGTTTTTGGCGCCGTTGCCAGGGAATTGCTTTTATATTATCAATGTCAATACAAGTTGTTTAGTTGCTAATTTGGTTTGTATTATATATATTTTTTAATTATTTTTGTTTTTAGTGCTTTAATTTTTAGTTCTATTTTTTTAGTGTTGGACTGTACAGAGGAGTTAGTTCAATGGCTAATACAAGAGTTGAAGTTGTTCAAAGAGCATTGAAGGACTACTCTAGTCCTACTGTTGAAGGGTGCTATTCTAGCATCAAAAGGCCACCAGTTTAAGCAAATACTTTTGAAATAAAGCCAAGAATTATTCAATTGACACAACATTCAGTTGAATTTGCAGGGTTACGCAATGATGATCCCAACCTGCATATCGCAAACTTTCTGGAGCTATGCGACACATTCAGACACAATGAAGTATCCAATGATGCAATTAGGCTTAGACTTTTCCTATTCTCTCTTCGGGATAAAGCTAAGGCTTGGTTGATTTCTCTGCCATCAGGAAGTATTACTACATGGAATGAGTTAGCTCAAGCATTCCTTACGAAATATTTCCCACCTGTCAAGTCTGCTAAGATGAGGAGTGACATCACTAATTTTTTCCAGCAAGATATGGAGTCACTCTATGAAGCTTGGGAGAGATATAAGGATCTCTTACGGAGGTGTCCTCACCATGGGCTACCAATATGGTCGCAAGTGCAGACGTTTTACAATGGGTTGCTGCCAAATATACAAATGATGATTGATGCTGCAAGCGGGGAAGCTTTGAATAATAAAACACCAGAGGAAGCCTATAAATTGATTGAGGTGATGGCTAGCAACAATTACATGAGACCTTTGGAAAGGAATGTTCCTAGGAGAGTAGCAGGAGTGCATGAAGTCGATGGCTACACCGCATTAGCTACTTAACTTTCAGCCATTCAAAAGCAATTGGGAGTTGCCCTAAAGTAAATGCTATTAAAACTCATTCTCTAACATGTGAATTTTGTGCAGGAAATCTATGCTAATTCGTTCATAATAACACTCTTCTAATTCCCAATTTGATTTCTAAACCCTAAAATTGAGAAAGCCCCAATTTTAATGATTACCTGAAAAACCCTAGAAATCTCATATTGGAATTTAGACCCGATTTCTTCCCTAATTTCTTGGAATCTAAAGCTCTGATACCACTGTTATAACTACACGTACAAAATCAACCAACCACAACCAACACAAACAAGAATCACAAACCCCACACACACAAGAACACCAAGAATTTACTGTGGTTCACTTGCTCAATCTAAGCAAGCTATGTCCACGTTGAGGTTGGGAAACAATCAAGCTCACTGCACTAAAACTATCAAGATTACAATTCAGATTACACACAGTGACGAAACCCTTAAAACCTCTTCCATACAATCTGTAACTCACCCTAGAGAATCTACCCTTCGAATCCCTAATGATAGCATAATCAAATACACCCAGAGTGACCTAAACCAGTCACTCAATCACAAAGTTACAAGATTCAATCACCAAAATCGTAAACCCTAACAGACTCGATTTTTGTTCTAAAGAAGAAGAGAGAGTTTACACGAAAACACTGTACCACTGACTCTGCCCAAAGTTCAACTTTTATATGGTTGACCAAAGAGTTAATTTCAGCCTTCAGATCTTCTCTCCACCAACGCTCAGGATCTGTTCTTCGGACCTGCTCAAAACTGGGTCGTTTCACTTAAACCATAAAACATCAACATTTCAAGCCATCACATTAACACTTCTGAATGTCAAAATTGCAACATTAGACATTACAATGCAGAGTACTTGGATTGCTTGGTTGAGATTTGAGAATCAATAATACTTTTTCAGTAGTTGTGTATGCATGAAGGTCTATAGCTCTTTTCTTGTGTTAAACTTAAAATAGGTTTTAAAACCCGACTTGGGGTAAAACCCAATAAAATGGCTGGGACCTGGTTTGATCGATTGAGTCGATCCGACCGACGGGTTAGACTGGTGACATCATTATTGACTTTTCTTTGTCGTCATCACTCCTCTTTATCTCACTGGCACATCAATCCCTTATTTCTCTTTCATCTCACTAGCACATCACTCCCTTACTTTTTGATGTATCCACTTCTCCTTCGTTTATCTCATTAACCATCAATCCCTCATATGGCCTAAACGTGTCCACCAAAAAAACAACTTTTTATTATTTTATTAAATGCAGTAAGTACACTTTTCACTTTAGTTCTTTTTCAATGACATTTATTAAGCCTCCCAACGACATTTAATAATTCAAATTTTATTGTCTTTTTCTATGAAAATTAATTAAACACAATTTATTTTAAGAATAATGATAGGTCTATGATCTTCTTTTACAACAAATGAGTAGACGATATCTATAGTAAACATGCAAGACTTATAACAAACAAACGAGATCCATTTGCAAGCTAACTAATTACGAGTTGTCACATTGATGATTGTGAGAGAAGATTGTAAGATTGGGTTGTGTATCAAACATTACTCTTATTTTTATTATCTTCCACCTTGAAATTGCAGGAACAACTTCTTTCTCCAACTTTCTTTGTTGTTCTTCACTCTTTCATTTCTACTGTTTTAATTTTAAAGCTCCTCCGATTCTTCAGCTTTCTTCTAAGTGCATGCCTTCTTCACCAAAACACAAAAACACATTCACTCCTCTTTTGACAAAATCCTTATTTTCATCTCTCTTATTAGTTGTGTGCCGCCATTCTACATCCACCATCACCACTACAGCAACAATGGCCTGGGTTTCAACTCCTCTCACTTGTTGATTAGTCTTGCTTTTTTTTTTATTAGCTTGAAATTCTTAATTGAAAATTGTAAAAGGGATTTAGATGTTAGAGAAGGTATAAATTTGAGTTGACTCGGTTTTGTGCCAAAATCGGTTGGGTTGGTGGTTAGCTACAGTAACTTCAGTCCAACCGCGGATCATATCGGGTTAGTTTATATTTTCGGTTTTTATGCTGACTCGACCCAGCTCAATGGCCGGTTTTCGATTGAACCAGTTGAACTGGCTAGCCGGGCCAGTTAAATTAAAACACTTAATTCTTCTTTGTTAAATCAGAAGTCTTATTTTTGTTATGTACTTATGTTTATACTCACTACAAGAAAACTGGCATTCTGCAACCAATTTTTTAGCAACTAACCAGAATTAGTTGCAGATATGCTACATTTACTTACAAAATTGACATTAGTCGAGCAAAGAGGATTAAAATTTTGGGGCCCTACATGTTCCAACTTCTGGCATCTAAAGTTAATTTTTTACGATTATTTTGTTAGTCACTGAACCGGTTGCTTCAGTGACTAATAAATTTAGTTGCTAGTTTTAGCGAGTGATTTTTCCCTCCAAAATTTGATAATTTGCATCTAAATTTTTGGTTACAAAAAACAATTTTTTTGCAACTATCCCTTAGTAGCTAAATTAGTTGCGAATAATTAGGGATTTATTAGTAACTATTATGATTAGTTATAGAAAAATGAAATTACCAAAATATCCCATATTTGGACAGTAATTACAAGGGCCCCAAAGTATTTTTAGCATCAAATGTTTGTGTTCATATTAACAATAGTTGCAAAAAATTATATACAGCAACTAAATTTGATTTAGTTACCAATTTAAGTTAAAAAATTCATATTCCCCCCAAATTATTTGTTCCCGCTAGACCTAAATTATAGGCAACTAACACTAATTCTTTATTGACTAAATGTTTAGTTACAAATTGAGTTATTTGCAAAATAGAATTATATCTCAAAATTAAATAACTAATTAGAACCCTTACTTTTTAAAGTTATTTACAGAAAACCCTAACCTATATAAAGCAAGAATTTTTGTCAATTTCAAATCTCTTCTCCACGCATCTTCATTGGGTGTCCTACCTTTTTCCCCAAATTTCCCAAACGTACAACCCAAATTTCGTATTTTTTCTCCACGCATCTTCATCTCTTCTAACGTGTCTTCATCTTAATCGTTGTTGCCTGAATTTTCGAAATGCAGAACTTGACCTCATCTCTTCTCCATGCATCTTCATCTTTCAATTGATCTTCTTGGCTTCCTTCATTCATCCAATACGAGGTAGTCCCTAACCTCCCGTAAGTACAAATTTTGATTCTTTAGTTCTCTCAATGGAAACATTGAATCTGATTTAAAATTTTGAGAAGCTGATGTATTTTCATGTATTGACATTGCATTGATTTGAAATACTTGATTTTTGTTTGATAACTTGTGAATTGGTGCCATTATTATATGCGTCCTTTCTTTGTTCACTTAGAGGTGTTATTGGCATGTTAGGCTTATCAATACATTGTTGCATTTTTAAACTTGGACTGTTGAGTAATGAGATACCTTTAGCTAACTCTGTTATGAAAATGTATGTTACATTTGGTCGACTTGATGAAGTGCGTTTGGTCTTTAATGGAATGGGAGAAAGTTCTATTATTTCATGGGCAATAATTATTGGTGGGTTTGTGAATGTTGGGAAAGTTGGTGAAGCATTTGGTGTGTTCAACCAAATGAGAAGAACTACTCTGAAACTAGACTTAATAGTGTTTCTGAAACTCATTTGAGAGGGTGATCTCAGATGGTAATTTTGGTGTAGCAGACATTGTCGTACTGACTGTTGCACTTGTCCTATAAGAGAGCAAACCATAATGTTGCTGAAGAAGGTCAACAAAAGATAGCTTAAATAGTAGAAAAATGTCAAAAAATGGCATTGGATTTGAAGGATCATACACATACCCACTATTGGAAGCTACAACAAGAGAGGAAGATGTTTGAGTAGTAGAATCTTGGTCTTTGGAAGTTGTTGCTACGCGAGAAGGTGAAGTAGGGACACATGTAAAAATGAATTTGTCTAAAAACTTCAGAAGTTGAAGTAGAATACCTCAAAAGTTTGTGACAGTTGAAAAAATAACATAAGAGACTACCATTTGTATAAACACTGACCATTAAGAACGGAACCTACATCAAACTGAGCAATAGATGCTACTTCTACACACTTGCCACTTTCATCTTCATAATACCCCTCTTATTATTTTTATCCTGCCCTAGTAAACATCTGCTGAAGTTTCACTTACACTTCATTGGGTTTCCTCGGCTACTTCATTAATTTCTACCCTAGCCGCCACACCATCCCCTTTGTCTTGACAACCTATATGAACCCTTAATAGCATACAGAGCACTCAAAATCAGGTTGCTTTATTATCGGCGTGCAACCATTCCGGATTGGTAGAAGATGGATTAAGGTATTTTCGAAGTATGCAGAATGAGTATGGAATAGAACCCAGCCTACAACATTATGTATGCTTGGTAGATCTTCTTGGCACAACTGGTTAGTTTGATTTGGCTTTGAAAACAATCCAAGAGATGCCTGTCCAAGTACAAGCTCAAGTATGGGCTCCATTACTTAGTGCATACAGGAAACATAACAACATTGAGTTGGGAAAACTTGCAGATAGAAAGTTGATAAATAGCCCTTGAAGAGCTATTATACCATATTGATATATAGAAAATATCTTATGAACTGAAAAGTATTTTGGATGCTTGACTCTCTGTGTGTTTGTCTTTGATCTTTCTCATTATAAACATTGAATACTGCAATATTTATTCCTCGGATTGAATTGTATGGTCAACTTGAAAGTAAAACAATAAAGTTTGATCCAAGAGTGCTTAGTCATTAGTCAACAATATTGTGCTAAAGAAGTAACAGCTGAAAAGAACTTCCATTTGAAATTTGACTAATTTTAGCCATTGCTTGCTGATTCATTTAATTTAGAGTGTGGTATTTCTTTTCATATAAGGAAAATGACATATTCTTGATAAATTATAAAATTATAACCTAATTATTTTGTTTTAAAAGGTATTTGAGGATCTTAAAGTTGACTTGAAGACCGAGGCTAAGAAGAGTGCGGGCACCACTGCTACTACAACCATAAAAAAAGGGTATCAGTTACGTAAATTGATATTTAATTAATTTATTGATCATTTATACTCATTTACATTATCACTAGTACTATATTGTTTGTATGGATGAATGTGGTTTAATTGGGTTGAGTATTGTCTTTGTGATAGAACATATTTATGATACTGAATTTATGTTTTGTTTGCGAACCTAGAAGGTCACAATGGATAGAAGATGGATTTGGTTGTCTAATAGGTTGTGCGATGAATATATTCAAGGAATTGACTCTTTCATAGACATTGAAAAGCAACATTTGGATAGTGAGTGTAAGACCCGCTGCCCATGAGAACTTGTTTGAAGACAAGTCACATGATATATACTCCATTCAGCTACATTTGTATAGACATGGGTTTTCAAGAAGTCATGATGTATGGACTTTTCACGGGGAACACATGAATGTTGGAACCATATTTGATGTCATGTCTGGCGATGAAGTGGACAATGAATATGAAGATGATGATGACATCATGGAAATGCTTAATGATGCTCGTGGTCCAGTAAACATGCATATGGATGGGGATTCATCAAATGTAGGTGGTAGTACAACCCATAATCTTAGGAGTGTAGACTATGAGAAATTTGATGACATGTTTGCATATGCTCAACAAGAATTGCATCCAGGGTGCACCAACATCTCAATCCTAGAGTTTATAGTTAAATTGTTGCATATAAAAGCCATCAGTCACATGACTAATAAATCATGTTACTTGATAATACAGTTGATAAAAAGTGTGTTGCCTAAAAGATCCAATCTCCCCGAATCCTACTACGAAGCTAGAAAAATTATGCAGCAATTAGGCTTAGGCTATGAATCAATACATGCATGTAGGTTTGATTGTGCATTATTTTGGAAAGAGCATGTGAATAATGATAAGTGTCCTGTATGTGATGAACCTAGATATAAGATTAATGATAGAAAGGGCAAAAAAATTGCACATAAGGTTCTGCGTTACTTCCCATTGAAACCTAGACTCCAATGACTCTTCATGTCAATGGCACACAACTGAAGATATCACGTGGCATAAGGAAGAATGATTAAATATAGAAGATATGTTGAAGCATCCTGTTGATTTTGAATCTTGGAAGGAATTTGACAAGATATACCTTTCATTTGCACAAGATGCCCAAAATGTCCGGATGGGTATTGCAACTAATGGTTTTAATCCTTTTGGGAACATGAGTCTATCTTATAGCATGTGGCCAGTGGTACTTATCCCTTACAATTTGCCTCCATGGAAGTGTATGAAAGACCCTTACTTTATGATGTCATTGCTCATTCCAGGGCCTAAAGCACCTGGAAGAGATATTGATGTGTATTTGCATCCATTGATTGAAGAATTAAAAGAGTTACGGATTGATGGTGTACAGACTTATGATACAGTTCGGGGAGATCGTTTTCATTTACATGCCATTGTCATGTGGTTAATTAATGATTTTCCCACCTTAGGCAATTTGTCTGGATGGAGAACCAAAGGCTATAAGGCTTGTCCTGTATGTAATGAGAATACTTCATCCCAATTGTTGAGAAGTAAAATATGCTATATGGGACATCGGCGATTCTTGTCTCTAGATCATCGGTGGAGACGAAGCAAGCAATTCGATGGGAAAAGAGAATTAGATCTCCACCGAAACTATATTCAGGGGATGAAATTCATGAACAACAATCTCATGTGAACAATGTGTGTTTCGGGAAAAATATATTATCTGTTGATAGAGGTAGAAAAAGGAAACATAGTCCTAGTGCATCAAATTGGACAAAGAAAAGTATATTCTTTGAGTTGGAATACTTGGTGTAAACTTAAAATCAGACATAACCTTGATGTGATGCACATCGAAAAAAACATATGTGACAACATCATTGGCACATTATTGAACATCGAAGGGAAATCAAAAGACACTGATAAAGCTCGACTCGATTTGGCTGATATGAACATACGCAAAAAAGTTACATATGCAACCTCATGGTGATAGATATTTGAAACCACAAGCATGTTATGCTCTTATATTAGATGAGAGAAGACAATTTTGCCAATTCCTGAAATAAGTGAAGTTTCCAAACGGGTATGCAAGTAATATCTCCCGATGTGTCAATGTGAAAGACGGCAAGGTTCATGGGTTAAAGAGTCATGATTGTCATGTCCTGCTACAACAACTGCTGCCCGTAGGAATACGTCCATTTTTGCGTCAAGACGTTTGTACTGCACTTGTCGAGCTGTCCTACTTCTTCCAACAAATATGTGCTAGGATTTGTCTGTAAATGATCTAAATAGATTGGAACAAGATATAGTCCTAATTCTTTGTAAGCTTGAAATGGTTTTTCCTCCTGCATTTTTTGATATTATGGTTCATTTGGCTATACAACTTCCACTGGAAGCTAAATTGGGTGGTCCAGTCGGATATCGGTGGATGTATCCAATTGAAAGGTTTTTAAGGAAATTGAAAAAATATGTTAGAAACAAAGCTAGACTAGAGGGCTCTATTGCGAAGGGTTATATGGTGAATAAAGCATTAACATTTTGTTCAATGTATCTACGGGGAATTGAAACTAGATTTAATCGAGTAGAGAGAAATGATGACAGTTTGCATGGACACCCAGAAGGAGTATTATCAGTTTTTTGTCAAAAGGCTCGTCCATGGGGTTCAAGGAAGTTAATCGAACTTCCACCAGATGAATTGCAAAAGGCTCATTGGTACGTCTTGAACAATTGTGAAGAACTGCAATATTTTCTAGAGTGAGTCCCTTTTTAAGTTTAGTTTGAAACCTTTTGAGAAACAAATGTTTTAAATTGTATATAAGTTCAACATTATAACCATAATTGTCTCTTTTCTTTATATAACAAATAGAGAACACTTAAAAGAGTTGGAGGCCCTAAATTGTGATAACATATTCAAAACACAAGAACAGTTATTTCCTAAATGGTTTGTAGATCATGTAAGTATACCTTAATCGTTTATAAAACATACAAAACAAGGTTTAATATGTTTTAGGTAATTTCATTGATTTGAAATTGATGTTTTTGTGTAGATGAACACCTTGCATGTTGACAGGTGCAATGATACAACTAAGGAACTGTACTTCTTATCTTGTGGTCCTGATTTTCGTGTTCATTTTTTTAACAATTGTATTGTCAATGGAGTGCATTTTCATAACAGTGATCAATCACATTGTCGAGTTACACAAAATTGTGGAGTGATGGTGCCAGGGGAGCATGATGGTGATCCAATTGATTTTTATGGTGAATTAAGTGGTGTGTTAGAGCTAAATTATGTTAATGGGTTTTGGGTTATATTATTCAAGTGTAACTGGTTTGACACTGACGCAAAAAAGAAGAGGATACAAAAAGATTATCATCTCACTTGTATTAATGTTGGCAAATTGTGGTATGAAAATGATCCTTTTATACTTGCCATTCAAGCTCAACAAGTATTCTATGTTGATGATTACAAACTTGGGACTAATTGGAAAGTGGTTCGAAAAGCTCAACATGGAAACCTATGGGATGTACAAGAGATGGAAAACACAAATGGAAGAGGAGGATATTGTTCCTGTACAAGAAGATGAGTTTGACAGGGGACATTTCATCAGAATTGATGTTGATCTTAACTTGGTTGATGCAACAATTACACGTGTTGGAGCTGAAGTAGTAGGAGATGATGTCAATGTTGATGTTGAAGAAGAAGATGATATGTTGATTGATTATTGTACTGATAATGAAAATGATTTAATGAGTGATTCTGATAACAACTTCTGATGGTATGCTTGTATAATTATATGTACTCTTTACTATTTTGTGTATGTGTAAATATAGTTAATGATCTAATTAAGTTCGTGAGATTAATTGTATAAAGTGACTTATATCTTACCTGGTATGTTTTCTCTTATGTTGATGTTTGCAGATTCCGAAGATGGCTCCTAGTACAAGAAGGACCCTAGCTAGACGTGCAAATGTTGTTTGACTGAATCATAGTCCTGTGCCGACTCCTGAAATTGCTGCAAAAACTGGTAAAGTTATGCTATTGGTTAATATAAGCATACTGAAATATATACTTGGATTTTAGATATTGTCTACAATGTTTGTTTAAAATTTAAGAATCCATTTTACTTTACCAACATGTAAACCGTCCTTGTGATAACATATTATTTACTAATGATGCATTATTTTGATTTTGTAGCCAATATTGTGGCAAAGAACGTGAGAGGGAAGACTAGAGGAGTTGGATGTAAAAGACTCATACAAACAGTGCAATCGAAGTTGCATGTAGACTTTCAAAAATAAGATGGAGTACCTACTGGAGTAAATGCATCAAAGTTGAGTACTGAGGTAGGAATAGTGGCGAGGAACTATGCCCCCGTTAGAGTGCTTACTTGGAAGAAAGTTCCCTACGATGTATAAAAACAAATGATTGCTCGTATCATGGTAATGTAGTTTAGTATCATTATCCATATTGTCATACTTCCTTATGAAAATAATATATAATACCCATATAAGTTTAATGCATGTACATTATTGATGAATTTAGACCAAGTTTGACATTGATGTCACAAAGCCCCTATGTACTGAAATGGCTGAAGCACAAATTGTGTAAGAGATTCAACAGCTTCTGGAGTGCCCTACACAAGAAATTCAAAGCATATGCTACTAAGGAGGAAGCATTACAGAATAAACCTGAAGAAATTAAAGATCCTGATGATTGGATATATTTTTGTGACCTTTTTTCTAGTGAAAAGTTTTATGTAAGGTCAACATGGCTTTTAATATTATTATATATGTATTGTATTTTAATATTAAATTTTGTGGTGTTAGACATAGTCAAAAACTTATTTTGAGAACCGATAAAAGATGAGGTGTAACCACCGCGGTGGTTCCAAGAACTATATCTAGCACAAAAAGGAAAAGATATTTAATATTATTCACCTATGCAAATATACAACTTTGATTTCCTGTTTACTAATTTTATTTCAATTTATGGTCAATGACGATATGAATTGTTAAGGTGCACCAACTTGAGGAATTTGTCGGTCTTATACAATTATTTCATGACAGTCATTGGAGCGCCGAGAAAGGGTGGATTAATGAACAAGCAAGAGAGCTGTATGTAAGTTGATCATGGTCTTTAAATATTAGTTGACTAGTCATGGTCTTATGTTCTTTAAATAAAAAATTCAATGAAATGTCTTACCATTTAATTGGGTATAAATGACTTTTTTTTTTTTTTCCGTAATGTTCCATATTGCCATGCTTTTATTGTTTTAATTTGAGTCTCATTGCATTTCTCTGTCATCTTTTGACCTGTAATTATATTGGTGCTTGTGCACTTGTTTGATATTGACATTTAGTTTTCCTGAGTATAATTACCAAACTTTTATAATTATGCCCTGGTTTGCTATTGATATGTTACAAACATTACAGGATAAGGCTGAAATTTAACTTGTGTTATACTATTTCTCTTGATTGAACTTTACAGTTTGTATTTTTTAAATCAGAAAGTTGGAGTTTCTTCTAGTAGGAAAAACCTGTTTCATGGTTTAATTATGTAGATATTTCAAACTTTCTTCTAAACATTTTTGCATCAGTTGTCATCCATCCTAGGGACATGCTATAACTAAAAGTGCAATTTTAGGAGCCTTTAAGAGCATTTTTATTTTCATGGATTGATTTTATTTATGTTAGCATGTTGTCAATTGATTAGTAAATATTTAACTTTAAAATTTAAAACTAGGGAATTGAAGTTTAGATTGATAATGTTTGAGATACTTGCTTCTCTACTTCATCAATTTTATTTTTGTTTGGTGCTGCAGTATTCTTTTATGTTGCTATTTAATTTCTTGGTTGACTTATTGATTATGCATTGAATTGATGGTAGGAAAAAATGATAGAGCTGCAAGATGAAACACAAGCAGGGGAAAGTGAAAAAACAGAAGCTGAAATATGTGAGGAAGTACTGAGTAAAGCTTCCGGATTTAACCAAAATTTTGCATTTTCACAAATTGAGCATCATTCCACTGCAGCAAAAGCAGAGTTAAGGTGCATTGTGCAACAACAAGAAAATAAGATTAAACAGTTGGAGGCGCAACTCATCTTATTTGATCAACAAAAAGAGAAAATAAAAAGCCTTGAACATCAGCAATTTGTCTTGTTGGACATGATGAAGTAGCTAACTATAGCCCTTGAACTACAACAATCTGATAAAGCTCCAACTCGATAGCCATTGCCATCTCCAACTGATGAAGACTTGTCCTCATTAGCTACAGCTATTTCAAAAACCGCAACTGGTGACACTTGACATACTAACAGTATTGATGGTTAGTTTTTTGTCGTATGGACAGTAGATATTTTGACATGGGAGTAGAATCATCTTTTTAGGATTGTTTGCATTTATCTGTTCGATGGTATACATGGGGAGGATATTTTTTTGTTAGTTATGCACATATAGATAGCTAGTGGGGAAAATGTGGGTGCATGCTTTTTTTTTTGGTTATGCACATGTGATAGTGCATTTTAGATTTTTATTGCTCATCATGCATAAAAATCCATGTATGGACTATATATATATGTATGAAAATATGATATTTGATGTTAGTGATTATATTTTTATATTGTGTCAATTATTTTGTTGATGTTGAATGTATAAACTAGGTCAATACGAAATGCTATGAAAAAAAAAAACACATTCTACAACTAATTTTTTAGTAGTAAAAAGTAAAAAGTAATTTAGCATAATTGCATTCCGTTGAAGGTCAATACGAAATGCTCTAAAAAACAAAACACATTCTGCAACTAATGTTTTAGTAGCAAAAAGTAATTTAGCATAATTGCTTCCACATTCAGCGTCTAAAGTGACTAGAATTAACCATCAAATTTTGGTCACCAAAAGATACATTCGTCCACTAATAAAATAGTTATGAAAACCTTTTGGATTTCACATTCAGAGTCTAAAATGATTTGAATTAACCACTAAATTTTGGTCACCAAAAGATACATTCATCCACTAATAAAATAGTTGTGAAAACCTTTTGGATTCCACATTCAGCGTCTAAAATGACTATAATTAACCACTAAATTTTAGCCACCAAAACATACATTCGGCCACTAATAAAATAGTCACGAAAACCTTTTAGATTTCACATTCAGCGTCTAAAATGACTATAATTAACCACTAAATTTTGTTCACCAAAAGATACATTCGGCCACTAATAAAATAGTCGCGAAAACCTTTTGGATTCCACATTCAGCGTCTAAAAGTATTACAATTAACCACCAAATTTTGGTCATCAAAAGATACATTCATTGACTAATAAAATAGTTGCGAAAACCTTTTGGATTCCACATTCAGCGTCTAAAAGTATTACAATTAACCACCATATTTTGGTCACCAAAAGATACATTTGTCGACTAATAAAATAGTTGTGAAAACCTTTTACGAAATTACTTTTACACCTTTAGCATCTAATTTTTCTGGCATTCGCGACAAATGATTAGACAGTAAAAGGTACATTTTGCAACTAATTGATTAGTCACAATACCATTTTACCAAATTACCCTTGAACAATTAGCATTTAAGTGGGAGGACTATTTTAACCATCAATTAGCGACTAATTTGCTAGTCGATAAAAAAAACACTTTTTACGTCTAACCAAAAATTTAGACGCGCATATAATCTACGGCAATGATTCTGCAACTATGTGATGACTATGAAATTTAGATGCGAAATATGGCGTCTAAATTTGACTTTCTGCATCTAATTTTGCTATATGTCCAAAGACATTTTTCTTGTAGTGACTTTATATATGAAGTCTTCGTTTTTGTCACTATTCACTAGGTGCGTCTCCGATAGACGGCGTCTTTGATGACTCTATCGCAATTTGCGCATGAAATTTTATTCTAACTCCTGATTTAATTGGTCAAACGAAATAATTTCCCATTGTAAAATGTGATAAGTGGGATGGGTCGCCTTGAATAAAACTGGAGGCATTTTACAATTTACATCCACTAAGTCACCATCACTTGCGTGTTCTCATTCCCAAGGTTGAATTTTCCACAGATTTTGACTCTGTGTTCTTTTAATTTGGTAGTGATATTAATACTGTACAAGGATGTCCTCACAAACAGAAGATAAGAGGAAGAGCCTAAGAGAGCTGAGAATGAAAATGACTTCCTGGAAATTTGTCATGTTCTTTCTTGTTCACTATCTTGTAAGTCTTGTTATCGGTTTAACAAGTGCAACTGATCATGGTTGCCCAAACAGTAATAGCACCTATCAATCTAACGTCAATTTTCTCCTCTCTTCACTTGTCTCTAACGCCACCCGCAGCAAGGGTTTCTCCACCGGTTTCTACAACACCACCGTAGGCCAAGACCCTGACAAGGTCTACGCTCTCTTTCTTTGCCGAGGTGATATCACTCCCATCACCTGTCAAAACTGTGTCAATTTATCTACCTCACAAATTCTTCAAAGTTGTCCTGTTGAAAAAGAAGGTATAAAGTGGTATGGTGAGTGCATTATACGCTACTCAGACAAGTCTATCTTTTCTGCCGTGGACGGTGATCCCGGTATTATTATCTCCAACCCTAATAATGTTACAGATAAAGATCGGTTTGACCAGCTAGTAAGGACCACAATGAAGGAAGCAGCAAATGAGGCCGCTGTTTCCCCTAAAAAATTTTCGACAAAAAAGGCAATCTTTACAACCAGTCTCACACTGTACTGTCTTGTACAGTGCGCACCAGACCTGTCAAGTTTTGACTGTAACAGTTGTCTTGAACAGTCTTTTGTTAGAATGCCGACAACCAAAGAAGGAGGAAGAGTTTTGGTTGCAAGTTGTTTTAACCAGTTTGAATTTTACCGGTTTTATAATGAAAACGTTACTGCCACACCGCCGCCGACGCCTGTGCTCTCTTCTCCACCTCCTGTTTCTCCACCTCCTGTTTCTCCAACTCCTGTTTCTGTAACAAGGCCTAAAGGTAAAGTTGAACTAACCCACTTTGATTTCTTTTCATATCTATTTTTGAGTTTACTATAAAAATTGGAGCTCTTTAGAAGAACCGAGTAAATCTGAACACTGGTGTACAAAATAAAAATGTTACCGTTCTTGCAGGAAAAAGCGGAATTTCATCTTCAATAATCATTGCCATCATTGCTCCGATTGTTGTAGCTGTAGTACTTTTCATAGCCGGCTATTGCTTCCTAATTAGGAGAGCAAGAAAGAAGAATAGTCCTCCAGCGGCAGATAATGGTAAGTATATTATCTTTTACTTTCAATCCAAACAATCTTTTACTTCCCCATTTGTCTGTCGCTCTAGAAATGTTATTGTTGCAATCTTGGTTTTACAATAATTGTAAAACCAATTGTCATTTTTTTTTTTTGGGATGATTAAATTATTCAATGTCTGGCTGTGCCTGTGTAGCTGGATATGATGTCAGTACAACTGTAGAGTCCTTGCTATTTGATCTGAGGACAATTGAAGCAGCCACCGAAAAATTCTCAACTGATAACAAGTTGGGCGCAGGTGGATTTGGTGAAGTTTACAAAGTACGAATAGCATTGATTCCTGTTGTATTTATTTAGACAAAGTCGGTTCAACAGATTATCTAACGTTTTGTTAATGAAAATTCTCAGGGCATACTTCCTAATGGAAAAGCAATAGCAGTAAAAAGGCTATCAAGCAGCTCTGGGCAAGGTGCAAAAGAATTTAAGAATGAGGTTGTATTGGTAGCCAAGCTTCAACATAGAAATTTGGTTAGACTACTGGGATTTTGCTTGGAGGGAGAAGAAAAGATTCTTGTCTATGAATTTGTGATGAACAAAAGCCTCGACTATTTTCTATATGGTGTGAACTGTCTCCATGAATTTCAATGATTCATGAGTCCAATATCCTTGTTTTGCATTAACCCAAATGGATTATTTTATTCATCCTTTGTAGATGGACAGAGTTGCTTCATTATGGATTTGAATTTAACTCCTAAATAGTTTAATTTGAGATTTTGATTTTGACATTCGCAGACCCTGAAAGACGAGCAGAATTAGATTGGTCAAGACGTTACAAGATAATTGGAGGCATTGCTCGAGGAATGCTTTATCTTCATAAGGATTCTCGATTGAGAATTATACATCGTGACCTTAAAGCTAGTAATGTATTGTTAGATGGAGATATGAACCCAAAAATTTCTGATTTTGGCATGGCAAGGATAGTTGGAGTTGATCAAACTCAAGCGAATACAAACAGAATTGTTGGAACATAGTAAGTTTTGACTACTACTTGCTTTGAGGAAAGTAGATAAATGAATTCATTAATTAATTATATAATCCTAAGTCTTGAATCATCGCGAAAGATAAAAAATGTCTAATGATGATTTACAAATTTCTACTTGTAATTCACAACACAAAGTTACAATGCGTCTTTGAGCTTTCTTATGTCAACAAATGAATTTTTCATTTGGTAGGGGTGTTCAAAAGAATCGATTGGAACTAGAACCGGCGAGTACCCGGGGTTTGGTTCCGGTTCCTACCTAGAACCAGCAGTCAAGGGGTAGGTTCCGGTTCCAAATTTTTGGAATGTTACTGTGCGGTTTCGGTTTCGGTTTCGGTTCTTATAGTTAGGAACCGAACCCGGGTACGAGACTAATATAAAATAAAATTAAAGAGTAGGGGGTTAATAAAAACTTTTGTAGAAAAAGTAATGTGAATACATTTATATTTATATTTCATAATATTTAAAGTAAGTTGGTTTGACTTTTGAGAATCTATCTTTACAAATTAATGGAGTTTGTAATTTTGAATTTATAATTTGTAATTTTATTTTTGTTAACAAGTTCCAGGGGGGGGGGTATTTGTAAGTTTTTAAGGGTTTTTTACCATTTTAAAAACTTTTGGTGGGTCATTGTAATTTTATAAGGTACCCGCAGGCGGAGGCAGAACCGTTGACAGGTTCGGTTCGGGGTACCTAGGAACCGGAACCATCGGTTCTAGTTTCGGTTCCAAATTTCAAGGAACCGTCGGTTTCGGTTCTGGTTCCTTCAAAAAATGCAGGGTACCTGGAACTGAACACTCCTATCATTTGGTATATCAAATAGCCCTAGGAATTAGGGGTGTTCGGTTCCGGGTACCCTGCATTTTTTGAAGGAACCGGAACCAACGGTTCCTTGAAATTTTGAACCAGATGGTTCCGGTTCCTAGGTAACCAGAACAGTTCCTGTTACGGTTCTAGGTACCCTATAAAATTACAATGACCCCCCAAAAGTTTTTAAATGGCAAAAAAACCCTTAAAAACTTACAAATGCACCCCCACCTGGCGCTTGTTAACAAAAATAAAATTATAAATTCAAAATTACAAACTCCATTACTTTGCAAAGGTAGATTCTCAAAAGTCAAACCAACTTACTTTAAATGTTATGAAATATAAATATAAATGTATTCACATTACTTTTTCTACAACTGTTTTCATTAACCCCCCTACTCTTTAATTTTATTTTATAATATTAGTCTCGGTTCCCGGTTTTGGTTCCAAAAATTTGGAACCAGAACCTACCCGTTGACTGTTAGTTCTGGGTAGAAACCGGAACCAAACCCCGGGTACCGCCGGTTCCAGTTCCAACCGGTTCTTTTGAACACCCTTACTAGGAATAACATCTGGAGAACCTGTAGGTTAGCCTTAAATAAATTGATGTGTAATTTTTTTTGATTAATTTTCAAAGGTTCCTGGTTGTCTTTAATATTAACATAATCTATGTTGCATAGTGGTTACATGTCTCCAGAATATGCTATGCATGGGCAATTCTCAGTGAAATCCGATGTGTATAGTTTCGGTGTCCTAGTACTTGAGATCATTACTGGCAAGAAGAACAGCAACTTCTATCAAACAGATGGTGCTGAGTATCTCTTGAGCTATGTGAGCAAATTCTATATTGTATTTCCCCTTTGTTAGAGTTAGTATCTTTACATGCAAATAGAGAGTGGAGAAATAAAAGAGTTAGAGCTGAAGCTCATTTATCGCGACTAATTTATTATTTCAGGCTTGGAAACATTGGAGGGATGGGACACCGTTGCAATTGTTGGATTCAACCTTGACAGATTCTTGCCCGAGAAACGAAGTGATTAGATGCATACATATGGGGTTGTTATGTGTCCAGGAAGATCCAGCTGACAGACCCACAATGGCAGCAATAGTTATCATGCTTAATAGTCACTCTATTACTCTTCCAGTTCCTGAAAAACCAGCCTTTTTTGTTGGTAGTAGAATGGAGGCTAGCATGGCAACAAAGGAGTTTGACTTTGATCAATCTAAAAGCAAGTTGACGCCACGGTCTGTTGATGATGCATCAATTACTGAAGTATATCCTCGATAATAGGGTGTTTTAGACTTCAATTCACTTGTACAACCAATAGTGACAAAAATGCTTGTTTCTATATTGGCCAACTTTATTCAGGCAGATGCATGCTCAATATTTTCTTGTGTACGATATAATTTTCACTATGTTGTATCGCCAGCCTTGATGGTATGCGCTGTATAAAACAGAGTTTTCTGAGCAAAGAGTATCAAATAGTTAATTTATTGTACTTCATGATCTTTGGGTTTCTCTCCTTATTAACCTTTTTGCTCAGATTCAGCAGTGCAGCTGATCCAACATACGTTTCTCACATCTGCTCATTCTCCATAAAAAGCACCTACCAGTCTAACCTCAATCTTCTCCTCTCTACCCTCCAACGCCAACTCCGGCAATGGATTCTATTGGAGTACAGCTCAGAGTTGTCAGTAGTTAGAGTATAGTTGTGATTAACTGTGGTAAAGTTAAAGTAATACCATGGTATAGTTAAAGCTTAGTTTAGGTATAAAAGGAGTCAACGATTGCAAATGAGAGTGGGACTGAAATGATGCTTGAATTGAAGAAAACTTTCTTCAGAAAATTCTTTTCTCTCTGTTCTGTTACATGGTCAAACCAATTAATTTTCTATTGTTAAATGTGATAAGTGGGATGGGCCGCCGTGAATAAAAACTGGCATTTTATATCCACTCAAGTCAACATCAGTTACGCGACCTCTCATTCCCAAGCTTTAATTTTTCGCAGATTTGACTGTGTTCTTTTAATTAGGTAGAGATACTAATACTGTACGAGGTTGTCCTCAAACAGAAGCTAAGAGAAAGAGCCTAAGAGCTGAGAAGTAAAATGCCCTCCTGGAAATTCTTCATGTTCTTTCTTGTTCTCTATCTTGTTATCGGTTTAACAAGTGCAGTTGATCCAAAATATCTTTCCCATTCTTGCACAAACACAACAACTTTTAACAGAAATAGCACCTATCAATCTAACCTCAATTTTCTCCTCTCTTTACTTGTCTCTACAACAATGCTACAGACACCGGTGTTTTTACACCGAAATTTTGTACCAGCTTACGTGTTTACTGACTCAGACCATTCAACGTGTTTGGCCGTTCATTAACATGGACTTCCGTCCATATTATATGGATGAGAGTCCGTTTACCACGGACGGGCGTCCTCATTTAAAGGACGCCCGTCCATTGGTAAATGAAATAAAAAATATTAAAAAAATTAGGGACGGCCGTCCATAATGAATGGACGCCCGTCCCTTAAGTATGGACGGCCGTCCATAATGAATGGACGCCCGTCCCTTAAGTGTGGACGGGCGTCCATTCCTCATGAACTGCCAAGAACTACACTCAGGTCCCATTGCACGTCCATGTAAGTTCTCCTGTTTTTATTTAATAAAACAGGAGAACTTTGATATGTGCAGTCAGTAAAGATGGTGAGGAAGCATTCAAAACATCCAACTCTAGCCTCAAGTTCCCGGATAAAGCAAGTAGCATGTGGGGGCGCGGGTAGTATGGCAGCAGATCGGCGGAGGGGAGGAAGAAGAGGGGCTTCATGCTAGGCGGAGGTGCGGCATGTGGGGGCGGTGGGTCGGGTAGCAGGCAGCGAGATCAACGGAGGAGAGGAAGAATTGGGGCTTCTGTGCGGCGGAGGTTGAGCTTGGGATGATGGTGGAGGCCGAGGGTGGTGACGGTGCTGGGGCTGGTACTTAATTGTGGCAGTTGTAATTGTATTAGGATTAGCTGTAACGTGGGGTGTGGTGGGAGCAACGACGGGTCGTGTTTATATATATATATAAGCTAACTGTGTAGTAGAGAATGGAGTGGTTGGAGTCACTACAAATCGAAGAGTAATGTACGGGAGCACTATAAGGCTTGTCGGGACACTTGTAAAAGGTTTGATTGTTGACTCCAAAAGAGATAAAATCAAAGCTAGGAACGATAAAATTTTTCAAGGATTCAATAGAGCTATAGTTGCCTGCAGGCTTTTCATATTCTGGCAAATTTTTCCCCAGCTGAATTCTTTGAACTTGTTTTTTGCAGCCTTCTACTTTCAAGAACCCACAATGACGTTATGTTTCATTGGAGAAGGGGAAGCTTATACTGTCGAGAACACCACAACTGAACAAAGATGGGCATCTTGGGTTGGATTTTTTAGCATCTTGACCTTGATAAAGAAGTAAATGATGAGAGATAAAGAAAAAAACAAGAGATAGCAGACACTCTAAAAACTGAAGATAAAGAAAAACACAAGCTCTGAGTTATGTGCTTTTGGACGAGCGTCTATATTATATGGACGCTCGTCCATAAAGATGGACTCCCGTCCAATTTTTTTTTAAAACAACACAACTTTTTATGGACGGCTGTCCAAAAACATTGGACGGTCATCTATTTATGTCAGTATTCAATCTTCCAATGTGACTGCCTCCACGTGTTTCAGTGTAATTTTTCGGTGCAACTTTTCGGTGGATATAACATTTTTGCTTGTCTCTAACGCCACCCACAACAATGGATTTTCCACCGGTTTCTACAACGCCACTGCAGGCCAAGACTCTGACAAGGTCTATGCTCTCTTTCTTTGCCGAGGTGATGTCTGTTGATGCAGTGATGATTTGCTGAAATGCATCACATGCTCAAGTCTGCAAAATTATGTTTTTGGAAAATGCAGAATGTTTCATGCAGCAATGTCTTATCGTGCATGGGAGTTTTTGTGTAATTGGTTATCTCATTGTTTAAAGGGTAGTTAAGTAAGTTTACTGTAATTTTGTGTTGAAATTTGAATTTGAAAGCTGTAACTTCTGCTGTAGTTGGTGTAATTAGCAGAGAGTGTGGATAGAGTGATATATGGTCTTTTTTAATGAAAAAGTTCATAACCTTTTTGCAAACATTTGGGGTACTCTGTTTCTCTCTCTCTCTCTCTCTCTCTCTCTTCTGCTGTAGTTGGTGTAATTAGCAGAGAGTGTGGATAGAGTGATATAGGGTGCATTGGTTGCAAGCTTTAAAGGCAAACCTGCACAGACACAAACTAGAAAGTATGCTGGAGATAGAAAAGGGAAAGAGAGCAGTAATAACCAATGGGAGAGACATGGCGGAGCGAAAGAATTTCTAGCCTACACCCACCATAAAAAGAAGAGGCATCCGGAGAGAAGATGCTGGTTCAGGCCTGGTATAAAGTACAGGAGTTGTAAGCAATTCGGGCATATTGAAGGGGTGTGTAAGAGCAAAGTAAACTAGCCTATACAACAAGCAAAAGTTAGGGAGGATCAGCAACAATGTCAAGAAGTTGAACAACTCTTTGTGGCCACCTGTTATACTGCACAAACCAGCAATGATGCTTGGTTAATTGATAGTGGTTCCACTAATCACATGAGTGCAGAGCTGCAAAACTTTGTTAGCTTGGACAAATTATATAGCTCCAGAGTCAAGATTAGGAATGGTGAATTCATGGAGGTCAAAGGCATAGGGGAGGTTGCTGTCCGAACTTGGTTAGGTACAAAAATAATCTCTCATGTGTTGTATGTTCCTAGAATTAGCCAAAACCTATTGAGTGTGGGGCAAATGTTAGAGAGAGGTTATTCCTTACACTTTGAGAACCAAGCATGTACCATACTTGATCCTAAAGGAGCCAAATTGATGAGGGTAAAGATGCTAAGGAAAAGCTTCCCGGTTGAGTGGAAAACCACCAATGATTTTGCCCTGTTAACTAGACTGGAGGAGTAAGAAACTTGGCACAAACGGTTTGGACATTACCATTATAATGGTCTCAAGGAGTTGAAGAATGCAAACATGGTGAGTGACTTGCCAGAGATTGAGGAGAAAAACACATTGTGCAGTGCATGCCAAATTGGAAAATTGAGCAGACCTGCGTTTCCTATGGATCAGACCTGGAGAGCAATAATGAGCTTCAACTGATCCATTCAGATATTTATGGTCCCATGCAAACAGAATCCTTAAGTGGAAGCAGGTATTTCATACTCTTTATAGATGATTATACATGGATGACATGGGCGTATTTCCTACAACAGAAAAGTGAGGTTCCTATAGTGTTTAGAAAATTCAGACTGTTAGTAGAAAATGAAGCTGGAACAAAGATCAAATCATTGAGAAGTGACAACGGAACAGAGTACACTTCAAGGGAATTCAGTTCCCTCTGTTTAGAAACTGGTATTAGGCATCAATTCACTACTCCATACACTCCACAGCAAAATGGAGTAAGTGAAAGAAGAAATAGGACCATCATGGAGATGGCTAGATGCATGTTGGCAGAAAAACAACTCCCTAAAAAATTCTAGGCTAAAGCAGTAAATATGGGAGTTTATCTCCTGAATAGGCTGCCAACCAAAGCAGTCAAGGGACAAACAGCAGCTGAGGCATGGACAGGAACTAAACTTGCAACCGGCCATTTGAGAGTGTTTGGAAATGTGTGCTATGTGATGGTTCCAGCAGTGAAAAGGACCAAGCTAGATAACAAAGCTGAAGTTGGTATTTTAATTGATTATAGCAACCAATCAAAAGGATTCAGAGTGTACATTCCGGAGACAAAAAGAGTTGTGATAACTAGGGATGTGAGAATTGATGAGAATGCGGTTTGGTGTTAGGAGAGTAAGAACATTGTTGCTGACTGTAACACACAACAACCAACTGGAGCTGCTCTAGATGAACTTGAAACTGAAGAAGATGAAGTACCAGCAGATGAAGAACCAGTAGTTCGTGGAACCAGGACCTTGGCTGATGTTTATGCAAGGTGCAATGTGGCTGTGTTAGAACCTAAAACGTATGCTGAAGCTGCTGGATCAGACGCTTGGAAGAATGCTATGCAGGAGGAGATTTCCATGATTGAGAAGATTAACACATGAAGGTTAGTTGAAAGACCTGAAAACAGAAGAATTATTCAGGTAAAATGGATTTATAAATTAAAGCTCAATTCGGATGGTACAATCCATAAACACAAGGCTAGGCTCGTGGCAAAAGGATTTGCACAGCAGCAAGGGGTGGATTACACTGATACATTTGCTCCGGTAGCAAGACATGACACTATAAGGATGATCATAGCCATGACAGCCCAATTTAGTTGGAAAATTTTCCAACTAGATGTCAAATCTGCCTTCCTAAATGGCTGCCTAGAAGAAGAGATTTTTGTAGACCAACCCGAAGCCTACCAAGTGAATGGTGAAGAAAGCAAGGTATACATGCTAGTGAAGGCATTGTATGGTCTAACACAGGCTCCTAGGGCCTAGTACAGCTGCATAAACGATTACCTTAACAGCCTAGGCTATGTAAGAAGTCCAAACGAACATACCCTTTATGTTAAAGAAGCTGAAGGTGATTTAATTGTTGTGTCATTGTATGTGGATGACAGGAAGCAATCCAGACAAGTTGAAGATGTTCAAGCAATCCATGCAATCCGAATTTGAGATGACAGATTTGGGGGAGATGTCATATTTTCTTGGTATGCAAATTTTTCAGTCCAAAAGTGGAATATTTGTGCATTAAGAAAAGTATGCAAATGAAATCCTCATAAAGTTTGGGATGAAGAATTGTAAACCTGCAGATACACCCTTAGTCTCTAACCTGAAGCTGAGCAAAAATGATGGTGAAAAAGGAGTGGATGAGAGTATGTTTAGAGGTCTGGTAGGATGCTTGCTGTACTTGACAGCCACACGTCTAGACCTGATGTTTGCAATGAGTTACCTCTACAGATTTATGAGTTGTCCAAGTGAATCTCACTATAGGGCAGCAAAGAGGGTGTTAAGGTATGTGAAAGGAACTACAAACTTGGGCATTTGGTTTAAAAGAGCAGAAAAATTGGTTCTGCAGGGATACACAAACAGTGACTAGGGAGGGTCCTCAGATGACATGAAAAGTACCTCTAGGTATGTGTTTTACATCAATGAAGGTGCCATTGGTTGGTTGTCGAAGAAGCAAGACTCGGTGGCTCAGTCCACTGTAGAGGTAGAGTACATTTCTACCGCAAAGCAGTGAACCAAGCTGCTTGGTTTAGAAAAATCCTGTCTAATTTAAAGTAGGAACAAGTTGGGCCAACACCAATATTGTGTGATAATCAATCAGCAGTGGCAATGGCAAAGAATCCAGTTCTCCACGACAGGATCAAACATATTAAGATTAAATTTCATGCAGTTAAGGAGGCTGAAAATAATGGGGAAGTGACTTTGATGCACTACCGGGGTGTGGATTAGATTGCAGATATCATGACTAAGAGTTTGCCTAAAGCCAAGTTTGAGGAACTTAGACTCAAACTTGGTGTTTCCAGCAAATGCATCAAGGGGGAGTGTTGATGCAGTGATGATTTGCTGGAAATGCATCAAATGTTCAAGTTTGCAGAATTATGTTTTTGGAAAATGCAGAATGTTTCATGCAGCAATGTCTTATTGTGCATGGGAGTTTTTGTGTAATTGGTTATCTCATTGTTTAAAGGGTAGTTAAGTTAGTTTACTGTAATGTTATGTTGAAATTTGAATTTGAAAGCTGTAACTTTTGCTGTAGTTGGTGTAATTAGCAGAGAGTGGATAGAGTGATATACGGTCTTTTTTAATGAAAAAGTTCATAACCTTTTTGCAAACATTTGGGGTACTCTATTTTCTCTCTCTCTCTCTCTCTCTCTCTCTCTTAATGCTCTCCGGTTGAAACCAACAATGTCACTCCCACCACCTGTCAAGAGTGTGTCAATTTTGCTACCTTAGACATTCTTCAACGTTGTCCAGTTCAAAAAGAAAGTATAATATGGTACGAGTGCCTTTTACGCTACTCAGGAGAGTATATCTTTTCTACGATGGAAGGTAACCTTGGCGCGGTTTTGTACGACTCTAACAATGTTACAGAACAAGCTCGGTTTAACCTGCTAGTTGGGACTATAATGAAGGAAGCAGCAAATGAGGCTGTTGCTTCCCCTAAAAACTTTTTTGACAAGAGAGGCTAACTTTACAACTATTCAAACAGTCTATTGTCTTGTGCAGTGCACACCAGACCTGTCAAATTTGGGCTGTAACATTTGTCTTGAACAATCTTTTGCTACTTTGCCGACTACCCAGGTAGGAGCAAGAGTTTTGCTTCCAAGTTGTAATAGCCGATTTGAATTGTACCCATTTTATAATGAAAACGTCACTGTTGCACCACTGCTCCACCTCCTAAAGGTAAAGTTGAACTAACCCACTTTGATTTCTTTTCATATCTATTTTAAGTAAATTTATGCTTTATCACTTTAAATTACTAATTATATATTCGTTTATTTTTCTTTCAGGAAATAGCGGAATTTCATCTTCAATAATCATCGCCATCATTGCTCCAATTGTTGTAGCTGTAGTAGTTTTCATAGTTGGCTATTGCCTCCTGATTAGGAGAGCAAGAATGAAGAATAGTCCTTCACTGGAAGATAATGGTATTAAGAATCCAAACAATCTTTTGCTTTCCCATTTGTCTATGCTTTAAATGTTTGGTGTGCCTGTGCCTTCGCAGTTGGAAATGAAGAAATTATGATTGTAGAGTCCTTGCAATTTGATTTGGGGACAATTGAGGCAGCCACCAAAAATTTCTCAACTGATAACAAGTTGGGCGAAGGTGGATTTGGTGAAGTTTACAAAGTAGGGATAACATTGACTCCTGTTGTATTTATTTAGACACAGTAAGCTCAACAGATGATTTAACGTTTTGTTAATGAATATTATCAGGGCGTACTTCCTAATGGAGAAGCTATAGCAGTAAAAAGGCTATCAAGCGGCTCTGGGCAAGGTGCAGAAGAATTTAAGAATGAGGTTGTATTGGTAGCCAAGCTTCAACATATAAATTTGGTTAGACTATTAGGATTTTGCTTGATGGGAGTAGAAAAGATTCTTGTCTATGAAATTGTGACGAACAAAAGCCTCGACTACTTCCTATATGATATGAACTATCTCCATGAATTTCAATGATTCATGAGTCCAATATCCTTGTTTTGCATTAGACCAAATAGATTCTTTCATTCATTACGGATTTCAACTCAACTCCTAAATAGTTTAATTGAGATTTGATTTTGACATATACAGACCCTAAAAGACAAGCAGAATTAGATTGGTCAAGATGTTACAAAATAATTGGAGACATTGCCCGATGAGCGCTTTATCTGCATGAGGATTCTCGATTGAGAATTATACATCGTGATCTTAAAGCTATCAATATATTGTTAGATGGAGATATGAACCCAAAAACTTCTAATTTTGGCATGGCAAAGATAGTTGGAGTTGATCAATCTCAAGTGAAAACAAACAGAATTGTTGGGACAGAGTAAGTTTTGACTACTACTTGCTTTGAGGAAAGCAGAAAAATGAATTCATTCAATTTTTTCGATTAATTTTCGAAGGTTCTTTGTTGTCTTTAATATTAATCTTCGTTGCACAGTGGTTACATGTCTCTAGAATATGCTATGCATGGGCAATTTTCAGTGAAATTCGATGTGTATAGTTTTGGTGTCCTTGTACTAGAGATCATTACTGGCAAGAGGAGCAGCAATTTCTATCAAACAGATGGTGCTGAGGATCTCGTGAGCTATGTAAGCAAATTGTATATTGTATTTCCCCTTTGTTAGAGTTAGTATATTTATACGCAAATAGAGAGTGGAGAAATAAAAGAGTTAGAGCTGAAGCTAATTGATTGTGACTAATTTATTGTTTCAGGCTTGGAAACATTGGAGGGATGGGATGCCGTTGCAATTGTTGGATTCAACCTTGACAGATTCTTACTCGAGAAATGAAGTGATTAGATGCATACATATGGGGTTGTTATGTCTCCAGGAAGATCCAGCTGACAGACCTTCAATGGCAACAATAGTTCTCATGCTTAATAGTTACTCTGTTACTCTTCCAGCACCTAGACGACTAGCCTTTTTCCTTGGTAAGAGAAGGGAGGCTAGCATGGCAACAAAGAAGTTTGACTTTGATCAATCTAAAAGCAAGTCAATCCCATGGTCTGTTGATGATGCATCGATTATTGAAGTATATCCTCGATAATAGGGTGTTTTAGACTTCAAATCACTTGTACAACCAAAAGTGACAAAAATGCTTGTTTCTATATTGTATTTGGTGAATTGAAAGATCTTTCATCATATAGTGATCCTATATTTGCCAATTTTATTCAGGCAGATGTAGCCTGAAAGGGGGGGAGACGTATGCTCAGTATTTTCTTGTTTATGATATAATTTTCATGATCTGCGATAGCCAGCCTTGATGGTATGCTCCGTGCAAAACATAGTTTTCTGAGGAAAGAGTGTCAAATGGTTAATTTGTAACTACTTTCCATTGATTTTGTTATCTGTTGTCTTTGAAAAATCAATACCCTTTTATTATACTTGAATTAATACTCAAATACTTGTTTCTGCTAACACCAACCCCACTCCAGCAATGGATTCTCCAATGGTTTCTATAACACCACCCTAGGCCAAGACCCTAACAAGGTCTGCCATCTCTTTCTCTGCAAAGGCGATGTTAGCAGCAGCGTCTGCCGAGACTGTGTCAGATTTGCTGCCAGAGATGTAGCTCAATGTTGCCCTGTTGAAAAACAGACCATAATATGCTACAAACAGTGCGTTCTACGTTATTTAAACCTTTTGTTTTTGTAATGTCTGAAGCACTCTGGGTTAATCTGTGGAATGCACAAAAGAGTACTGACCAAAGCCGGTTTAATGAGTTAGTGGGGAAGTTGACGAACGAAGTTGCAATTGGTGTAGTATTATTCGAAATGATTCAGGACTTTGCTGAATGATCTAGAGTTGAGTCTCATTCTGTAGTATAATCACAAATTACCAATCAATATTTGAAAATTACCCACAGCTTTTAAAAAGGTAAATAAACAACAAATGTCTTCTTTATTTAAGGAAATACAATGACAAATTATTCTAGTATCATTTTTAAATGGTAAGCTAATATTTTAATTTATTCTTTTAACATATATTTATGATCAATATATACCCTTTAATTGAAACTAAATAACTTGCAACCAAAGCTAAGAATCTTTTTATCTAATTCTTCAAACATATTTATGCTCATAGTTGAAAGAAGAATTGAACAATCTCAAAGACTGGCTTCAATACCGTTGGAATTGGCAACAACTTCAACTATGAACAACTCAAAAAAGACCTCATCGGCAACTTTAGGATTCTCTAACTCCTAATAGGTAGGGTTTTGACTTAGGAATACGAATCCTTGTAGATTTAGGTTTCTCTCACAAAAACTAGTATATAAACACATTCTTCTTTTGTATGAGTGCTACAGGAAATCATAACAAATACATTCATTGTAACGAGAGAGGTGAGTAAATATTTAAATAATATTGGCTGACATAGCCTAGATTTGACATTTGAGTGAACCAGGATAAATCGCGCTTGTCAAACGCTTTTTAGTTCTTTCAATTTCTTTTGAATTCGGTGAGAATCAATGATATTTTTCTCTTTGCTTGTTAATCAAATGCTTAGGGTCCATTTGTTTTAGTATTATAGATAGTATTTTTGAAAAAGTAAGAGTTGGGTGGGAATTACAAGGTAGGATTTAAAAATTAACAGAAACACCCTCTATGTTTGTTAATTTACTAAACACCCCTGTAATAGAACCATAAAAAATTACAAAACACCCCACCCACCCATTAAATACTGACAGCCAGAAGGGGGCTGGAGTCACCATATTGGCGTACAATAGGCTGGATCTGGCTGGTCGTGCACCAAGATAGCCTTTTCCAACTAGATCCACCGTGCTAGATCTGGTCGCGCAACGACGATCTTTGGCGTCCAACGCACAGATCTTTGGCAATAGATCTGACCTTTTTTAGCAACGCAGATATGGCCTGAAAAGGCTATATCGGCACACTACCGGCTAGATCCAGTTGGTAGTGCACCATTATAATAGATTTCGGCCATCTTTCAACAGTGGTGGTCGGAATTTGGCAAATGTGGGTGGGTGGAGGTGTTTTTGTTAATTTTTAAACTTTTTTGGGGTGTGTAAGTTAAATTAATAAATTTAAGGGTTTAAAAGTAATTAAATAAAATAGAATAAGATTTTCAAAATAGGAAACAAATGTGTATTTTCAAAATTATAAGAATAGGATATTGTAAAAATTTTAAAACAAAGGGAGCCTTAGTTTTTGTTATATATGTTAATATATTCAATGTGGATTCTTTGTTGCAAGGAGAGAATTTTGAAGATGGGCATTATCCATATGAGTGAAAGATAGGATAGAATCGGCAAATTACCTGATGAAATCCTCCTTCACATTCTATCCTTCCTTCCAATAAGAGATGTTTTCAGAACTTCTGCATTGTCAACGAGATGGAAACACCATTGTACTTTGAAGTATATATGGATTACTACATCTCAGCTTCAGCCATGGATATCTGTTGCAATTAGATGCAACCTACAGGAGCTTGAGCTTTCTCCCGACAATGTACCATTACCTGATAACGCTTTTACTCTCAAATCACTCATAGTAATGAAGTTAAAGATTACTGTTTCAATTAAAGCCTAAATATCAATCTATCTTTAACACTCACACATAAAACCAAACAAGAATAGAACAAACACGATTTTACCGTGGTTCACTTGTTCAAGATTGAACAAGCTACGTCCACATTGAGCTCTAGAATACTGAGGCTCGTTGCATTAGGATTATTAAGAGATTACAAAGTACAATTGCACTTGAACAATAGCAAAAACCCTCTCTGCAAATCAATCACTCAAATCAACCACCACAACCCTTAATCCTTGGAGAAAACTATCCTAGCTTTTCTACCCTTGAAGGAAACACGACCTTCTAACTACGAATTAATAGATCGCACCAAGGATTACAAGATTTACAGTTAATAGATGAACCCTTGCAAAGAGAAAGCTTCTTGATTGAATAAGAGAGAGTTGTGTTCTTTGAGAGGTGAAGAATCACACGTTTATATATCGTTGACCAGCAGATGGAGTCTCAACCGTTGGATCAATCACAGATTGACGGTCAAGATTGCAAATAATAAAAGACCAAAACGATAGCACATAGTGTTAATCCATACGATAGCATTTAATGGCTTCACAATTAACAATCTCCACCTTGAAGCCAACAAACCCTTTTTGAGCAGTATTCAAATACTGCAGCAAACATCTCAAATATTCCTCCTCAACTCCAATTGATTATCGTATATGTAACAAGCTGTGCTTGAACTTGGTAGCAGTCACAATCTTTATCCCCATATCAGTTGGATTGTCCTTGGTTGCACCTTTTTCAGATCCAACCGTCCTCTTAAAATGAGATCTCTAAGAAATGGTATCTTACATCTACATGCTTAGTTCTCTCATGGTACACTGGATTCTTACTTAGGTGGATGGCACTTTGACTGTCAAAATATACGGTCACAAACCCATCCATTAGTTTGGCTTCTTTCAGGATCCCTTGAAGCCATATTTCTTTTTTGAATGCATCAGTTACAGCCACGTATGCAGCCTCTGTTGTGGATAATGCAACCAAAGGTTGTAATTGAGACTTCCAGCTCACATAGTTTCTTCCAAGAGTGAAACAGTATGTTGTAGTCGACTACCTTGTGTCTCTATCACCTGCAAAATCAGAATCTACATACCCAACTAGATCAAGTGTAGCATTCTTTTTATAGTAAAACAACCCCATATGTACAATACTATTAATGTATCTTAACAGCCATTTTAGTTTAACCCAATGCTCAATTCCGGGATTTGACATATATGTACTTAGCAAAGATATTGCAAATGAAATATCAGGCCTAGTACTTATCATAGCAGGAAACAAAGGAGTTTGACTTTGATCAATCTAAAAACAAGTCAATACCATGCTCTGTTGATGATGCATCAATTACTGAAGTGTATCCTCGATAATAGGGTGTTTTAGACTTCAAAAGTGACAAAAACACTTGTTTCTAACTATATTGTAGTTTGGTGAACTGAAGGATCCTTGATCATATGGTGATCCTATATTGGCCAACTTTATTCAGACAGATGCAGCCTGAAAGGCAAGAGATGTATGCTTAGTATTTTCTGTTTCTAATATAATTTTCATTATGTGGTATCGCCAGCCTTGATGGTATACTCTGTATAAAATAGAGTTTTCTGATGAAAGAGTATCAAATAGTTAATTTTTCACTAGTTTCCATTGATTTTGTTATCTTGCATCACTTATGTCACTATCTTTATGTATTTTGTCAACTTTTGAGTTTAGTGTGGTAACACTAGTTTTGATGTTGGGACTTCATATTGTTCTTGCATAATCATTTCAGTTTTAATACCAATGTTATGACTCTCTGTGTTGATGTGACCACACTCAGTTATATCTGTTTTTATGCATGTCATGTGGGCACATCAAAGTCTGTGTGATGACACTCATCCAACAAAATATTTGTATACACATATTGTGTTTTCATTTAATGTTAGGACTCTATCCTTGGCTAAGATATGTGTATGTGGTCCATGTACACTTGTCATTAGTCCATATGGTGTACTGGAGAATTTGTATTGTATGAAGACAATTACAGCAATTCAACACCACCTTTTAACGGAGATTTCTCAGAGTCCTGGCCATCTCTTGCTCCTCAAACTATGGCAAAGAGATGAAGATCTTTTTAGCCCGAGGATTGCTCTCAAAGAGTCGTTAATGGACTCCATCAGAAGAGAAATGTTTCAACTTTGTTGCTTCTTTTTACTCTTTCATGGCTTGTTCTTGATCATATTGTTTACATCTTCTGTAAATGTGAAACAAGAGAGCAATTGTGAGAAATGGTGGATACCTTCTTGTTTGTCCTCGTCAACTTCACTTGTGTTTGTGTTTCTAGTTCAGGTTAAGCTGTACAGGTACTCGAAAGTGTGGAGGCAATTGCAGAGAGAGGGGTGACAATAGAGCTCTCATTAGGTGTATACAGGAACTAAGAATTAAAAGGGCTAGCTTGGACCTGTCAAAGAGCCTCAAAGTGGGAGGAGAATGAAGAGTTCAAGTGTTGAGATCAAATGGAAACCACTCACTAGGTGTTCTCGAAATTTTATCACCATTTGTCTTCTTGGTTTCTTAGGTTTGATCTTTTTTGCTAGCAATGACACGACCCATCCCGAATTTCCTCATCCCGTAGGATTTGGGTGCTCCCATAAGACTCGGATACCCGAGACGTGCCATGTAGAAAACTGTGAAACCTGTTTAAAGACCTACTTTTCCTGAATAACATCATAGTATTTCCATTTCCAACATCTTAAAAAAAGACATGCATCATCTATCGTTTTACAAAAGAAAAGAGTTAGGGAAACTTGTGGTATCAGGTTTTCCACTTATACTACACATTCCAAAACATGAAACAAAAAGAAATACATGATGGGAAACATGGGTTCTTGAAACGAAAGTCCAAAATACAATGCGACATAAATAGAAAACCCACATAAAAAGACGTCGACGCGTGGCACAACCCTGAGCGAAGACTCACTGCTCGGCACAATCTCCGGAAGGTCCTGGTGAGGGGGGAAAACATTTAAAAAGGGGTGAGCTGAAATACTCAGTGAGTGGGGGAAAGGGGAGGTTTATAAAAGTTCTTTAAAAAAAAGAAAATAATGATAACATACAACAATTCTCAAGCAAATCCTGACGACAATATAATTTTATGAATATGCAATAGAACAACCGTCCCATTCATGTATGCAATATGTGATTTATCTTTAACCATCCTGCACTCAGTAAACTGTACTCTGACTTACTTCCTTTAACTGTATCGGATTTTGTATAAAAACCTCAACATTTGGTATTAAAAAATCTCACCACAACTAGCACCCCGGGGAAAATTTTGTCATACATGGTAAGCGTCCCACACGCAGGTAGAGCGAGGGACGTACCTGTCATACCCGGCAAGGTCTATCATCGTGCGGGCAGAGCCTCAAAACTGTCATACCTAGCGGACCACTCAACGCTTTGGCAGAGCATTGATAACCGTCATACGCATGCGCAGAGCCAAAATCTGAAACTGTCATACCCGTCGGAATCCTGTATCACTCGGGCAGAGCCAAAAATCTGTATCACTAGGGGATGGGTACTTCGTAGGGTGGTTTTAGCACCACAACAATCTCATGCATAATCTCAAGTAACATGTAAGTCAAGAGCATATTTCGTATGTGCTTATAAATCATACATATATGACATAATATTCAAAATCACATATAGGGGTGAAATTGCAACTTTCTAAACATGTTTAAGAAACTGATGGTTTAACCCAGATTGAGAATTATTTCAACATCACATGATCTTAGTATATAACCAATATAAATCATAAGTAAATATCACTTTTAAAAGTCAAAACTCATATAACACATTATAATGATAATTAAACCCAAGAGCAAAAACAATAATAATAATAATAATAATAACAATATTTCATATAAGGACAAATCATGCCAACATATGAGATTTCATGGAAAAAGGGGGGTAAAATGTAAATTTTTAAAATATACTTTCAAAACTGACTAAAAGCACCCATTTTTCCTTTTTACCGAGAAGATTATTTTCCACATCATATATATATATATATATATATATATATAACCTCACATGCATAACTCAACACACCATGGAAATCAATTTTCTCAAAGATAGTCCAACTGGAAGCATGCAAGTGTACTCAACCAACCAACTTTTAGTCCAAATACATAACTCAAGCACCTCTCAAAATGCAGTCCAGCCGAGTGCATGCAACCAAAATATGCAGCCACCATCACAGTTTATTGAAACAACCAAATGCATGCAAAGTTCAATTAGCAAGCAAGTTCATTTCATTTTAAAAACTCAAAACAGCCATTCTAGAATCTATCCGAAAACATGCAAAGAAAAATAAACCAAGCAAGCTTCACATTTAGCTCAAACCTCATCAAAATACAAAAATGGCATACTAGAAATTAACTTGCAAGCATAGATCTGAAATTTTTAGACGAGCTCCAAATATCAGAACGATCGGATGGTAGACGAGCTCCAGATCACGATTTGATGATGCTCTGTTCACAGACTCAAAAACTAATATATCCTCTCCCTTTCTCTTTGTTCTTCATTTTTCTTCTCTTCCTCTCTCACTCTAACTCTCGACCGAACCCACTCTTTCTTCTCTTCTTCTTTTTTTTTCCTCTCCTTTCTCTCCTCTCTTCTTTCTTTCTTCTGCTCTCGTTTTCTTCTTCTTCATTTGGGCGAACTGCCCAGTTTTCTTCTTCTTTTAAACAAAACATTTTTCTGAAATTATAATTCTGCCCCCAATATTCCCTAAATTTCAATAACCCCGCCACCTAAGCTTTTCCTAGCAAAAATGTCCAAATTTTTCCCTCTTAATCTGAAAACCCATCAGGATTTATTTCTTCGTCTTTACTCATTAACGCAACTTTAAAAACTGATAGAAATACCCCTATCTTACCACAATGCCAAAAATCAAATAAATAAATAAAAAGAATTAATTAACCAAATTTAATTCATGATCTAACTAAATCAGGAATGGGGTTTTACAAGCAAGTTCATTCTCTGTGGGTTCTGATTGTAAACAATCAAACTATGCGCATTTTTTAGAGCAGAATTATATAATTCACGAATGCTATAAGGTACTAATCTGGAACTCTATTCCTGATAGCGGGATCTATGAATTTTCACATATTATTAATCTTAATTCTTCCTTGTTATGAATATGCATTTGCTAGATTTCGGAGGAGGCGTGTGCTGTCAGGAGAAAATAACTTCTGAATCGGTCTCCTTTGATTTCTTTAAATGAAAGGGGATGAAGCAAATTGGTCCGATTATTATTATTATTACCAGAAGTTGTTGCGAAATCAGTAGTCCACAAAGGTGGCAAAAGATTTTGTGTGAAGGGTTCATGGCTCCACTCTCAAGGTACAGCAAAAATTTTGTATTGAGAGAATTGGTGTATTGACATAAAAGAATAAGTCATTTGTAATTGACTAATTGTGTACAACTGAGAAAGAAAGAACATATACAATGATTTATTCATTGTAATTCAAACAGTTGTTGACATGACCTGTCCCGAATTTTCTCATCCTGTAGGATCTGGGTGCTGCCACAAGACTTGGATATCCGAGACGTGCCATGTAGAAAACTGTGAAACCTGTGAAAATACTTATTTTTTCTGAATAACATCATAGTATTTCCATTTCCAACATCTCAAAAACATACACCATCTTTTGTTTTGCAAAAAAGATTAAGGGAAACTTGTGGTATCAGGTTTTCCACTTATATTACACATTCCAAATATAAACAAAAGAAAATACATGATGGGAAACATGAGTGTCAAGTAAAAGTCCAAAATACAATACGACATAAAATATAAAACACACTTAAGAAGATGTCGACATGTGGCACAACCTTGAGCGGATAGTCACTGCTCGACACGATCTTCGGGAGGTCCTGGTGAGGGGGGAAAAACATTTAAAATGGGGTGAGCTAAAATACTCAGTGACTGTGGGAAATGGGAGGTTTGTAAAAGTTATTTAAAAAGAAAAAATGATAACATACAATAATTCTTAAGCAAATCCTGAATACAATATAATTCTATGAATATGCAATGGAAGCAACCACCCCATTCATGTATGCAATATGTGATTTATTTCTAATCATCTTGAACTCAATAAAGTATACTCTAACTTACTTCTTTTAACTGTATCTGATTCTGAATAAAACCTCAACATTTGGTATTAGAAACTCTCACCACAACTAGTACCATGAGGAAAATCTGTCATACCTAGTGGGCATCCCACACGTAGGCAGAGCGAGGGAAGTACCTGTCATACCTGGCAAGATCTATCATCGCACGGCAAAGCCTCTGAAACTGTCATACTCAATGCCTTGGCAGAACATTGATAACTGTTATATGCATGCACAGAGCCAAAAATTTGTATCACTGGGGGATGGGTACTTCGTAGGGTGGCTTTAGAACTACAAAAAATCTCATGCATATTCTTAATTGGCATACCACTCATGAACATATCACATATTGGCTTATAAATTCTGCATGTTGACATAATAATTAAAAATCACATCCAAGGGTGAAATTGCAGATTTTCAAACATGTTGCAGAACTAACAGTTCAACTTAGATTAAAAATTACTTCAACATCACATTACCATAGCATATGTCCGACACCAATCACAAGCAATTATCACTTGAAAAACCAAAAACTCAAATAACACATTATAATTATAATTAAAACAAGGAGCTAATAACTAATACATAAGGACATCTCATGTTGAAATAAAATAAACATGACCCTCCAAGACTAATAGCCAATACCATCATTTTTCCATTATCAAAAACAGCACTTTTAAAAAATTCTCTTTCTCCACTCCTCAACTAATCCGAAACCAACACCAATCTCTACAGTATGGCTTCACTCCAATTAACAAAGGCATCAGATTTAATTTTTTTATTAGGAAGAGCCATCTATTGACATATATATATATATATATATATATTGTTACCACTATTTAACCATTTCAAATTTTTGGGAGTTTATCAACATATTCAGAAGCCAAGGTTCCAATGTTAGTAATTAATAATTTAATCTTTATAAAACAAAGGAATTATAATAAATATATGAATATAATATATCATACCAAAGTGTGTAGGTCCGTCCCTTAGTTACTAGACAAAACATCACTTCTTATTAACATATCTGCACCTTTAACGCCTCTCCTTTTTCTACCCTTAACCGAGCCCACATGCATGATGCATAACCATAGTAAGTTTACCCAAATCAACAACCAACACTACCCAGCCAATACTCAAGCTGCCTTAATTTCCCAGCATTTCCAAACACAAATCAACCAACTTCCCACTGTATTTTAACCGAGTGTAAGCAAATGGGATATCCAACAAAACACTGAATTGAAAACACAACTAGATCATATTCTAATATGACCTCCAGCAAGCATAACAATAAAAAAAAGAACCAACTCAAGCATTCTAATATCTTGTCCAGCCGAAAATATATTTATGTGTATACATAAATTTTCCAGCAACATCACCAATAGACAGAACAGTTGAAAGCGAAAAAGAATTAACATCCCCCAATATCATGTTTAATATCAATCTCTTTGCTCAAACATGAAAAGCAAATCAAAACTTTAACATGCAAGGATCATTTACATGCAAGGACATCAGGCAACGTTTTTAGGGAAAATTGTTTTGGATCCACTCACAATTCTAGCTCAACCGAAAATCAAATCAAGTGTCAAGCACTCTTCTCTTCCGTACCTACACCCAAAAGCTCAAGATTAAACACTCACTCCTAAAGCAAAGGAGAATTGATTAAAGAAATTGTTTCCTAAGCCCAGTGTATGCGTTACCCGAACCCAAAAATTGGAGTGACCTGCTTCAAATTCTCTCCTCCTTTATTTTTCCCCCTTTCCTTCTTCTTCATTTGGGCTAACAGCTAGACCTGGCAAAACGGGTATGGACCCACGGGTCGGTCCGTACTCGGGTAAAAAATATAGGGTACGGGTTTAATAAATTAAACCCATTTTTTGTGACCCGTACCCGTACCCGGTCCAATTAATCACGGGTCATACGGGTGAACCCGCGGGCACCCGCGGGCACCCGTATTTGGCAAGGCTTCATTTCAAAATTTCAATGTCTGAAGACTCTGAACTGAATGAAGCCCTAAAATTTTTTATCACAGACTTGAAGACTTCACAGTTCGCTCACGCAGTCACACCTCCCTCTCACGCCTGACGCCGTGACGCCTCCCTCTCACAGTCTCACGCCTCCCTCTCACGCCTGACGCCTCCCTCTCGGCTCTCACAGAGTCACAGTTCACACTCACGCAGTCACGCGACTCACGCCTCCCTCTCACGCATCTCATTAGTCATCACTCATCAGACTCATCACGGTCACGCCTCCCTCTCACAGTCTCACTCTCATCTGAACATCTCATCTCTGCTGCATCGTCACTTCGTCAAAAACAGGTTTCTTCAAAAACAAATCCTTTTCGATTAATTTTTTTATTTTTTTGTATGGTTGAAGCAGAAGATATGTAGAGTTGCTTCAGATAATTGTTACAGAAGATATGTAGAAGTTCGTATTTTTTATTTTATTTTAGTTGTTGAAAGCTTAGATTTTGCTGTGTGTATTTGGTTTCACTCATCCAAATAGATTAGTAACTAAAGAATTTCAAGCCAACCGCTTTTTGGTTTCGGGTGTATATCTTGTGCTAGATCTTTGCATGAAAAGGGCATTTGAAATAAATCGATTTAATGACCATAGTCATAAAGGTTATGTTGATAGGAATTAATCATTCTGTTCAAAATATCATTTGATATGCAGGCTCAGTTAATGTTCCCATGTTTTCGAGAGTGACTCATACACATGCCTTTTCTCTTTTGTCTTTCTCTAAACTTTGTGGAATTTAGGAGTTTGATAAGTAAGAATACCTTTACTACTGTTTGGTTGGCATGAAAATACTTTCCTTGCTACTTATAAGAAAATTAACTTCAACCGGTAAGAAAAGAACTTTCAAATGCTAATTCATCTCGCCTTAGATACATGTTAAATTATTGGCTAGAATCGATGAATTTTGTCAAACAAAGCTCTTTTTCGATTCCGTATCCTTATTCGATGTGTAACAGATAGCAAATTTTCCCAAAAAAACCTTCGATCCATATTTCTGTCATACCCTTTATAAAGAATGTTCAATATACAATAATAGTTCCGATGTTTTGTGATTCAAAACAATTTTTTTTCTCGATAAGGTCATTTACGTAATTACAAGCAATATTGTGATCGTAGCCTTCACAGGATTTAGTTTATTATCCATTTGATTGGAAGATTTAGTTTATTACCTTGAGTAGTTTTCTTATAGCCGTGTTCGTTATTATTACTATTTAATTATTTTAATTTATATATAGAATTGCTCTAAGTATCATGCTTTAAGCCAAGTTCTTTTTCCCAGTTAATTACGTATCTTGTGTAGCATATTTGTATTGACTTTTTAAGCTGTCATTAGTGAATCACATATGTGATGCGTATACCAATCTTGCTTTAGTGGAAGAAAGAAGTAGCGGCGGGGTTGGTCGGGCTAGCAAAGTTGTCATAGTTTAATCCAGATTAGTCTTAGGTTCTTCCTTTATGTTTTAAGTCTTTTTAAGCACGATTATAAAACAAGACTTCAAATATTATATAATTTAAATTATTTAAGAAGAGTTATAATAATTAGATGCCATGAGCCGTACAGGGATAATAACCAATTAATATATAGTTAATCTATACAGGGATAATAAGATCTAGCAATGTGTTAATAATGGTGAAAAGATCCTAAAATTATGAAACATGTTTATTAATTAAACAACAAGAACTTTCAACTACCATTCCCTCTCGCAAAATCCGGAAATCAAGTCATAATTAAACAAAAATGAAAAGATAAATTGGTTTATAAGTACAATGATTAAATGAATATGATGTTTATTTCTTTATTGTATTATATATATATATAAAAAAATATATATATAGCACGCGTGCATATATATATATATATATTTTTTTGCTCATTGACACCGTCGGGTTGCGGGCCTCTTTGAAAGAGGCGAGAATAGCAACCGCGGGCGCGGGTTACCTTAGTGTAATGCCCACCTCCGGTAGTTCGAGTTGGGTTGGGCTCAACCCGGACCCGCCATGAAGGCGGGCGGTTTAAGCCCTCTTTTTGCGGGCGGGTTAGGGTTGGCCCGCCTAACCCGCCCATATGTTCCACCTTCTAGAATCAATAATACTTCTACAGTTATGTTTATGCATGACGGCTATAGCTCTTTTCCTGTGTTAAAACAATTAATTCTTCTTTGTTAAATCAGAAGTCTTCGTTTTTGTTATGTTTATATAATGAAGTCTTCGTTTTTGCACTATTCACTAGGTGCGTCTCCGATGGACAGCATCCTTGATGACTCTATTGGTCAGTTTCAATCCCAATTTGCGCATGAAATTTTATTCTAACCCCTGATTTAATTTTGTGGAACGAAAAAATTTCCCACTGTTAAATTGTGATAAGTGGGGTGGGCCGCCTTGAATAAAACTAAGGCATTTTATATCCACTCAAGTCACCATCACTGGCGTGTTCCCATTCCCAAAAATTGAATTTCCGCAGATTTTGACTCTGTGTTCTTTTAATTAGGTAGATGTCCTCAAACAGAAGCTAAAAGCCTAAGACCTGAGAATCAAAATGCCCTCCTGGAAATTCTTCATGTTCTTTCTTGTTCTATATCATGTTATCGGTTTAACAAGTGCAGCTGATCCGAACTATCTTTTCCATGATTGCCCAAACACAACAACTTTTAACAGAAATAGCACCTATCAATCTAACCTCAAATTTCTCCTCTCTTCACTTGTCTCTAACGCCGCCCGCAGCAATGGATTCTCCACCGGTTTCTACAACGCCACCGCGGGCCAAGACCCTGACAAGGTCTACGCTCTCTTTCTTTGCCGACTTGTTTTCACTCCCACCGCCTGTCAAGAGTGTGTTAGTTTTGCTACCTCAGACATTCTTAAACGTTGTCCTGTTCAAAGAGAAAGTATAATTATGTACGACCCGTGCGTTTTACGCTACTCAGGCGAGTATATCTTTTCTACCATGGCCGCTAAGCCCGCTTTTGTTTTGTACAACATTAATAATATTACGGAACCAGTCCGGTTTAACCAGCTAGTAAGGACTACAATGAAGGAATTAGCAGATGCGGCTGTTGGCTCCCCTAAAAAATTTTCAACAAGAAAGGTTAGCTTTACAACCATTCAAACAGTGTACTGTCTTGTACAGTGCACACCAGACCTGTCAGATTTTGACTGCAACAGTTGTCTTGAACAATCTTTTTCTAGTTTGCCGACTACCCACGCAGGAGCAAGAGTTTTGCTTCCAAGTTGTTGTAGCCACTTTGAATTGTACCCGTTTTTTAATGAAAATGTTCCTGCCGCACCGCCGCCGATGCCTGTGCTCTCTTCTCCACCTCCTGTTTTTGTAACAAGGCCTAAAGGTAAAGTTGAGCTAACCCACTTTGAATTATTTTCATATCTATTTTTGAGTTTACAATAAAAGTTGGAGCTCTTTAGAAGAACGGAGTAAATCTGAACACTGGTGTACAAAATAAAAATGTTACCGTTCTTGCAGGAAAAAGCGGAATTTCATCTTCAATAATCATCGCCATCATTGCTCAATTGTTGTAGCTGTAGTACTTTTCATAGCCGGCTATTGCTTCCTAACTAGGGTGGCAAGAAAGAAGAATAGTCCTCCACTACAAGATAATGGTAAATCTCTAAAAAGTTATTCTATTAACAATCCAAACAATCTTTTACTTTCCCATTTGTCTGTGCTCTAGAAATGTTATTGTTGCAATCTTTCGGATGATTAAATTATTTTATGTCTGGCTGTGCCTGTGTAGCTGGAAATGATGACATTACAGATGTAGAGTCCTTGCGATTTGATTTGGGGACAATTGAAGCAGCCGCCAAAAATTTCTCAACAGATAACAAGTTGGGCGAAGGTGGATTTGGTGAAGTTTACAAAGTACGTATAGCATTCCTGTTGTATTCATTTAGACACATCAACAGACGATCTGAAGTTTTATCAATGAATATTCTCAGGGCATACTTCCTAATGAAAAAGCTATAGCAGTAAAAAGGCTATCAAGTAGCTCTGGGCAGGGTGCAGAAGAATTTTAAGAATGAGGTTGTATTGGTAGCCAATCTTCAACACAGAAATTTGGTTAGACTACTGGGATTTTGCTTGGAGGGAGAAGAAAAGATTCTTGTCTATGAATTTGTGACGAACAAAAGCCTTGACTACTTTCTACATGGTCTGAACTGTCTCCATGAATTTCAACGATTCATGAGTCCGATAGCCTTATTTTGCATTAGACCAAATGGATTCTTTCATTCATTATGGATTTCAACTCAACTCCTAAATAGTTTAATTTGAGATTTTAATTTTGACATATGCAGACCCTAAAAGACGAGCAGAATTGGATTGGTCAAGACGTTACAAGATAATTGGAGGCATCGCTCGAGGAATGCTTTATCTTCACGAGGATTCTCGATTGAGAATTATACATCGTGATCTTAAAGCTAGCAATATATTGTTAGATGGAGATATGAACCCAAAAGTTTCTGATTTTGGCATGGCAAGGATAGTTGGAGTTGATAAAGCTCAAGCGAATACAAACAGAATTGTTGGGACATAGTAAGTTTTGACTATTACTTGCTTTGAGGAAAGCAGATAAATGAATTCAATTATATAATCTTAATTCTTGAATCATCGCGAAAGAGAAAAAATGTCGAATGATAGTTTACAAATTTCTACTTGAAATTCTCAACACAAAGTTACAATGCATCTTTGAGCTTTCTTATATCACGAATGCATTCTTCATTTGGTATACCAAATGGTTCTAGGCATAACATCTGAATAACCTGTTGGTTAGCCTTAAACAGATTAATGTGCAAATTTTTTCGATTAATCTTCAAAGGTTCCTTCTTGTCTTTAATATTAACATAATATTCGTTGCACAGTGGTTACATGTCTCCAGAGTATGCTATGCATGGGCAATTCTCAGTGAAATCTGATATGTATAGTTTCGGTGTCCTAGTACTAGAGATCATTACTGGCAAGAGGAACAGCAATTTCTATCAAACAGATGGAGCTAAGGATCTCGTGAGCTATGTAAGCAAATTGTGTATTGTATTTCCCCTTTGTTAGAGTTAATATCTTTATATGCAAATGGAGAGTGGAGAAATATAAGAGTTAGAGGTGAAGCTAATTGATTGTGACTAATTTATTGTTTCAGGCTTGGAAACATTGGAGGGATGGGACACCGTTGCAATTGTTGGATTCAACCTTGACAGATTCTTACTCGAGAAATGAAGTGATTAGATGCATACATATGGGATTGTTATGTGTCCAGGAAGATCCAGCTGACAGAGCCACAATGGCAACAATAGTTTTCATGCTTGATAGTTACTCTGTTATCCTTCCAGCACCTCAACAACCAGCCTTTTTCCTTGGTAGTCGAATGGAGGCCAGCATGCCAACAATGGAGTTTGACTTTGATAAATCTAAAAGCAAGTCAATCCCATCGTCCGTTGATGATGCATCAATTACTGAAGTATATCCTCGATAATAGGGTGTTTTAGACTTCAATTCACTTGTACATCCAAAAGTGACAAAAATGCTTGTTTCTGAATTGTAGTTTGGTGAACTGAAGGATCCTTCATCATATAGTGGTCCTATATTGGCCAACTTTATTCAGGCAGATGTAGCCTGAAAGGGACGACATGTATGCTTAGTATTTTCTGGTTTATGATATAATTTTCACTATGTTGTATCGCCAGCCTTGATGGTATGCTCGCCAGCCTTGATGGTATGCTCTGTATAAAAACAGAGTTTTCTGAGGATAGAGTATCAAATTGTTAAATTATTGTACTTCATGATCTTTGGGTTTCTCTCCCAATTAAGCTTTTTGATCAGATTCAGCAGTTTAGCTGATCCAACATACGTTTCTCACATCTGCTCAAACAGAAAACTTTCTCCATAAAAAGCACCTACAGTCTAACCTCACTCTTCTCTATCTCTTCCCTCCAACGCCAACTCCGGCAATGGATTCCATTGGAGTACAGCTCAGAGTTGTCTAGTAGTTCGAGTATAGTTGTGATTAACTGTGGTAAAGTTAAAGTAATACCATGGTATAGTTAAAGCTTAGTTAGATATAAAAACACTCAACGATTGCAAATGCGAGTGGGACTAAAATGATGCTTGAATTGACGAAAACTTTCTCTAGAAAATTCTTTTCTCTGTGTTCTGTCACATTTTTCTTTACCAATTAATTGTCTATTGTTAAATGTGATAAGTGGGATGGGCCGCCGTGAATAAAAAACTGGCATTTTATATCCACTCAAGTCAACATTAGTTACGCTACTGATCATTTCCAAGCTTTAATTTCCCGCAGATTTGACTGTGTTCTCTTAATTAGGTAGAGATACTAACACTGTACGAGGTTGTCCTCAAACAGAATCTAAGAGGAAGAACCTAAGAGCTGAGAATCAAAATGCCCTCCTGGAAATTCTTCATGTTCTTTCTTGTTCTCTATCTTGCAACTTCTGCTATCGGTTTAACCAGTGCTGCTGATCCAAAATATCTTTTCCATGATTGCACAAACACAACAACTTTTAACAGAAATAGCACCTATCAATCTAACCTCAATTTTCTCCTCTCTTCACTTGTCTCTAACGCCACCCGCAGCAATGGATTCTCCACCGGTTTCTACAACGCCACAGCAGGCCAAGACCCTGACAAGGTCTACGCTCTCTTTCTTTGCCGAGGTGATGTCACTCCCACCACCTGTCAAGAGTGTCAATTTTGCTACCTCAGACATTCTTCAACGTTGTCCTGTTCAAAAAGAAAGTATAATATGGTACGATCCGTGCCTTTTACGCTACTCAGGCGAGTATATCTTTTCTACGATGAAAGGTAACCCCGGTGCGGTTTTTTACAACTCTAACAATGTTACAGAACAAGTCCGGTTTAACCTGCTAGTAGGGACTACAATGAAGGAAGCAGCAAATGAGGCTGTTGCTTCCCCTAAAAAATTTTCGACAAGAAAGGGAAACTTTACAACCATTCAATCACTGTACTGTCTTGTACAGTGCACACCAGACCTGTCAAATTTTGACTGTAACAGTTGTCTTGAACAATCGTTTGCTAGTTTGCGGACTACCCAGGTAGGAGCAAGAGTTTTGATTCCAAGTTGTAATAGCCGGTTTGAATTGTACCCGTTTTATAATGAAAACGTTACTGCCGCACCGCCGCCGACGCCAGCGCTCTCTTCTTCACCCCCTAAAGGTAAAGTTGAACTAAACCAATTTGATTACTTCTCATTATTATTTTCAGTAAATTTAAGCTTTATCATTTTAAATTACTATTATATATTCGTTTATTTTTCTTTCAGGAAACAGCGGAATTTCATCTTCAATAATCATCGCCATCATTGCTCCAATTGTTGTAGCTGTAGTACTTTTCATAGCCGGCTACTGCCTCCTAATTAGGAGAGCAAGAAAGAAGAATAACCCTCCACTGGAAGATAATGGTAAATCTTTAAAAAGTTATTTTATTAACTGTTATTGTTGCAATCTTTCGGATGATTAAATTATTTAGTGTCTGGGTGTGCCTGTGTAGCTGGGAATGATGACATTACAACTGTAAGGTCCTTGCAATTTGATTTTGGGACAATTGAAGCAGCCACAAAAAATTTCTCAACTGATAACAAGTTGGGCGAAGGTGGATTTGGTGAAGTTTACAAAGTACGTATAGCATTCCTGTTGTATTTATTTAGACACAGTCGGTTCAACAGATGATCCGAAGTTTTATTAATGAATATTCTCAGGGCATACTTCCTAATGGAGAAGCTATAGCAGTAAAAAGGCTATCAAGCAGATCTGGGCAAGGTGCAGAAGAATTTAAGAATGAGGTTGTATTGGTAGCCAAGCTTCAACACAGAAATTTGGTTAGACTCTGGGGTTTTGCTTGGAGAGAGAAGAAAAGATTCTTATCTATGAATTTGTGATGAACAAAAGCCTCGATTACTTTCTATATGGTCTGAATTGTCTCCATGAATTTCAACGATTCATGAGTCCAATATCCTTGTTTTGCATTAGAGCAAATGAATTCTTTCATTCATTATGGATTTGAACTCAATTCCTAAATAGTTTAATTTAAGATTTTGATTTTGAAATTTGCAGACCTTGAAAGACGAGCAGAATTAGATTGGTCAAGACGTTACAAGATAATTGAAGGCATCGCTCGGGGAATGCTTTATCTTCATGAGGATTCTCGATTAAGAATTATACATCGTGATCTTAAAGCTAGCAATGTATTATTAGATGGAGATATGAACCCAAAAATTGCTGATTTTGGCATGGCAAGGATAGTTGGAGTTGATCAAACTCAAGCAAATACAAATAGAATTGTTGGGACATAGTAAGTTTTGACTACTGCTTGCTTTGAGGAAAGCAGAAGAATTCATTCATTCATTAATTATATAATCCTAACTCTTGAATCATTGCGAAAGAGAAAAAATGTCTAATGATGGTTTACAAATTTCTACTTGTAATTCACAACACAAAGTTACAATGCGTCTTTAAGCTTTCTTATATCAACAAATGCATTCTTCATTTGGTATACCAAATAGCTCTAGGAATATCATCTAGAGAACTTGTTGGTTAGCCTTAAATAAATTGATATGTAAATTGTTTCGATTAATTTTCAAAGGTTCCTAGTTGTCATTAATTTTAACATAATCTCTGTTGCACAATGGTTATATGTCTCCAGAATATGCTATGCGTGGACAATTCTCAATGAAATCCGATGTGTATAGTTTCGGTGTCCTAGTACTTGAGATCATTACTGGCAAGAAGAATAGCAATTTCTATCAACCAGATGGTGCTGAGTATCTCGTGAGCTATGTAAGCAAAATGTATATTGTAATTCTCCTTTGTTAGAGTTAGCATCTTTACATGCAACTAGAGAGTGGAGAAATAAAAAAGTTAGAGCTGAAGCTAATTGATGGTTGCTAATTTATTGTTTTAGGTTTGGAAACATTGGAGGGATGGGACACCGTTGCAATTGTTGGATTCAACCTTGACAGATTCTTACTCAAGAAATGAAGTGATTAGATGCATACATATGGGGTTGTTATGTGTCCAGGAAGATTCAGCTGACAGACCCTCAATGGCAACAATAGTTCTTATGCTTAATAGTTACTCTGTTACTCTTCCAGCACCTGGACGGCCAGCCTTTTTCCTTGGTACTAGAAGGGAGGCTAGCATGGCAACAAACGAGTTTGACTTTGATCAATCTAAAAGCAACTCAATCCCATGGTCTGTTGATGACGCATCAATTACTGAACTATATCCGCGATAATAGGTTGTTTTAGACTTCAATTCACTTGTACAACCAAAAGTGACAAATTCTTCTTTTCAAGAAGAGAAATAGTGAACACGGGCAATATGGAAATATCTCTGGACTTCGATTTCGGATGTCAATTTTACTGACACTAGATAATTGACACTATATATTTGTTCTACTTCTAGTTCTGGAGAACACTAAGGAATCCTTTGAGGATTAGCCTTCTTTAATTCCATTGAAAAGAACATATAAGAAAATTTCTTGTTTTAGAGAAATCTATTGCTGGTACATCTCAGGTTATGTCATGGATATCTACTGTATCGGAACCTGCAAAAGCTTAATCCTTCTCTCGGCTTCAACTGTCAAATCACTCCTAGTATTATTATTCCTCCCTTACTTCAGGTTTCTAGTTTCATTGTCAAACCATTTTGGACTTTGCAGCTTAGTGTTTTGATTCCAGGGAAAATTGGCCATCTATCAGTTCTTTTGTCATTTTAATAGTCAATTATGGTCTTCAGTTACATTTAATGGCCAAAACTAAGTTTAGGGGAGATTTTTGGATGATATACTAACGATTTGGACCTAACAGAATTTGAAAAGTCGAAGGGAGATAAATGATTTTTTGTCATGTAGACAATTTATAATTTGGTCAAACCAATTGATTTCCCATTGTTAAATGTGATAATTGGGATGGGCCGCCTGCCTTCAATAAAACTTAGGCATTTTTATATCTAATGTTGGAAATGTAACCCGCCTGGCCCAACCCGGCCCGGCCCGCAAAGAGTTAGTGTTTTTGGCAGTTTGGGCCTACCCCGCTACCCCGACCTGCCTTGTTACGCCAACCCTAACCCGGCAGGTTATGCTGCGGGCCGGGCCGGGCCGGGTTACCCCCCCCCCTCCTTAATTTAACTTTTTCTTTTGTTTTATTTTGTGTAATTGTTTTTAGTTAACTTTTCAAATATCAATAATTCAATTCAATTCAATTATTTTTTTTGTTAACATTTCAAATATTAATTCAATTTTAATATAATAAAATTGTAATATAAACAAAAATTAGATTTATTTATTTATCAAAAAATAAAATAAGAAATTATAACAATTATTGCCTCGTTAAAAACCTCACCAAAAAAAACCCAATGGGACAAAAACTTGGTAAAGAAAAAAGAGAGCAATAATTGACAATTAATTTACAAGGTACAATTTACAAAACAACTAATTTGGGGGTTGACTAGGACCTCCCTCATCCATATCATCTATATTACAAAATTGAAATAATTCAATTAAAGTATCGTCGACAACCTCGTATTGTTCTTGATGGCGCGATCGTTCCCAATCTCGAAGACATGTGAGGACTTCAATCATTTTTTTGTGAAAGTTTAGTCCTCATTTCATTTAAAATTCTTCAACTTGCACTAAATGTTTGTTTGGATGAGACGATTGAGATAGGAACAACGAAAACATCCAAGGCAAGTCTTGATAATACCGGAAAAATACATTTTCTGGTTTTCCAATTTTCTAAGACATTAAAATGGGCTCTTTGTTATGGATCTGCTGGTAACATTTCAAGGGTTCCCAAATATTGTTGAAGCCCGTTACTCTGTGCCTGCATGGAGGACAGTATATTCGTTGTTGGTGCTTCTGAAGATGAGGTTGTGCTTCGGGTTCGGGTTCTCTTCGGCCTATTAAATACACTCTAGAAGTAGAAGTCTTCATTTGTTTCTTCTGATGCAACTTCCCTAGGTATTTCGCATCTTTGCGAGTTCCCATACCTGTTTTCATATTGGAAATATACCTCTGTAAGACAATCTTTTACCTCTTCCTAGTTGATTGGCATATGCTTCGTTTTGTAAATTTTCAGTTAATGTGTCTAAACCATTTTCTAAACCTGCTACTTTAATTATAGGATCAAATATAACACCTAAACAATAAATAAAAGGAATAGGTTTCCAATATTTAAAAAAAAAAAAAAAAATTCATTGCCTTTATTGGTTCCCTTAAAATTTCATTATTTTTGTTTTTTGTAAATAACTCTGAAATTTTTATAATTGTATGTATTACCAATGGACTAGTAAGATAATACACACCTGAAAGTTGTAAAGTGGATTGGTAAAAAATTTTAAGAAAAGAATGAAATATTTTAACTTTATGCCAATTATTTTCTACCAAATAATGAGGACCTCTATTATTTGCTACAAAATAACTAATTAAATTTGCATAAGGTAAACATGAATCAAGCATTAAATAAGTACTATTCCATCTAACAAGCATGTCTAATGCAAAAGTTCTAGGAGACATATTTGATTTTATACAAGCATCTTGAAATTCAGCATTTCTTTTATTACTACTAGTAATCCAAGTTAAAGAATCCCTAATTCTATCAGTATTATCTCTAATTGTTTTCATACTATTTTTCACAATTAAATTAATAATGTGACATGCACAACATCGGTGAAAGAACTTCAAATTGTTATAAAAAGGATAATTGCTTTAAAAAAAATATATACATGTACTATTAACACTTACATTATCTAAAGTTAAACTTATCACTTTATTAATAACATCATAATCTTCTAAAACTTTAACAATTTTATTATAAATTTGTTCACCACTATGATGCACATCCATTAATCTAAATCCTAATAAAGATTTATTTAATTTATATTCGCTATCAAAATAATGACCATTCACGCAAATATAATCTTGTTTAGCTCTACCACTCCAAATATTGACAGTTAGAAGCCACACTAGCATGACAACTATGTATTTTATTTTTTAATTCTAATTTCATTTTCCCAAATAATTTTATTAAATCATTTCTAGTTGCAATTTTAGAATAACTTTTAAATTCTGGAAAAAATGAATTTTTAATAAATCTTTCAAAATATTTATCTTCAGCCATATTAATAGGTTGATCAGTTGTAGTAATATATAAAACTAATTGTTCCCTATATACATCAGAATTATAACGCCAAGTAGTACTCATATTAGTTATTTCATTTTGATTGGTTTCTTTATTTCCATGTTGAGCAATATGTTTATTAGCATGCCTTTTTAAAGTACTAATACCATTACCTGAATCAACTTTATAAATATTTCCATAATACTTGCATCTTGCTTTCTTCACTTGAACTCTATTTTCTATCTCGTAAAACTTATCGAAATGCACCCAAACGTTTGATGTGTGTCTATCGTCGGTTTCGATAGCAATTGATGAACTCGCTTTAGCCTGAGATGAAGTTGGACGAGGACCACTTGTAGAACCACCGGGAGCTGTAGCAGCATGGGGAGGAATCGGGGGAATATTATGAGGTGTATCAGATTCTGAGACTAGAAAAGCCAGACTATTTGAATCTACTACATTTATGTTAGCAAATTAAGGGGGATTGGGATAGTAGTTTCCTTCATCATCAGAATTGACGGGATGGAAATATCTATCCATTGTAGTTAAAAACCAAAAATAAATTGATATAGAAGAAATAAAAAATTAAAGAAGGAGAATTGGAATATGGAAATATGAATTGAAAATTGCAAAAACTAATAAAAATTAAAATGAGAGTAAATTGACAACAAAGAGAATAATTGAGAGATTTCAATAGAGATTAGAGATCGAAGAAAATGAGAGAATGAGAGAATTTGGGATGTAAAAAAATATGAGAGTTTAGGGCCACTTTTTAGGAAAAAAAAGGGGAAAAAGAAAATGACGAAAAAAACCCCTCAAACTGCTATAAAACGGTTATATGTTCAAGGGTAAAGGGGGTATTTGAAAAAAAATTGTTTTTTTTTGGCCAACCCAGCGGGTTGGCGGGTCCTTTCAGAAAAAACAAAACAGCAACCCGTCGGGTTGTCGGGTTGTCATATATCAACCCGACCCGCCTAGGGGTTACATGCGAGTCGGGCTCAAGCCCACCCACCTTATAAGCGATCCGAGTTAAACTCTCTTTAATGCGGACCGAATTAGGATTGACCCGTCTAACCCGTCCCATTTCTTCCACCACTATTTATATCTACTCGAGTCACCATCAATTATGACTTGGGACGTTTAACTTTCCGCTGATTTGACTTGACTCACATTTTAGTGCTTCCTGAAGAAGCTAGCATTAATCTAAACCCCCTGTCAGTACGTTGTCCTCAAACGGAACCTAAGAGGAAGAGCCTAAGACCTAAGAATCAAAATGCCCTCCTGGAAATTCTTCATGTTCTTTCTTGTTCTCTATCTGGTAAGTTTTGTTATCGGTTTAACAAGTGCAGCTGATCCAACATATCTTTACCATAGGTGCCCAAACACAACGACATTTAACAGAAGTAGCACCTACCAATCTAACCTCAATTTTCTCCTCTCTTCACTTGTCTCTAACGCCACCCGCAGCAATGGTTTCTCCACTGGCTTCTACAACACCACGGCAGGCCAAGACCCTGACAAGGTCTACGCTCTCTTTCTTTGCCGAGGTGATGTCACTCCCACCACCTGTAAAGACTCTGTCAATTTTGCTACCTTAGACATTCTTAAACGTTGTCCTGTTGAAAAAGAAAGTATAATATGGTACGACCAGTGCTTTCTACGCTACTCAAACGCGTCTATCTTTTCTATCGTGGACGGTGACCCGAGTGTTATTATGTCCAACCCTAATAATGTTACAGAAAAAGAACGATTTGATCAGCTAGTAAGGACTACAATGAAGGAAGCAGCAAATGACGCCGCTGATTCCCCTAAAAAATATTCGACAAAAAAGGCAAACTTTACAACCAGTCAACCACTATACTGTCCTTGTACAGTGCACACCGGACCTGTCAAGTAACAGTTGTCTTGAACAATCTTTTGTTAGTTTGCCGACAACCAAAGCAGGAGGAAGAGTTATGGTTGCAAGTTGTTATAGTCGGTATGAATTGTACCAGTTTTATAATGAAAACGTTACTGCTGCACCGCCGCCGACGTCTGTGCTCTCTTCTCCACCTCCTGTTTCTGTAACAAAGCCTAAAGGTAAAGTTGAACTAACCCACTTTGAATTCTTTTCATATCTATTTTTGAGTTTACAGTAAAAATTGGAGCTCTTTAGAAGAACCGAGTAAATCTGAACACTGGTGTACAAAATAAAAATGTTACCGTTCTTGCAGGAAAAAGTGGAATTTCATCTTCAATAATCATCGCCATCATTGCTCCAATTGTTGTAGCTGTAGTACTTTTCATAGCCGGCTATTGCTTCCTAATTAGGAGAGCAAGAAAGAAGATAATGGTAAATCTTTAAGAAGTTATTCTATCAACAATCCAAACAATGTTTTACTTTCCCATTTGTCTGTGCTCTAGAAATGTTATTGTTGCAATCTTTCGGATGATTAAATTATTTAATGTCTGGCTGTGCCTTTGTAGCTGAAAATGATGACATATCAGCTGCAGAGTCCTTGCAATTTGATTTGGGGACAATTGAAGCAGCCACAAAAAATGTCTCAACTGATAACAAGTTGGGCGGAGGTGGATTTGGTGAAGTTTACAAAGTACGTATAGCATTGATTCCTATTGTATTTATTTAGACATAGTCGGTTCAACAGATGATCTAACGTTTTGTTAATGAATATTTTCAGGGCATACTTCCTAATGGAGAAGCAATAGCAGTAAAAAGGCTATCAAGCAGCTCTGGGCAAGGTGCAGAAGAATTTAAGAATGAAGTTGTATTGGTAGCCAAGCTTGAACACAGAAATTTGGCTAGACTACGGGGATTTTGCTTGGAGGGAGAAGAAAAGATTCTTGTCTATGAATTTGTGACGAATAAAAGCCTAGACTACTTTCTATATGGTATGAACTGTCTCCATGAATTTCAACGATTTATGAGTCCAATATCTTGTTTTGCATTAGACCAAATGGATTCCTTCATTCATTATGGATTTGAACTCAACTCTTAAATAGTTTAATCTGAGATTTTGATTTTGACATATGCAGACCCCAAAAGACAAGCAGAACTGGATTGGTCAAGACGTTACAAAATAATTGAAGGCGTTGCTCGAGGAATGCTTTATCTTCATGAGGATTCTCGATTGAGAATTATATATCGTGATCTTAAAGCTAGCAATATATTGTTAGATGAAGATATGAACCCAAAAGTTTCTGATTTTGGCATGGCAAGGATAGTTGGAGTTGATCAAACTCAAGTGAAAACAAACAGAATTGTTGGGACACAGTAAGTTTTGATGCAGAAAAATGAATTCATTCAATTTTTTCGATAAATTTTCAAAGGTTCTTTGTTGTCTTTAATATTAATCTTCGTTGCACAGTGGTTCCATGTCTCCAGAATATGCTATGCATGGGCAATTCTCAGTGAAATCCGATGTGTATAGTTTTGGTGTCCTTGTACTAGAGATCATTACTGGCAAGAACAACAGCAATTTCAATCAAACAGATGGTACTGAGGATCTCGTGAGCTATGTAAGCAAATTGTATATTGTATTTCCCCTTTGTTAGAGTTAGTATCTTTACATGCAAATAGAAAAGAGTTAAGAGCTGAAGCTCATTTATTTCAGGCTTGGAAACATTGGAGGGATGGGACACCGTTGCAATTGTTGGATTCAACCTTGACAGATTCTTACCGGAGAAATGAAGTGATTAGATGCATACATATGGGGTTGTTATGTGTCCAGGAAGATCCAGCTGACAGACCCACAATGGCAACAGTAGTTCTCACGCTTAATAGTTACTCTGTCAGTTTTCCAGCTCCTAAAAAACCAGTATTTTTCGTTGGTAGTTGAAGGGAGGCTACCATGCCAACAAAAGAGTTGGATTTTGTTCAATCTGAAAGCAAGTCGACGCCGTGGTCTATTGATGATGCATCAATTACTGAAGTATTTTAGACTTCAATTCACTTGTACAACCAAAAGCGACAAAAATGCTTGGTTCTCTATTGTAGTTTGGTGAACTGAAGGATCCTTCATCATATACTGATCCTATAGTGGCCAACTTTATTCAGCCAGACGTAGCCTTAAAGGAAGGAGATGTATGCTCAGTATTTTATTGTTTATGATATAATTTTCATTATGTGCTATCGCCAGCCTTGATAGTATGCTCTGTATAAAACAGAGTTTTCTGAGGAAAGAGTATCAAATAGTTAATTCGTCACTAGTTTCCATTGATTTTGTTATCCGCTGCATCTTGAGTTTTGAAAAATCTAATACCCTTTTGTTATACTTGAATTATTACTCGAATAACTCTTTCCTCCGACGCCAACTCCAGCAATGGATTCTCCAATGGTTTCTACAACACCACCCTAGGCCAAGACCCTAACAAGGTCTACAATCTCTTTCTCTCCCGGGGCGATGTTACTGTTGAAGTAAATGATATTTTGCTGGAAATCATTTTGCATGGTTGGTTTGTAAGTTTGGCGCCGTGTTTTTGAATTAAAAGGGTTGTTTGTCATGTGCGTTCCCATCCTTTTTTGGAAGATATTTGAATGATGTTTTAGGTGAAGACAATGGTGATTAAGCCACAAAATCTCGGTGAATTTTGTGTTTGTTAAGAGTGGTTCAAATTGTAGTATATTTAAAGATTATTTATCTTGAAAAGTAGTTGTAATGATGATGTATTAGGTTCATATATTTCTCTGTTTTGAATGAAAAACGCAGACACTTTTGCATCAGTTCTTTCTCTTCTTCGTTTTTGCTCTCTTATGCACAAATAACCTTCTTTCTCTTTGCTTTAGAGCCTTGAAAAACCTACAATTGGTATCGAGCCACTTTGATCCTTCAGACCGAATACTAACTCAAAAAAGCTTCTCCATGGCATCCACGCTCCGAACCTCCGCTCCGCTTTTGGGGCAACGGTGACCTGCACCTCCATGTTTGGGCTGTCAAGATGAAAACATATCTGAGGCCATGGCTTGTGGCAATATGTGGAAGAGGAAAAGCAAGTTCCCCACCTTGGACCCAACCCGACCACCGAACCGATGAGAGTTCATGAAGAAGAAGAAGCCAAAGCTCCAAGAGCATTGTCTTGTATACATTCAGCCGTGACGATCGTGTCTTCTCGGGATCATGGCATGTGAGACACCTAAACAAGCTCGGGACACTCTCAAGGAGGAGTTTGGAGGGAGTAACCAGGACAAGAAATATGCAGGTTCTAAACTTGAGAAGAGAATTTGAAGTACTCAAGATGCAGGAGGCAGAATCTGTCAAGGAATATGTGGACAGACTCATGGCTGTGGTGAACAAAATCAAGTTGCTAGGGGAAGAACTAACCAACCAGAGAGTGGTGGAGAAGGTCCTGGTCAGCTTACCTGAGAGGTTTGAAGCAAAAATTTCGTCCCTAGAGGACTCCAAAGATCTGTCCCAAATCAGCTTGGTGAGTTGGTTCATTCACTTCAAGCCCGGGGAACAAAGAAGGCAATGAGACAAGAAGACTCAACCGAGACAGCCATGTATGTGGTCAAAAAGGAAGAGTACAAGGAAGAGAAGACAAGAAATATAGTGGTGAAAAGAAAGGAAAAGAGAAGAGCTACAATCAAGGAGGGAAACGTGGTGGACAAAGATCATTTCCTCCATGTGTGCACTGCAAAAAGAAGAACCATCCAGAATATAAGTGTTGGTTCAGACCTGGCATGCAATGCAGGTCATGCAAGCAGTATGGACACATATTAAAAGTGTGTAAAAGTAAAGGAAATCAGCAGGAGCAGCAGGCTGCAGTGGTGGAGGTCCAGCAACCAAATCCGAGCGAACAACTCTTCATGGCTTCATGCACAAACCACAACATGTGTGATGATGTATGGCTGATTGATAGTGGTTGTACAAACCACATGACTCCAAATCTATCAAGTTTTGTGAGCATTGATAGGTCTTTCCACTCCAAAGTTAAGATTGGCAATGGAAAATTTGTGGAAGTCAAAGGAAGAGGTAAGGTTGCTGTCCCAACTCCATTAGGCACTAAATATATTGCAAATGTTCTCTATGTACCTGAAATAAACCAAAGCTTGCTGAGTGTGGGTCAAATGTTAGAAAAGAACTACTTCTTACATTTTCAAAACATGTCTTGCATAGTAGTAGACAACTTAGGGAATGAGTTGATGAATGTGAGAATGCTAGGGAAAAGTTTTCCAATTGAATGGAAAAACTCAGCTTTACATGCCTTGTCTGCAAAATGTGTTGAAACTGAAGTTTGGCACAAAAGATTTGGGCATTTTCATTATTCTGGTCTTAAGGAAATGAGGAGGAGAGAACTTGTTCAAAGTATGCCTGAAATTGAGGAGAAGGAAGGGGTATGTCAAGTCTGCCAACTGGGGAAAATCAGTAGGCAACCATTTCCAGCAAATCAATCCTGGAGAGCTGCTGAAAAGCTTCAGCTTATACACACAGATGTGTGTGGTCCAATGCAGGTGCCTTCTCTGAATGGCAGCAGGTATTTTCTGCTGTTTATAGATGACTTCACCAGGTTGTGCTGGGTCTACTTCCTAAAACAAAAAGGTGAGGTGGCTGCAATGTTTAAGGTGTTTAAGCAAATGGTGGAAAATGAAACTGGTTTGAGTTTGAAAACCATCCGGAGTGACAATGGTTCAGAGTATACCTCAAATCAATTTCAAGAACTGTGTGCAGGGTCTGGAATAAAGCACCAACTGAGTTCCCCTTACACACCACAGCAAAATGGTGTGAGTGAAAGGAAAAACAGAACAGCAATGGAAATGGCAAGATGTATGCTGTTTGAGAAAAAACTGCCCAAATTTTTTCTAGGTTGAAGCTGTGAATACAGCAGTCTATCTACTTAACAAGCTGCCAACTAAAGCCTTGGATAACAAAACACCATTTGAGGCTTGGTATGGAGTAAAGCCAAGCATCAACCACCTCAAAGTGTTTGGAAGCATTTGTTATGCTCACATTCCAGCCAACAAGAGGAGTAAGCTGGATGAGAAGGCTGAAACTGGAATTTTTGTTGGTTATAGCAGCTTATCCAAAGCATATAGGATTTACAATCCTAAGACCAAAAAATTCCTGGTTAACCGTGATGTAAAAGTAGATGAAGAAAGGGTGTGAGGGACGGGAGAGAAATGAGATTGAAGGGAGTAATATGCAAGAACAAGGAGGAGACTTGATAGCTACGGATGCTCCAGATTTGATTCGATTACAAGCGATTCTCCAGTCAGGGGAACTAGACCTTTGGCTGAAATTTATGACAGATGCAACTTGGCCTTGATGGAACCATCATGTTATGCTGAAGCAGTCCAAGTTAAAGAGTGGAGGACAGCAATGGATGAAGAATTTGACATGATAGAGAAGAATGCAACATGGGAACTTGTAACCAGACCTATCGGAAGAAAAATCATTAAGGTGAAATGGATTTATAAGAAGAAACTGAATCCTGATGGTTCAGTTAATAGACACAAAGCAAGGCTTGTAGTGAAGGGTTATGCACAGCAGTTTGGGGTGGACTTTACTGACACTTTCGCACCAGTTGCAAGGCTTGACACCATCAGAATTCTACTTGCAATTGCAGCCCATTTCAAGTGGAAAGTCTTCCAAATGGATGTGAAATCTGCTTTCTTGAATGGGTGGCTTAATGAAGAGATCTTTGTGGAGCAACCTGAAGGGTATACGGTTGAAGGGCAAGAAGATAAAGTGTATCTCCTTAGGAAGGCTCTTTATGGATTAAAACAGGCCCCTAGGGCCTGGTACAGCAGAATCAATAAGTTCTTGATGAGTTTGGGGTTTGAAAGAAGTCCAAATGAGCACACCCTATATGTTAGAGAGGTTGATGATGAAAGTATATTTGTATCTTTGTATGTTGATGACCTTCTGGTGACAGGAACTGACTCCACTAGGCTGCTGGATTTCAAGAGAGAGCTGCACAAGGAATTTGAGATGACTAATTTAGGGGAGATGAGTTTCTTTTTGGGAATGGAAGTATGGCAGTCTCCTTATGGGATATTTATCTCCCAAGAGAGGTATGCTAATGAACTTCTCAAAAAATTTGCAATGGAGAACTGCAAACCTGTCAACACACCTCTGATGCAAAATGTGAAGCTGTGTAAAAATGATGGTGCTGCTAAGGTTGATGAAACTAAGTACAGAAGCATAGTTGGGTGCTTGTTGTACTTGACTGCAACAAGGCCAGACATTATGTTTGCAACAAGTTTACTCTCTAGGTTCATGAATGAACCAAGTGAGCTGCATTTGCAAGCAGCAAAAAGAGTCCTCAGATACATTAGAGGATGTCCAGACCTGGGAATATGGTTTAAGGAAGCTGAAAATTTCAGTTTGCATGGTTTCACTGACAGTGATTGGGGTGGCTCCTTGGATGACATGAAAAGCACCTCTGGATATGTTTTCTTTGTGAATGCAGGTGCCATAAGTGGAATTCAAAAAAGCAAGAGGTGGTAGCACAATCCACTCTGAAGGCCGAATATGTAGGCTGCTCGCGATCAACCAAGATTAGTTTGGTGAGAAAGATCTTGAAAGACTTAAGGTAGAACAGACTCAAGGAAATGTCTTTGCTTGTGACAACCAATCAGCAATTGCTATGTCCAAGAATCCAAGACTCCATGGTCGCACAAAGCATATGAATCATGCTGTGAGTAATCAGAATCAAATATCATGCAGTGAGAGAGGCAGAGCAAGATGGTGAAGTAAATCTGATTCATTGCAGGGGAGAGGAGCAAGTGGCTGACATAATGACCAAACCCTTAGGCAGATCCAAGTTTGAAGAATTAAGATTCAGACTTGGAGTTTCCAACAAAAATATCAAGGAGGAGTGTTGAAGTAAATGATATTTTCTGGAAATCATTTTGCATGGTTGGTTTGTAAGTTTGGCGCGAGTTTTTGAATTAAAAGGGTATGTTTGTCATGTGCGTTCCCATCCTTTTTTGGAAGATATTTGAATGATGTTTTAGGTGAAGACATGGTGATTAAGCCACAAAATCTCGGTGAATTTTGTGTTTGTTAAGAGTGGTTCAAATTGTAGTATATTTAAAGATTATTTATATTGAAAAGTAGTTGTAATGATGATGTATTAGGTTCATATATTTCTCTGTTTTGAATGAAAAACGCAGATGCTTTTGCATCGACTTCTTTCTCTTGTTTTTGCTCTCTTATGCACAAATAACCTTCTTTCTCTTTGCTTTAGAGCCTTGAAAAACCTACAGTTACCACCAGCGTCTGCAAAGGCTGTGTCAGATTTTCTACCAGAGATGTAACTCAACGTTGCCCTGTTCAAAAACAGACCATAATATGGTACGAACGGTGCCTTCTACGTTATTCAAACTAATCATTTTAATCTCTTAGCCTGGGAATGCTCTCTTTGGAAGGAGATTCGGCTCTTGTTGCTGACTGGTCCATTTATTTGAGTGAGCTTATGGAGTTCTTGTGTTGTGCCTTCTTGGGCCTGTTCTTTTTAACCAATGTGTGAAGTCCCTGGGCTTGTGTGATTTGAGCTGGAGGGTTTATTTAGCCTTTTGGGCTTGCAGCATTTCATTGTATAAAAATGTTGTATAATTAGTTTTAGGGATTTTGTTCGGGCCTTCTTTTTGATAAGGCTTAGCTTGTAGAAGATTGTTTTTTCCGTATGTTATGTTTGTTTGAGGCACTCTTGAGGGAAGGGCCCCCTTTCCTAGGGTGTATTTTTTTATTCTTTTTTATTTAATTATCGAGTTTATCAAATGTTATCGATGCCTTCCAGTCTAAAACTCATACCTAAGGAAAAATATCTTCGGGATATCAATTGCTATTAAAAAGAAAAAATGTAACGCTATAAAGAGTTTCGAAGATAATTGTTTTAACATCAATTTTGTCACTACAACTTATTGAAAAATTGTGCGATGGTCAAATATGAATATATGATGGCCAGATAATTGTAGGCTATCTCCGTTTATTACTTTTTAGGTTTTAGTTCACATTGCTTTTAGTGGGTTTCACATTGCTTTTGTTTGGGTTTGTGGGATGTTGTATTTAGTAATTTAGATACAAGTGTTATATAATCCCATTGAAACTTAAAAAGGATAAAAGTGAGGCTTGTTTACTTTGTAAAACAAGTGCTCTAGCATTGAAAATTCAGTCTAACAAAAAACAAACCAAAATATCAGTTTAATTATTTAGAGTTCATTGTTTAAGTGATGAAATCAAATAGGCTCTAAAGTCTTGGTCTTCCAATTGCATTCATTAGTCAATTAAAATTTATAACCACCATTTGAATTTACCTTCCTCAGTACGCAATTTGACAAGTTCATGATGATAAAGTTACATGCTTCCTCATCAACCTCAGACTTCTTTTTCAGCTTTTTCTCTGACCATTTCGTGGCATCTTTCTCCAACGCAATACCCATCTTGTTGTGTGACAGGAGAGCTTTCATTTTCTTCTTCCAGCTGTTGAAATCAATCTTCCCATCATACTGGGAGATTTCCATACGTGTGGTAGTCATGATGTGGCTTCAAACGTGAACCCTAGAAATCAAAGGTTGATTCCTAATTCTTGAACCCTAAAACACGAAATTGGTTTTTGATTCTTGCAAGTAGACAGATAAATTGATGCAAATAATAAAGACCAAAACGGCAGCGCAAAGTGTTAATCCGTATGACAACGTTTAATGGCTTCACAATTAACAATTACTTCAGTTTTTCAAGTTCCCAGTTTCATTTAATTATCAAATCTGAATTATGCATGTATTGAAGATGACACTTTAACTCAGCAAACTTCTCAAAATGCATTAAAACTCTTGAGTGGAATTTGTAATGTCAAATAGCTTACTGTTTTCTCATAAATTTCATGTAAATGTAATATAAAGACTGATTCTTAATTCTCTTGCTTGGTTAAGCATCTCTCTCTTGAAGAAAATCTCCAAGATGATCTTCCTCTGTTTCACCGCTTGACTCATTTGAAGGTGATTCCCAGGAAACTTGGTTATACAGATTATCTAGCGTGGCGGGATATTCTTCAAAAATCACCTAACATAGGTAGAAAATTAAACTCTCTATATTGATTATAACCCTTTTGTCATAAAGTAATTTGTGATTGTCCTGCAGTTTCTTCTCGGACGACAGAGTACTGACAGATTTACTGCAAGTTTCTACAATCAAGTAAAAATTTAGAGATGTCGAAGGAGATCAACCATCAGTTAGAAGCAATAAACAAAGGGTCAACAAATTAGTGTATTTGAGTTTGATGAGTGCTGAGTATGGTTCTTATCCTGTACTCCCTTTATTTCATTCATTTGTTTATTCTTTGCTGTTCATTATTAATTCTTCGTTTGTTTGTTGAGATTTTATCCATGGCCGAGAAGAAAGATGCCCATGTAGTTAAAATCCCAGTAGATGAAGACCCCGAAAGACGAGCAGAATCGAATTGGTCAAGACCTTATAAGATAATTGAAAGCATCACTTGAGGAATGCTTTATCTCCACGAGGATTCTCGATTGAGAATTATACATCGTGATCTTAAAGCTAGCAATTTATTGTTAGATGAAGATATAAACCCAAAAATTTTTGATTTTGGCATGGTAAGAATAGTTGGAGCTGAGCAAACTCGACTACTCAAGTGAAAACAAACAGAATTCTTGGGACATTGTAAGTTTTGGCAACTACTTGCTTTGAGGAAAACAGATAAATGAATTCATTTATATAATCCTTACCCTTGAATCATCGCAAAAGAGAAAACATGTCGAATGATGGTTTACAAATTTCTACTTGAAATTCTCAACACAAAGTTACAATGTGTCTTTGAGCTTTCTTATATCACGAATGTATTCTTCATCTGGTATACCAAATGGCTCTAGGCATTACATCTGGATAGCCTGTTGGTTAGCCTTAAACAGATTAACGTGCAAATTTTTTCGATTAATCTTCAAAGGTTCATTGTTGTCTTTAATATTAACATAATCTTCAATGCATAGTGGTCATATGTCTCCAGAATATGCTATGCATGAGCAATTCTCTGTGAAATCTGATGTGTATAGTTTCAGTGTTCTAGTACTAGAGATCATTACTGGCTAGAGGAACAACAATTTCTATCAAACAGATGGTCTGAGGATCTCGTGAGCTATGTAAGCAAATTGTATATTGTATTTCCCCTTTGTTAGATTTAGGATATTTATATGCAAATGGAGAGTGGAGAAATATAAGAGTTAGAGCTGAAGCTAATTGATTGTGACTAATTTATTGTTTCAGGCTTGGAAACATTGGAGGGATGGGACACCATTGCAATTGTTGGATTCAACCTTGACAGATTCTTACTCGAGAAATGAAGTGATTAGATGCATACATATGGGGTTGTTATGTGTCGAGGAAGATCCAGCTGACAGACCCACAATGGCAACAATAGTTTTCATGCTTGATAGTTACTCTGTTACCCTTCCAGCACCTCAACAACCAGCCTTTTTCCTTGGTACTAGAACGGAGGCTAGCATGGCAACAATGGAGTTTGGCTTTGATCAATCAAAAAGCAAGTCAATCCCATGGTCTGTTGATGATGCATCAATTACTGAAGTATATCCTCGATAATAGGGTGTTTTAGACTTCAATTCACTTGTACATCCAAAAGTGACAAAAATGCTTGTTTCTGAATTGTAGTTTGGTGAACTGAAGGATCCTTCATCATATAGTGATCCTATATTGGCCAATTTTATTCAGGCAGATGTAGCCTGAAAGGGACGACATGTATGCTTAGTATTTTCTGGTTTATGATATAATTTTCACTAAGTTGTATCGCCAGCCTTGATGGTATGCTCTGAATAAAACAGAGTTTTCTGAGGAAAGAGTATCAAATAGTTAAATTATTGTACTTCATGTTCTTTGGGTTTCTCTCCCTATTAAGCTTTTTGCTCAGATTCAGCAGTGTACCAATCCCTCAATCTGCTCCTCTCTTCCCTTCAACGCCAACTCCAGCAATGGATTCCATTGGAGTAAAGCTCAGAGTTGTCTAGTAGTTGGAGTATAGTTGTGATTAACTGTGGTAAAGTTAAAGTAATACCATGGTATAGTTAAAGCTTAGTTTAGATATAAAGAGTCGACGATTGAAAATGAGAGTGGGACTAAAATGATGCTTGAGTTGAAGAAAACTTTCTCCAGAAAATTCATTTCTCTCTGTTCTGTTACATTTTTCTCAACTTTCTTACATGGTCAAACCAATTAATTTTCTATTGTTAAATGTGATAAGTGGGATGGGCTGCCGTGAATAAAAAACTGGCATTTTATATCCACTCATGTCAACATCAGTTACCCTACTTATCATTCCCAAGCTTTAATTTTCCGCAGATTGGACTCTTGTGTTCTTTTAATTAGGTAGAGATGCTAACACTGTACGAGGTTGTCCTCAAACAGAAGCTAAGAGGAAGAGCGTAAGAGCTGAGAATCAAAATGCCCTCCTTGAAATTCTTCATGTTCTTTCTTGTTCTCTATCTTGCAACTTCTGCTATCGGTTTAACAAGTGCAGCTGATCCAAAATATCTTTTCCATGATTGCCCAAACACAACAACTTTTAACAGAAATAGCACCTATCAATCTAACCTCAATTTTCTCCTCTCTTCACTTGTCTCTAACGCCACCCGCAGCAATGGATTCTCCACCGGTTTCTACAACGCCACCGGAGGCCAAGACCCTGACAAGGTCTACGCTCTCTTTCTTTGCCGAGGTGATGTCACTCCCACCACCTGTCAAAAGTGTGTCAATTTTGCTACCTCAGACATTCTTCAACGTTGTCCTGTTCAAAAAGAAAGTATAATATGGTACGATCCGTGCCTTTTACGCTACTCAGGCGAGTATATCTTTTCTACGATGAAAGGTAACCCCGGTGCGGTTTTTTACGACTCTAACAATGTTACAGAACAAGTCCGGTTTAACCTGCTAGTAGGGACTGCAATGAAGGAAGCAGCAAATGAGGCTGTTGCTTCCCCTAAAAAATTTTCGACAAGAAAGGCTAACTTCACAACCATTCAAACACTGTACTGTCTCGTACAGTGCACACCAGACCTGTCAAATTTGGACTGTAACAATTGTCTTGAACAATCTTTTGCTACTTTGCCGACTACCCGGGTAGGAGCAAGAGTTTTGCTTCCAAGTTGTAATAGCCGGTTTGAATTGTACCCGTTTTATAATGAAAACGTTACTGCCGCACCGCCGACGCCACCAGCGCTCTCTTCTTCACCCCCTAAAGGTAAAGTTGAACTAAACCAATTTGATTACTTTTCATTATTATTTTCAGTAAATTTAAGCTTTATCATTTTAAATTACTATTATATATTCGTTTATTTTTCTTTCAGGAAACAGCGGAATTTCATCTTCAATAATCATCGCCATCATTGCTCCAATTGTTGTAGCTGTAGTACTTTTCATAGCCGGCTACTGCCTCCTAATTAGGAGAGCAAGAAAGAAGAATAGCCCTCCACTGGAAGATAATGGTAAATCCTTAAAAAGTTATTTTATTAACTGTTATTGTTGCAATCTTTCGGATGATTAAATTATTTAGTGTCTGGGTGTGCCTGTGTAGCTGGGAATGATGACATTACAACTGTAGAGTCCTTGCAATTTGATTTTGGGACAATTGAAGCAGCCACAAAAAATTTCTCAACTGATAACAAGTTGGGCAAAGGTGGATTTGGTGAAGTTTACAAAGTACGTATAGCATTCCTGTTGTATTTATTTAGACACAGTCGGTTCAACAGATGATCCGAAGTTTTATTAATGAATATTCTCAGGGCATACTTCCTAATGGAGAAGCTATAGCAATAAAAAGGCTATCAAGCAGATCTGGGCAAGGTGCAGAAGAATTTAAGAATGAGGTTGTATTGGTAGCCAAGCTTCAACACAGAAATTTGGTTCAACTACTTGGGTTTTGCTTGGAGAGAGAAGAAAAGATTCTTGTCTATGAATTTGTGACGAACAAAAGCCTCGACTACTTTCTATATGGTATAAACTGTCTCCATGAATTTCAAGGATTCATGAGTCCAATATCCTTGTTTTGCATTAGAGCAAATGAATTATTTCATTCATTATGGATTTGAACTCAATTCTTAAATAGTTTAATTTAAGATTTTGATTTTAACATTTGTAGACCCTGAAAGGCGAGCAGGATTGGATTGGTCAAGACGTTACAAGATAATTAAAGGCATCGCTCGGGGAATGCTTTATCTTCATGAGGATTCTCGATTGAGAATTATACATCGTGATCTTAAAGCAAGCAATGTATTATTAGATGGAGATATGAACCCAAAAATTTCTGATTTTGGCATGGCAAGGATTGTTGGAGTTGATCAAACTCAAGCAAATACAAATAGAATTGTTGGGACATAGTAAGTTTTGACTACTGTTTGCTTTGAGGAAAGTAGAAGAATTCATTCATTCATTAATTATATAATCCTAGCTCTTGAATCATTGCGAAAGAGAAAAAATGTCTAATGATGGTTTACAAATTTCTACTTGTAATTCACAACACAAAGTTACAATGCGTCTTTGAGCTTTCTTATATCAACAAATGCATTCTTCATTTGGTATACCAAATAGCTCTAGGAATATCATCTAGAGAACTTGTTGGTTAGCCTTAAATAAATTGATGTGTAAATTGTTTCGATTAATTTTCAAAGGTTCCTAGTTGTCTTTCATATTAACATAATCTCTGTTGCATAGTGGTTACATGTCTCCAGAATATGCTATGCGTGGACAATTCTCAGTGAAATCCGATGTGTATAGTTTCGGTGTCCTAGTACTTGAGATCATTACTGGCAAGAAGAACAGCAATTTCTATCAACCAGATGGTGTTGAGTATCTCGTGAGCTATGTAAGCAACATGTATATTGTAATTCCCCATTGTTAGAGTTAGTATCTTTACATGCAACTAGAGAGTGGAGAAATAAAAGAGTTAGAGCTAAAGCTAATTGATGGTTACTAATTTATTATTTTAGGTTTGGAAACATTGGAGGGATGGGACACCGTTGCAATTGTTGGATTCAACCTTGACAGATTCTTACTCAAGAAATGAAGTGATTAGATGCATACATATGGGGTTGTTATGTGTCCAGGAAGATTCAGCTGACAGACCCTCAATGGCAACAATAGTTCTCATGCTTAATAGTTACTCTGTTACTCTTCCAGCACCTAGACGGCCAGCCTTTTTCCTTGGTACTAGATGGGAGGCTAGCATGGCAACAAAGGAGTTTGACTTTGATCAATCTAAAAGCAACTCAATCCCATGGTCTGTTGGTGATGCATCAATTACTGAAGTATATCCTCGATAATAGGTTGTTTTAGACTTCAATTCACTTGTACAACCAAAAGTGACAAATTCTTCTTTTCAAGAAGAGAAATAGTGAACACGGGCAATATGGAAATATCTCTGTACTTCGATTTCGGATGTCAGTTTTACTGACACTAGATATTTGATCTACTTCTAGTTCTGGAGAACACTAAGGAATCCTTTGAGGATTAGCCTTCTTTAATTCTATTGAAAAGAACATATAAGAACATTTCTTGTTTTAGAGAAACCTATTGTTAGTACATCTCAGATTAAGTCATGGATATCTGCTTTCATCGGAACCTGCAAAAGCTTAAGCTTTCTTTCGGCTTCAACTGTCAAATCACTTCTAGTATTATTATTCCTCCCTTACTTCAGGTTACTAGTTTCATTGTCAAACCATTTTGGACTTTGCAGCTTAGTGTTTTGACATTTGATTCCAGGGAAAATTGGCCATCTATCAGTTCTTTTGTCATTTTAATAGTCAATTATGGTCTTCAGTTACATTTAATGGCCAAAACTAAGGGTAGGGGAGATTTTTGGATGAGATACTAACGATTTGGACCTACAGAATTTTGAAAAGTCGAAGGGAGATAAATGGTTTTTGTCACGTAGACAATTTAATTTGGTCAAACCAATTGATTTCCCATTGTTAAATGGGGAGAACGACTTTTTCCCACCCAAGGTTTAGCGAACGATCTTTCTCACCCATTAAGTTTTAAAATGACACTTTCCCACCCACTGTTATATTCCGTTAGCAAAATCTGTTACTATTTGGTTGTAAAGACGAAAATATCCTTTACCATTTGGTTTAATATTTTTCTTATTATTTTATGTCATGTTAACAGATTTAATTACATACTCTTTATTCTTTAAATATGAAATTATTAATATGCCTGTACTGTATACAAATACAATCCCTCCAATTTTTTTTATTAAAAATAATGTTTTATTGGAATTTAACAAAAATTTAGATACTATTTTTTTTCACAAACTCAAAAAACACAAGATCTACCAACCTTCAACAAACCAATTAAAATTTTCAAATGCGCGGAATTAATATCAAAACATCCATAGCACTATCAAATTACAAGAACAAAACTCTCACCAGCTGCTTCATCACTCTATTTAGTATCCATGCACAAAAGGACATGTAGGAAAATACAAACACAAAAAACCTCGCACTTTTATTCTCATCAAAGGTTAAAATATTTCAACCAAGCTTAGCAGATTGAATAGTTACACCACAGAACAAAAATTTGAGAATAGTAACTGCAACTTAACAATACAGTGGGCGCTGGGTGGGGTTTTTTGTCGAACGGGTAGTGGGCGACGTGGCAAGGTAACTATGTGAATGGGTTCGAAATCACCCAAATGCTCCACAAAGTAGATATAAAAACAACACTTCAAAACCAAATTAAACTCCACAAAATCAACAAAACAGTCCACTTTCAACCATCAAACACGAACTTCTCCAAACAACGGTGACAAAGGCAGGGGTGGGGGTGTGAGATGACAGGGAGCGATCGGTGGGGGATGATGAGGCAGATGGAGGGGGCGGCGGATGGCGGGGGGCTGGATGCGGCTGCTCGCAATCGCGGGGTGCTGCAACTACGAAGAAGAGTGGAGGTCTTTAAGGCGGTGGCTCGGTGGAGAGGTAAGCAGAGTGGGTTTGGGGCAATGAAGAGCTAGTGAGGGAGGCAGGCAAAGTCGTCGGAAGTGGCGAGAGAGGCCGGCTGCGGCGCCAGTAGGAGGTCGGCTTGTGACTGAAGGTTGCGACGCTGCCAACCCAGCTAGCGGTTGCAGGTTAAGCCGGCATTGCAACCTCCAGCGTAGAAGGAAGAGAAGATGGCGAAGAAAAAAAAAAAAAAAAGAAAAAAGAAAGAGAAAGAAAGGAAAAGAAAAGAAAAGATAAAAGGGAAAAACTTCACTTACACGGACCGAGATTTTAATTTTAAAATTTGGATTTATAATGCTTCAAGTGAAATTGACCATTCTGCCCTTCTTCAGAACGGATTTTTCTAACAGAACATAATGATGGGTGGGAAAGTGTCATTTTGAAACTTGATGGGTGGAAAAGTGTCGTTTCGCCAAACCTTGGGCGGGACACTGTCGTTCTCCCTTGTTAAATGTGATAATTTGGATGGGCCGCCTATAAAACTTAGGTATTTTATTTTTTCTGAAAGTTTTCGGTGTATTTTAAAGTAAACAATATCACAAAGGGTATATAAAATAATTTTCCTATTTTCTAAGTAAATGTTATTTAGTAAATAGTAAACCGTTGATTAAATCAAATGATGTTATTTGAAATAACTATTTTTCCTATAGTTGTTTATAGAGTAATGTTATGCTTACTCACGATTTTACTAACCTTTGTTAAAATTACATATGGTATCCGTACTATGTTTATAGTACCCGTATTATACTTTATATTTACAAAAGTTAGTAAGATGGTTAATAAGATCGTGAGTAAGCATAGTATTATTGTTGTTTATAACTTATAAGTGGAGGAGTTTGGGTTGTGTGTACATGTGTGCACCGTGGATCAGTTGCTGTCACTCACCGAACTTGTTTACCTTCGGAATTGTGAAGCTGTTCTGTCTTAATTCGAGATGTCAAGTGGCAACATTCCCAACAAAGGGATTTGATTCAAACTATTTGGACTGATAAAAGATTCTCAAATTTTTTTGTCACCCAACAATTTTAGAAACTAATAAGACCAACCCTCTCAAGGCGTCTTTTATATTCTTAAACAAAAAATGTTTTCTATGTAAGAGGGGAAATAATATTTCTAAAATATCTATAATTTTATTAAAATTCTTTCATATAATAGAAGTATTTCATCATTTATGTTATAGAAGTATTCAACAGAACAATTATTTATTTAATATTGAAATTATATAATTTACATTAATAAAACTAAATAAAGACAACTTAACTGTCACTCTACGTTGGATTTTGACTGAATGCAGGCCCATTCCAAATTCTTGAACAATAATTTGGCCCAAAATAATACATTTTATGTAAGAAATTAATTGATCTTTCAACCAAACACAATTTCTTAAATTTTCTTGTGATTTTTTTTTTTTTTAAATCCAAATACTATGGGAAGTAATTTTTAGCTCCCACCTAATTGATCTTCACCCCTCACTTTTAAATTTCTTTTTTGTTTAGACAAATTTAACCTTGATTTAAATTACTAGAAATAACATTATAATTTCAAAATACACTCATATTTTATTTTATATATTTTTTTAAAATTTTAACATTGAATCTTACATAAACCCTACCCCTAAATTTTAATAACTAAATCCTAAATTTTCATAATCATTGAAACCTTTTGTTTTATTTTAAATATGTGTTTTTTTGATGAAAATATAATTGAATGAATATGAATACGAATATGAAGAAGAGAAAATAAGTTGGAATTAGGAAATTAGAGGGAAAAAGAGGTGTAAAGAAAAAAAAAAAAAAACTGATTAAGCATAGAGGGTGGTATTAAATGGGGTTTAAAAAAAAATTCTTTAATGCACTTGGCTATGAGGGGTGGAGACTCATTAGACAGGACCTAAAAATCATTTCCAAAATTATAAATTAAAATAATAAGTAGAAGAACCCAATAAGAATATGGAAGTAAATAATCTCAAATTAATGGGCCTTAGCATATACAGGCCCATTAATTTGAGATTAGTTACGACTTAGGAGGTTTGACTTGACTCACATTTTAGTGTTTCCTGAAGACGTAGGTAGAGATATTAATACTAGTTTGTCCTCAAACAGAAGCTAAGAGGCAGAGCCTAAGACCTGAGAATCAAAATGCCCTCCTGGAAATTCTTCATGTTCTTTCTTGTTCTCTATCTCGTTGTCGGTTTAACAAGTGCAGCTGATCCAACATATCTTTCCCATTCTTGCACAAACACAACAACTTTTAACAGAAATAGCACCTATCAATCTAACCTCAATTTTCTCCTCTCTTCACTTGTCTCTAACGCCACCCGCAGTAATGGATTCTCCACCGGTTTCTACAACGCCACCGCAGGCCAAGACCCAGACAAGGTCTACGCTCTCTTTCTTTGTCGAGGTGATGTCACTCCCACCACCTGTCAAGACTGTGTCAATTTTGCTACCTCAGACATTCTTCAACGTTGTCCTGTTCAAAAAGAAAGTATAATATGGTACGATCCGTGCCTTTTACGCTACTCAGGCGAGTATATCTTTTCTACGATGAAAGGTAACCCCGGTGCGTTTTTTTACGACTCTAACAATGTTACAGAACAAGTCCGGTTTAACCTGCTAGTAGGGACTACAATGAAGGAAGCAGCAAATGAGGCTGTTGCTTCCCCTAAAAAATTTTCGACAAGAAAGGCTAACTTCACAACCATTCAAACACTGTACTGTCTCGTACATTGCACACCAGACCTGTCAAATTTGGACTGTAACAATTGTCTTGAACAATCTTTTGCTACTTTGCCGACTACCCGGGTAGGAGCAAGAGTTTTGCTTCCAAGTTGTAATAGCCGGTTTGAATTGTACCCGTTTTATAATGAAAACGTTACCGCCTCACCGCCGCCGACGCCTGTGCTCTCTTCTCCACCTCCTGTTTCTGTAACAAGGCCTAAAGGTAAAGTTGAACTTAACCACTTTGAATTCAATTTATTTCTTTTCATTATCATTTTAAGTAAATTTAAGCTTTATCATTTTACAATAAAAATTGGAGCTTTTTAGAAGAACTGAGTAAATCTGAATACTGGTGTACAGAATTAAAATGTTACCGTTCTTGCAGGAAAAACTGGAGTTTCTTCAATAATCATCGCCATCATTGCTCCAATGGTTTTAGCTGTAGTACTTTTCATAGCCGGCTATTGCCTCCTAATTAGGAAAGCAAGAAAGAAGAATAGTCCTCCAGTGGAAGATAATGGTAAATCTTTAAAAAGTTATTTTATTATTGCAATCTTTCGGATGATTCAATTATTTAATGTCTGGCTGTGCCTGTGTAGCTGGAAATGATGACATTACAACTGTAGAGTCCTTGCAATTTGATCTGGGGACAATTGAAGCAGCCACCAAAAATTTCTCAACTGATAACAAGTTGGGCGATGGTGGATTTGGTGAAGTTTACAAAGTACGTATAGTGTTGATTCCTATTGTATTTATTTAGACACAGCCGGTTCAAAAGATGATCTAACGTTTTGTTAATGAATATTCTCAGGGCATACTTCCTAACGGAGAAGCAATAGCAGTAAAAAGGCTATCAAGCAGCTCTAGGCAAGGTGCAGAAGAATTTAAGAATGAGGTTGTATTGGTAGCCAAGCTTCAACACAGAAATTTGGTTAGGCTACTGGGATTTTGCTTGGAGGGAGAAGAAAAGATTCTTGTCTATGAATTTGTGATGAACAAAAGCCTCGACTGCTTTCTATATGGTCTGAATTATCTCCATGAATTTCAACCATTCATGAGTCCAATATCCTTGTTTTGCACTAGACCAAATGGATTCTTTTGTTCATCCTTTGTAGATGGGCTAAGTTGCTTCATTATGGATTTGAACTGAACCCCTAAATAGTTTAATTTGAGATTTTGATTTGACATATGCAGACCCTGAAAGACAAGCAGAATTGGATTGGTCAAGACGCTACAAGATAATTGAAGGCATCGCTCGAGGAATGCTTTATCTTCATCAGGATTTTCGATTGAGAATTATACATCGTGATCTTAAAGTTAGCAATATATTGTTAGATGGAGATATGCACGCAAAAATTTCTGATTTTGGCATGGCAAGGATAGTTGGAGTTGATCAAACTCAAGCGAATACAAACAGAATTGTTGGGACATAGTAAGTTTTGACTACGACTTACTTTGAGGAAAGCAGATAGATGAGTTCATTCATTAATTATATAATTCTAACTGTTTAATCATTGCGAAAGAGAAAAAATATCTATTGATTGTTTACAAATTTCTACTTGAAATTCACAACACAAATAGCTCTAGGCATAACATTTAGAGAACCTGTTGGTTAGCCTTAGATAAATTAATATGTAAATTTTTTCGATTAATTTTCAATGGTTCCTTCTTGTCTTTAATATTAACATAATCTTTGTTGCACAGTGGTTACATGTCTCCAGAATATGTTATGCATGGGCAATTCTCAGTGAAATCCGATGTGTATAGTTTCGGTGTCCTAGTACTAGAGATCATTACTGGCAAGAAGAACAACAATTTCTATCAAACAGATGGTGCTGAGGATCTCATGAGCTATGTAAGCAAATTGTATACTGTATTTTCCCCTTTGTTAAGAGTTAGTATCCTTACCTGCAAATAAGAGAGTGGAGAAATAAAAGAATTGGAGCTAAAGCTCATTTATCGTGACGAATTTATTATTTCAGGTTTGGAAACATTGGAGGAATGGGACACCGTTGCAATTGTTGGATTCAACCTTGACAGATTCTTACTCGAGAAATGAAGTGATTAGGTGCATACATATGGGGTTGTTATGTGTCCAGGAAGATCCAGCTGACAGACCTACAATGTCAACTATAGTTCTCATGCTTAATAGTTACTCTGTTACTCTTCCAGCACCTCAACAACCAGCCTTTTTCTTTGCTAGAAGAAGGGAGACTAGCATGGCAATAGAGGAGTTTGACTTTGATCAATCTAAAAGCAAGTCAATCCCATGGTCTGTTGATGATGCATCAATTACTCAAGTATATCCTCGATAATCGGGTGTTTTAGACTTCAATTCACTTGTACAACCACAAGTGACAAAAATGCTTGTTTCCATATTGTAGTTTGGTGAACTGAAGTATTCTTCATAGTATAGTGATCCTATATTGGCCTACCTTATTCAGGTAGATGCAGCCTGGAAGAGAGGAGACGTCTGCTCAGTATTTTCTTGTTTCTGATATAATTTTCATTATGTGCTATCGCCAGCCTTGATGGTATGCTCTGTATAAAACAGAGTTTCCAGAGGAAAGAGTATCAGATAGTTAATTTGTCACTACTTTCCATTGATTTTGTTATCTGCTGTCTTTGAAAAATCAATACCCTTTTATTATACTTGAATTATTACTCAAATACTTCTTTCCTCCAACGCCAACTCCAGCAATGGATTCTCCAATGGTTTCTACAACACCACCCTAGGCCAAGACCCTAACAAGGTCTAAAGTCTCTGTGCTGGGGCGATATTACCACCAGCGTCTGCCAAGACTGTCAGATTTGCTACCAGAGATGTAACTCAACGTTGCCCTGTTAAAAAACAGACCATAATATGGTACGACCGGTGCCTTCTACGTTATTCAAACTAATCTCTCTTTTCTGTTATGTCTGAAGCACCCTGGTTTAGTATGTGGAATGCACAAAAGAGTACTGACCAAAGCCGGTTTAACGAGTCAGTGGGGATGTTGACGAACGAAGCTGCAACGGTGGCTATAAATTCTCCCAATATATTTGCAAACAAGAACGGAAGCTTTTACATCCTTTCAAACAGTATACAGTCTTGTGCAGTGTAATAAGGATTTATCGAAGTACTGATTGTAATAGATGTCTTCAAGGAGCTATTTGGCAGTTGCCGGGATTTTGTATAAAGTTTTTGTAAGTATAGTATTATTCCGAATAATTTAGGACTTTGCAGCTTAGTGTTTTGGTTACAGGGAAACTTGGTTATACAAATGATCTAGAGTTGAGGTTCATTCTCAACCAATTGGTGTAGTACAATGACAAATTACCAATCAATATTTGAAAATTACCCACAGCTTTTAAGAAGGTAACTAAACAACAAATGTCTCCTTTATTTAAGGAAATACAATTACAAATTATTCTAGTATCATTTTTAAATGGTAAGCTAATATTTTAATTTATTCTTTTAACATATATTTATGATCAGTATATACCCTTTCATTAAAACTAAATAACTTGCAACCAAAGCTAAGAATCTTTTTATCTAATTCTTCAAAAAAAGAAGAATTGAACAATCTCATATGAATAGCCACCGTAGGATTCTCTAACTCCTAATAGGTACGGTTTGGTTTAGGAATACGAATCCTAGTAGATTTAGATTCTCTCACAAAACCTAGTATATAAACACATTATTCTTTTGCATGGGTGACATATAAAATCATAGCAAAAACATTTATTGTAACAAGAAAGGTGAGTAAATATTTAAATAATATTGACTAAATAGCCTGGATTTGAGAGAGCCTGGATTTGAGTGAACCAAGTTAAATCTTGCGTGTCAAAAGCTCTTTAGTTCTTTCAATTTCTTCAGAATTCGGTGGGAATCAATACTGTTTTTCTCTCTGCTTGTTAATCAAAATCTTAGTTTTTGTTATGTTTATATTTGCAGTGTGGATTCTTTGTTGCAAGGAGAGAATTTTGAAGATGGGCAATATCTGTACGAGTGAAAGACAGGATAGAATCGGCGAATTACCTGATGATATCCTCCTTCACATTCTATCCTTCCTTTCAATCGGAGAAGTTTTCAGAACTTCTGCATTGTCAACCAGATGGAAACACCTTTGTACTTTGAAGTATGCGTGGATTACTACATCTCAGCTTCAGCCATGGATATCTGCTGCAATTAGATGCAACCTGCAGGAGCTTCAGCATTCTCTCGGCTATGTACCATTACCTGATAACGATTTTACTCTCAAATCACTCATAGTAATGAGGTTAAAGATTACTTCATTTTTTCGGGTTCCCAGTTTCATTATATTATCAAATCTTAAGACTTTGCATCTTAGTCTTTTTTTGAAAAATGGGAAAGGGGTTGCTGAACAACTTGAACAACTTTTTTCTGATTGTTGTCTTCTTCAAGAGCTGGTTTTAAAAATAGGTATCTCTCTTAGTATTAAGAGAATCAAGATTTGTATTCCTAGTCTAAGAACACTGGTTATTCGTTGTCCATCCAACCTACGCATACTTTGTGGGTGCGGTATCACAATTTATGCTGAAAATTTGAAGGTTCTCCTGAGCATAAATTGTCTAAATATTGAAATTTTACCTTGTGATTTATCTTCACTGAATTATGCATATATTGAAGATGACAGTGACAGTTTCACTCAGCAAACTGCTCAAAATGCATTAAAACTCATGAGTGGAATTTGTAATGTCAAATCTCTTACGCTGTCAGGTGATATCCTTAAGGTATGATAGCTTACTGTTTTCTCATAAATTTCATGTAAATGTATTATAAAGACTGATTCTTAATTCTCTTGTTTGGTTAAGCATCTCTCTCTTGAAGAAAATCTCCAAGATGATCTTCCTCTGTTTCACCGCTTGACTCATTTGAAGGTGATTCCCAGGAACCTTGGTTATACAGATTATCTAGTGTGGAAGGATATTCTTCAAAAATCACCTAACATAGGTAGAAAATTAAACTCTCTAGATTGATTATAACCCTTTTGTCATAAAGTAATTTGTGATTGTCCTGCAGTTTCTTCTCGGATGACAGGGTACTGACAGATTTGCTGCAAGTTTCTATAATCTATAAAAATACAGAGATGTTGAAGGAGATCAACCATCAGTTAGAAGCAATAAACAAAGGGTCAAGAAATTAGTGTATTTGAGTATGATGAGTACTGAGTATGGTTCTTATTCAGTACTCCTTTCATTTCATAAGTTGTTGAATTGGCATATCACAGCCAACTGTTGCAAAAGAAAACAGAAATTCCATATTCATGGATTTGTTTGCTCACTTATGAATGCATTCACAAATTGGTGCATCGAACTAAGCAACAGTTAGTAAGTGTAGCACAAACAAAATTGTTACATTAATTTCTTAAAGATTAGCAACAAGATAAACAATTTAAATATAACTGGAACATTGAACATATCATTGGATGTACTTCAATTCTATGGAAAGAACATATGAGAAAAATTCTTCTTTTAGAGAGAAATCTATAGTTGGTACGTCTCAGGTTAAGTCATGGATATCTTTCAGCTTCAACTGTCAAATTACTCGGTAGTATTGAAATTGAAGATTATTCCTCCCTTACTTCAGGTTTCTAGTTTCATTATCAAATCATTAAGACTTCACAGCTTAGTGTTTTGATTCTAGGGGGAAACTTGGTTGTACAAATGATCAGTGTTGGGGGACATTCTTCAAAGATCTCCTAATATAGAATCTAACGTAGTTTAAACTCTTGAACATAGAGTACTCTATTGATTATAACCCTCTTTCAACAAGTAATTCTGATTGTCCTGCAGTTTCTTTTCGGGACAGTTGATCCCAAGGGCGATCAGTTAGTGATATTTTTACTATCCTCATGTTTCTATGATCTAGTGACAGATTTGGAGAAGTAAAAGAAGATAAACCATCAGTTACAATAAGCAAAGGGTCAACAAACTGGTGTAGTTTTTTATCATGTTTATATATGCAGTTTAAATTCCTTAATGGAATTGTGAAGATGGGCAATATCTGTAAGATTAAAAGAAAGGATAGAATTAGCGAATTACCTGACCATATCCTCCTTCACATTCTATCCTTCCTTCCAATAAGAGGTGTTTTGAGAACGTCTGCATTGTCAACCAGATGGAAACATCTTCGTACTTTGATTACGGATATCGATTATGATGACTCCACATACGGCCTCAAGGTTCATTTGGACACTAACTTCTATATTGCTAGAGAAAGATCTCTCATCTTTCATGCTCATTTAAGTAAATTCTATAATGCTATAGAAACAACACTCATCTCTTATGCTCATATAAGAAAATTTGTTCTTGTTTTGATGTATACTTTGGTTACTACATCTCCAGTTAAGTCATGGATATCTGCTGCAACAAAATGCAACCTGCAGGAGCTTGAGCTTTCTCTTGACGGGGTGTTGTTACTCGATAACACTTTCCTAGCCTAATTGCTCGTTTTTGGCCAGAATTTCACCATCCCCGCAACCCCACCCGTGCGACTGCCCCTTTAGGCCAATCCGACCTGATTCCGGCGCCATTGGACCTTGCCGCCACCACCATCGGCTACCCTGTCCCCTCCACACCAAGACCCCCTCTGTTCCCCAGCCTCACTGCCCCAGCCAATCACCGGCTGCCACTAGGTTTGTGTTCGTGCGACCGGTGGCTGGGTTTCGACCGTTCCTGACGCCAAAAACTCCACCTGCCCCCACCATCAGCACCATTGGCATCTCCTTAACAAAACCCCTATCTCATCGAACGGTGGGTTTCACGCGATAGTCGCAATTGGGCGTTGATTGGAGTCCCTTTTTTTTTTTTTTTTTTCCTGAGTTGAAAAGTACTTTTTTAATTTTGTTTTGAAGGCAATAGCATTCTCCGTGCCGGGTCAGAATTCAAAAATTTTTAATTTAAGGGTGCGAATTGGAATTCATGAAACTATGGGTGAGAACGTAAATTCGCAAAACCTTAGGTGGGTAGATGCATTGACTTTTTCAGAATTAAAAACGTTAAGAATAGACTAGCCAACTCATTGTTCCTAGGCGCGTCACCGATGAGGCGATGACTACATCGTTGATGAGTCTATTTGTCAGTTTTTTTTATTTATTTATATTAATATATTTTAATAATTTATAAATACATATTTAATAAATAAATAAATAAACTTTATTCTAACCCCTGATTTAATTTGGTCCAACCAATTAATTTTCTATTGTTAAATGTGATAAAGTTTGGGATGGGCCGCCTGGAATAAAAAACCACTCGAGTCATCATCAGTTACGCGACTTCTCATTGCCAAGAATTTTCCGCACATTTGACTCTGATTTTTCTCTGGTTAAAACAACGAGGTGGAACCATCAACTGGTGAGATCGAGCACTTAATTACGATTTTTGGGCATATTATTTAATTGGTTTTTTATTTAATTTACCTCGTTTTTAATATAAATGGTTATTAAAGATTTTATCAATAGTTAATTTCAAGGCTCAACAAAATTAATTGAAGTTAGCATAAACTAGACATATAATCTTAATACTTTATATAAGAATAATTTTATGTAATAATAAAAGTTATGACCCTAATTTGAATTAGTTATAATCAATAATAAACTTTGTGCAGTAATAAGTTATAATTTTTTATAATATAATTATTTGTATATTATAAATAATATATTATACTATAACATATATAGATGTTTATACTTTATATCATGAATTTGATATGAATTTATTAATTAATTATTAATATAGTATATAGCGGGAGTTTACTTTGACTAATAATGAAGAAGTAGGTTGTGGGTAGAGATATCAATACCAGGTTGCCCTCGAGCAGAAGATAAGGGGAAGAGCCTAAGAGAGATGAGAATGAAAATGGCTTCCTTGAAATTCTTCATCTTCTTTCTTGTTCTCTATGTCGGAAGTTTTGTTATCGGTTTAACAAGTGCGGCTGATCCAACATATCTTTACCATTCTTGCCCAAACACGACAACTTTTAACAGTAATAGCACCTATAAATCTAACCTCAATTTTCTCCTCTCTTCAATTGTCTCTAACGCCACCCGCAGCAATGGATTCTCCGCCGGTTTCTACAACGTCACCGCAGGCCAAGAACCTGACAAGGTCTACGCTCTCTTTCTTTGCCGAGGTGATGTCACACCCACCACCTGTCAAGGCTGTGTCAACTTCGCTACCTCAGACATTCTCCGACGTTGTCCTGTTGAAGCAGAAAGTATAATATGGTACGACGAGTGCCTTTTACGCTACTCAGGCGCGTCTATCTTTTCTACCATGGCTAGTAGCCCCAGTATTATTATGTACAACCTTAATAATGTTACAGAACAAGCCCGGTTTAACCAGCTAGTAGGGACTACAATGATGGAAGCAGCAAATGAATCTGTTGATTCCCCTAAAAAATTTTCGACAAGAAAGGCTAACTTTACGGCCTTTCAAACACTGTACTGTCTTGTACAGTGCACACCAGACCTGTCAGATCTTGGCTGTAACAGTTGTCTTCAACAATCTTTTGCTAATTTGCGGACTACCCAGGTAGGAGCAAGAGTTTTGCTTCCAAGTTGTAATAGCCGGTTTGAATTGTACCCGTTTTATAATGAAAACGCTACTGCCGCACCGCCGCCGCCGCCTGTGCTCTCTTCTCCACCTCCTGTTTCTGTAACAGGGCCTAAAGGTAAAGTTGAACTAACCCACTTTGAATTCTTTTCATATCTATTTTTGAGTTTACTATAAAAATTGAAGCTCTTTAGAAGAACCGAGTAAATCTGAACTGGTGTACAAAATAAAAATGTTACCGTTCTTGCAGGAAGAAGCGGAATTTCATCTTCAATAATCATCGCCATCGTTGCTCCAGTTGTTGTAGCTGTAGCACTTTTCATAGCCGGCTATTGCTTCCTAATTAGGAGAGCAAGAAAGAAGAATAGTCCTCCACTAGAAGATAAGGGTAAATCTTTAAAAAGTTATTCTATCAACAATCCAAACAATCTTTTACTTTCCCATTTGTCTGTGCTCTAGAAATGTTATTGTTGCAATCTTTCGGATGATTAAATTATTTAATGTCTGGCTGTGCCTTTGTAGCTGGAAATGATGACATTTCAGCTGCAGAGTCCTTGCAATTTGATTTGGGGACAATTGAAGCAGCCACAAAAAATTTCTCAACTGATAACAAGTTGGGCGAAGGTGGATTTGGTGAAGTTTACAAAGTACGTACAGCATTCCTGTTGCATTTATTTAGACACAGTTGGTTCAAATCTAACGTTTTATTGATAACATTCTCAGGGCATACTTCCTAATGGACAAGCTATAGCAGTAAAAAGGCTATCAAGCAGCTCTGCGCAAGGTGCAGAAGAATTTAAGAATGAGGTTTTATTGGTAGCCAAGCTTCAACACAGAAATTTGGTTAGACTACTGGGGTTTTGCTTGGAGGGAGAAGAAAAGATTCTTGTCTATGAATTTGTGACGAACAAAAGCCTTGACTATTTTCTATATGGTTTGAACTCTCTCTATGAATTTCAATGATTCATGAGTCCAATATCCTTGTTTTGCATTAGGCCAAATAGATTCTTTTATTCATGCTTTGTAGATGGGCATATATGCTTCATTATGGATATGAACTCAACTCCTAAATAGTTTAATCTAAGATTTTGATTTTGACATATGCAGACCCTGAAAGACAAGCTGAATTGGATTGGTCAAGACGTTATAAGATAATTGGAGGCATCGCTCGAGGAATGCTTTATCTTCATGAGGATTCTCGATTGAGAATTATACATCGTGATCTTAAAGCTAGCAATATATTGTTAGATGGTGATATGAACCCAAAAATTTCTGATTTTGGCATGGCAAGGATAGTTGGAGTTGATCAAACTCAAGCGAATACAAACAGAATTGTTGGGACATAGTAAGTTTTGACTATTGCTTGCTTTGAGGAAAGCAGTTAAATGAATTCATTTGTCAATTATATAATCCTAACTGTTGAATCATCGCGGAAGAGAAAATATGTCTAATGATAGTTACAAATTTCTCCTTGAAATTCACAACACAAATAGCTCTAGGCATAACATTTGCAAAACCTGTTGGTTAGCTTTAGATATATTAATGTGTAAATTTTTTAGATTAATTTTCAAAGGTTCCTTGTTGTCTTTAATATTAACATAATCTCCGTCGGACAGTGGTTACATGTCTCCAGAATATGCTATGCATGGGCAATTCTCAGTGAAATCCGATGTGTATAGTTTTGGTGTGCTAGTACTAGAGATCATTACCGGCAAAAAGAACAGCAATTTCTATCAAACAGATGGTGCTGAGGATCTCGTGAGCTATGTAAGCAAACTGTATATTGTATTTCCCCTTTGTTAGAGTTAGTATCTTTACATGCAAATAGAGAGTGGAGAAATAAAAGATTTAGAGCTGAAGCTAATTGATTGTGACTAATTTGTTGTTTCAGGCTTGGAAACATTGGAGGGATGGGACACCGTTGCAGTTGTTGGATTCAACCTTGACAGATTCTTACTCGAGAAATGAAGTGATTAGATGCATACATATGGGGTTGTTATGTGTCCAGGAAGATCCAGCTGAGAGACCCTCAATGGCAACAATAGTTCTCATGCTTAATAGTTACTCTGTTAGCCTTCCATCACCTCAAAAACCAGCCTTTTTCCTGGGTAGTAGAATGGAGGGTAGCATGGAAATAAAGGAGTTTGACTTTGATCAATCTAAAAGCAAGTCAATTCCATGGTCTGTTGATGATGCATCAATTACAGAAGTATATCCTCGATGATAGGGTGTTTCAGATTTCAATTCACTTGTACAACCAAAAGTGACAAAAATACTTGTTTCTGAATTGTAGTTTGGTGAACTGAAGCATCCTTCATCATATATTGATCCTATATTGGCCAACATTATTCAGGCAGATGTAGCCTGAAACGAAGGAGATCTATGATATAATTTTCATTATGTGCTATCGCCAACCTTGATGGTATATTGGTATGCTCTGTATAAAACAGAGTTTCCTGAGGAAAGAGTATCGAATAGTTAATTTGTCACTCCTTTCCATTGATTTTGTTATCTGCTGCATTTTAAGTCTTTGAAAAATCAATACCCTTATATTATACTTGAATTATTAGTCAAAGTACTTCTTTTAAAAAATAAGAAGGGGCCCAGAAATTGAAGGCGGAATTTGCGCATCTTGCATCACTTATGTCACTATCCATTACACGTGTTTCCCCAGATTTGACTCAAATTTTCTGTCCACTTTCGTGGAAATTAATTGGCTTGAATTATCTTTATCGACTTTTGCAGACAAGTCTTCCTGCTAACCCAAATGTACGCAGTGAACAATTTTTTAACAGAAGTTTCTAATTCATCTTGACAAGATAGGTTCAAGGAGGCGGTGACTCAGTCAATACCTCAGTTTTCACAATTTCATTCAAAGAAACTATCTATAAATACTGGTGTGCTGAAAGTCTGAAGCATTAGAGTTGGCCCAACGGCAGTGCAAACTGCCTTGTTAATAACTTGGTCAGGATCAATTCTTCAAACATATTTATGCACATAAGTTACAACTGTTGCAAAAGAAAACTGACATTCCAGATTCAAGGATTTATTTGTTCACTTATGAATGCATTCACAAATTGGTGCATTGAACTAAGCAACAGTTCCTAAGTGTTAAAGCTTTGCTGTACATGAGTTTGATAAAAAGAAAAAGACTGCATCAGTATCAAAATTCTTACATTAATTTGGTAAAGATTAGCAACTAGATAAACAATTTAAATATGGAACATTGAACATATCATTGGATGTGTATGGCATACATATGTTGACATTCATGTTGTTTCTATCGTAGAAAAAAGTCGAGCCTTTGTTTTACGACCGTCTGTGATCTTATGCATTCTCGAAGCCGAATATATGGAAAACACCTGAAACAAGATGAAACTTAGCATATAACCAGATGTTTTGAAAACTTCTGTATTGTCAACAAGATGGAAGTATTTCTGGTACTTCGATTACGAATTTCGATTTTGCTGACACCCCTTGCCTTCTTAGTATTAAGAGAATCAAGATTTTTATTCCTAGTCTAAGAACACTGGTTATTCGTCGTCCAAACCTCATATGTCACTTATTTGGTGAGTGTGTTATAACAATTTATGCAGAAAATTTGATGGTTCTCCAGTGCATAAATTGTCTAAAAAGTGAAATTTTACCTCGTGATTTATCTTCACTGAGTAGGGTTCTTATCAAGAACTCCTATTCTAAAGTTATTTAATAAGCTGTTGAATTGGCATTTAATAGCCAACTACTGCAATAAAGAAAGAAACTTCCAGTTCCAGATTCATTTGCTCACCAGAAATGCATTCAAAAATTGGTGCATTGAACTAAGCAACTGTTCTTGAGTGTTGAAACTTAGCTGTACAAAAGGAAAGTTATGTCACAAAAGAGATTGCATCAATATCACCAATGTTACTTTCTCTCACACAAGTGAAACACAAACAAATTGTTACAATAATTTCGTAAAAATTAGCAACTAGACAAACGATTTAAACATAATTGGAACATTGAACATATCATTGGATATGTATGGCATACATATGTTCACATTCTGTAATTTTGAGCATTCTCAAAGAGAGCGTGTATTGAGATATGGTTTCTTCCTTCTTGAAAAATGTCGAGCCTTTGTTTTGCAACTGTTATGCATTCTCAAAGCCAAATATTCGGAAAACACCTGAAAACAAGAAACAGATAAGAACAAGAAAGGAATCTGATTAACAATTTAAAAATAATCCATCACTTTGTTTAACCTTCATCAGCTTGATATTTGTTCTTGTCGTCCCCAGCATATGCAAGTAGATTGTACTTGGGATTCCATTCCACACTATTCATGGCAGCACGGCATGGAATTTGATGCACTGTTCGACCAGTGTGTACATTTGACTGATTAACAAGGCAATAATGTTGTTACTACTATGTGGTAGAAAAGAAATACATGAGTGAATAGAACAGTTTTGGAGAAAGAATGGTTCAGAAAGTGAACTTTTTTCAATAATTAGGTAAAATCAATTAACAGACATACACTATTGCTTTTCCCATGAGAGAGAAAACGTTTCCTAGAAAAAGAAAAGCCAATAAATTTGATAGAGACATACTATATCTATGAATAAATCTTCACTGGCAGAAGCAATATAATCTCCCGTGTGATTGAAGCTTATGGTCCTGACAGGCCATCTGCAAGAGCAAAACAAAGATTTCATAGGTAGAGCGCAATTTGTAGAATTTAAACTTCTTACTAGAGACAGACAATATATCAAAAAGGAAATAAAATAATGGGGAACCATCAGTCAAAACTCACTCAAGTTTTGTGAATGTACGGACGCAGAGCATCTCTGAGATATCCCAAAGGCTGACTAAGGAATCAGCACTTCCAACAGCAAAATATCTGTTGCAACACAAAGAATTAAGAATAGTTTAAGATCTTGATTTCTTGTATGATACAAACTCAGCCCCACTAAACTACCTTATAATAAAAAGATAGAATCAAAAGTTACATAGAAATATATTTCAGTAAGTTCATGCATGATTGGGTCATGTGAATAGTATGCAGATAATGTAGACAGCTTAAAAACACACCTTCCCATTGGATCAATCGCGATGCAATAGCAACCGGCTGTATGAGCCATGACAGTGTCAAGAGGTCGAAGAGATGGGTATGATAACACTTCAACAGTACCTGAGAAGAATAAATACAATCAACAAAAATATGTTCATTAATTTAGTGAAAGCACTGCAGTACTGAAAATTAAGTAAAACAAATAATAATAAACCATATATTTGCAGCATCTAAACAAAAGCAATTCCCAGCCCAGAAATTTGTTCTCACCATTTCCAGTAGTCAAAAAGAACATTTCTCCTGTCATGTTCCAAGCAATCTCATTTACCTGGAGACAAGAAAAAGAAAACTATTAAGAAATTGAATGAAGCCACACAATGTGATATGGGTAAACTGAAACAAGTGGTATTCATCTAAATTCATGATTACCTCATAACCAAACTTACGCCTATGAATTGGCTTGAATTTCCGAACATCCAATATTGTTAATTCATCATCCTGCAGAAATAAAGAAAAAACATGTTGCATACTTTATAAGCATGGTGAAAGGAGCTTCCAACAACTGGATGATCCAATGGATACTAAAAACTAGTATTATCTGAAATTCAAAGACTATGAATATAATCCCAAACACATGGAGCTTTTTCTAAGAGATGAGAATGTAAGGCATACCCTATTACCAACAGCAACGTGTGTCCCATCAGGTTTGTAAGTTATGTTGATGTTCTCACCACTAAGTTCAGCCTGCTGTGAGCATTTTCCACCTGCAGAACCCAAAGTAGACATACTTAACCATTTAATTTTTTTATGAGAAGGAAAGATTGGGAAAATTTTCTTATTATCTCCATTGATTAGCCATTCTTTAAGGTGGTATTTTGAGGCATCAAAAAACATGATTAATTGTTCTACAAATAAAATCATCAGTTAACTTTCACTAGTGATATTTACAAACTCTAGATCTTTCCAACATCAGAAAACGAAAATGCTCTCATCAATTTATGGGGCAACAACTGATGACTTTCAAATTCAAGATAAAGTAAAAATTTATCTAACCTCTTACTCGACTAACAACTTAAATTCAGCTGTGTGATCCTTAATATTTTAATTTTATTACTAGAAGATGTTAAAGTGAGTATGCATTCACTTACTTCGAACATCCCACAAACGTACAGTCTTGTCACCTGAAGCAGTGGCAATCAAATCAGCATGTTTTGGGTCCCAACATAACTGATCCACACTATCAGCATGCCCCTTCAATTCAATATCTTTAACTTTCCCCTGCAACAAACATCTTCAAAAGATCAATACCAATGCCAACAATGACTCACTTACAACTTATAATTCCAAAAATTTCTCTCATTCACCTCAAAATTTCAGTGCAAACACATAACAAAACCACAAAAACAACCACCTTCAAGCTAGGACAATCCTAGAAGATAACAATGTTTTTCCATCCAACAACAATTTCCCAGAAAACTCACCAAAGTTCCGTATTACAAATAAAATTTCAACATCTAGTATTATTAAATTTTTTTCCAAAACATTAAAAAATAAATAAATAGCTTTACATGATGACCCTGGGGCTCAATGTGCCAAACTCGAGCTGTTTGATCAACTGAACCCGATGCAAGCTTTGTGCCCGTACAATTCCAAGCCACAGAGTGAACCTATCAGCAAAACCCACGACAAAATAAGATTAAGAGCACGTTTAGTTAAGTAAAAAATTGAAATACAGAGTGTGAAGTAATTAGAAAAAAAAAAAAAAAAAAGACCTTCTTTTTGTGGCCCGTGTATTCCCTGCTGTGGAGGTTCTTGAAGGGTATAGTTTCTCCCATCAGAGCGATCGTTACGATTTTCTCGGCAAAAAAACAGAGCAACAGAATGGGATTTGGGTAACTAACGGGGGCGTGAGAATAAGACTGTGAGTGTTTGTAAAAGCTACGTCGTTTTGGTGAAACATATAGTAGCATACACTCGCATGCACTAGATATTTTTCTTATAATTACCAAACAAATTTTACCTAAAATGAGTTTTAAATAAAGATAGGTTGACAATATAAAATTAGTAAGAAGGGTTTGTGAGGATAGTATTATTAAATTAGTTTTTTTTATATAATTAATATGATTAATTAAATATTGTAATTAACAAAATTAGCTACAATATTATAATATCACATACATGGATTATTTTGAATGTCCATGTTCCTATGACAACAATTTACTTTATATTTATATGAAAAAGTCTTATGTAAAATAGACGTATTAGATTATTTATATATTCCAGAAAGTCCAAATTTAGATAAATATATCACGTTATCTATGTGTTTAAAAACTATTAGATGAAGAGAAATATTACCTTATCTAAATATTCTTAGAAAGTCTTGAATGGGACTAACATATTATGTTATTTATATAATTTTTGAAAAATCTCACACAAAATAGACTATCATGTTACATTTTTTTAACTCTTAAAAATAAATAAATATACCATTTCATTTAAACATTCATCTTAATAAACTATTAATACGGAAAATTGTACCAAACAGAGGTATGTGATTAACAATGTCAGAACACGTAAGATAAGTGTGTAACCCTGATGAATTAGTGATAGATGTGATGATGAATGCGCGACAATAATCGTAAAATAACAAAGAACAAGAAAAACTTTTTAAAGTGGTTTGACTACCTAAAATACAAAACTTAATATCCACTATTATATTATTAAGTGTCTTGACAAGTTAATTTCTAAAGAGTTATTTTGAATTATAAAGAGTTATCTCAACGTATTTTTCCTCTTGAGTTTTTTCTTTTTTCAATCTCTATCTCCTAGAACTTGATCCCTATTATAATTAGGTTTATATAATATTTATTATAAGATTGAACTGAAAATAAACTCAAACCGAAAAATAGGGGGTTCTTCAACTTTAATGATGAATATCTTCTAGCCAAAAGAGAAATAATCCGTTTTGGATTCATCGCTCAACATAAACAATCAACGAAAATGAAAGAAAAATTATTAGACTCCGTCATCAAATTTCTCGTTTATTTTCAATATATGGATATAAATGACGTGACAAATTTAACACAAAATCAACCATATAATAAATATTATTGTCAGTCAAAAAAAAAAAAAAAGGGACCAGTCTCATAATTAATCAGAGAGCGAATAGTAAAGTGAAAAAAAAAAAAAAATGGAGGTATAAAAATAAAAAAATTTGCACCGACGCATAAGATAGAGAGGTAGATACAGATTACACAGGGAGAGAGAGTGTCTGGTCGGGATCATCCCACCAAACACCACATCTCTTTACAACACAAACTCGATCACGCCTCTAATCTCATCCTTACCTGTACACCTCATCTTCAGCCGTCTGATCTCATCGATCGTTTCATCACAAACAATCAATCTCTCGATCAACGATGACTTCCTCCGGTGGTGGCCGCTTCATGGCCTACTCTCCTTCACCTTCAGCTCCTCACTCTCCTCATATCCCCTCTCTCCGCTCGGCCGCCGCCGCCGCCGCTTCCGCCGCTCTCCTCGATCAAGAAAAGTACGATCTCACGCTCCTTCGATCTTATCTTTTGTTTTTACACTTGTTTGTGTTTATGTCGTGTTGATGCTTTGCTGTATCTACTGAATACTTGTGCTGACTAACAGATAGTTGAATTTTACTACTGGATTGTTATGAGATCTGACGTTGTTTCGATCTTTGATTTTGTATGTGTTTGTGTTGTTGCTGTTACTGAGTTTACTGAATACTTTTACTGACTTACAGAGAGTTGCATTTCGCACGTGTTAAAAGAGATTTAATTAGCAGATTATGAGATCTGATGTTGTTTTGATCTTTAATATTATACGTTTTTGTGTTGTTACTGGTACTGAATACTTGTACTGACTAACAGATAGTTGAATTTTTCACGTGTTCAATTAGATTTAATTAGTATAGTATGAGATCTGATGTTATTTTGATCTTCAAATTTATATGTGTTTGTGTTTTGTTCATATCAGATTGTTAATGTTACTTGATACTAAGTAACTAAGGCCTAGGTGAAGTACTGTGATTTTTGCCTTTTCTTTTGCTCATGTTAAATTAGATTACAAGATCTGATGTTGTTTAGATCGTAAATTTTATATGTTCATGTTGTGTTATAGTACTATTAACTAACTTCTTTTAAGTAGAGATAGTTGAATTTCTCTCTTGTTTCTTTTTCAAATATTTTTTTTTTCCTTTTTTTGCTTGTAGTTTGATTTAATTATTAGATTATAAGATCTGATCCTGTTTTGATGTTGAATTTTATGTGTATTTAAGTTGTTTTCTTTAGTGTTACTGACCAGCGAACTGTTTTTAGTATTTTTGCAATTTTCGTGTGTGTTGAAGTAGATTAATTATTAGATTATAAGGCCTGATGTGTTTATGAAAGGATTGTGTTGTGTTTTAAGTAGGTTTTAGGTAGTTAATTGTCATATAGAGTGAATAATAGTTAATTGAATGAGATTGTAGATGGTTGCCATGGTTGGTAGTGAAGAATTGTGTAAATGTAGATCCGTGACCTTCCTAGTTTGTTTTATTAGTGCTAATGGTTGTTGGATTGTGACGTTTAAGATGCATGGCACTGTGGAAATTAATGAAGTGGCCTAACTTTTATCGTAGTAATAGTTGGTGATGTATTATTTTATTACATGTTTGTTTTTCTTTTAAAATTAAATGGCTATACTGTATTTTAAATAATTTTTAGATGTTTAATTATGAGTTAGATTGAATATTGTTTAGTTGGTCGTGAAGTGTTGTATATAGCATTTCTTGTAGTTTCGACACCTTCCATGTTTATGTTGTATGTGCTAATGGTTGTTGGGGTGGTAATTTTTAAGTTGTGTTGCATTGTGGAAATTAATGAAGTGATCTAGCATTTACTATAACGACATAAGTGGCTGTGAGCATCTCAGTATTCGAGTACACTTAGGTGTTTGTATTTAAGATTGCTCTTAGTAACTTACTATACTTGGTTAAATTTTGTTTGTTGCAGATATCTCAACGAACTTCTAGCCGAGCGTCACAAGCTGAACCCATTCTTGCCTGTACTCCCACATACCTATCGGTTGTTGAGCCAGGGTCAGTTTTCAAAACCTCTATGTTATTCACGTAAAAGGGTTGAGTGCAGGAATAATATTCAAAGCCTCTATGTTACTTTATGTTTCTATTTATTTATTTGTTTATCTTTGTCATTTTATAAGGAATGGAAGGAAAAAGGTTGGGATCGACTATCTGCATGCCATGTAAATAGCTGCTTAGTTATCGACATAAACCTACCACTTGTTAACCTACATTAAAGGAGTTAGGGATAGTTGACTCTGTATTGGAAAAATATCTTGAAATCCTAATCTAGATTTTCCCTTTTTATGCCGTCATCTTGGCAATTTTAATAGTTCTACCTCTTTTGGCTAGAAGAAGAGATGGATACATGTATTTGGTTGACACCAAGAGGGAGGGCACTTGATGCAGCCTTTCATAATCTGAGTCTGAAGACGATGTTAGAGAACCAAGAGAACTTCCAAGTAATCTTGAATGTGGGAAGAGAGAGAGATTGAATGGAGATGGAAATGGGGGGGTGGTGGTGGTGGTGGGTGAAGTCTAATTCTAGATACCTACACATCATGGTAAATATTAAGGACAACATGTTTCAAGACTGACAAATATAACAAAATATAAAATCAAACAAACCATTTAAAATAACTGCTCTACTTATCTGATACTGTTACTACTTCAGCCATTTATCACTTACCTAAAGTGGTTGGACTAAGGCTTTGCTAGGTTGAGTGAAATATGTGGCCTACTGCATTTCTAGAGCTTTAAATTTGGTATGTCTAGATGGAAAACTTCTAGCCAAAAGGGGTGGGACCTTACAGAAAAGCCTTACATGTCTCATTGAATGAATGCTTTTTATTTACTCTATATTGTACAGACATCTTGTGTAAGTGCCAACTTTTAGTGATGAGTTTCTTACTGTACTATTTGTTTGTACATAAACTGTTATCACAGTTGAGATGCTGATTTTTGGTTTTTCTTACTTACATCTGTTTGTGAATCTAACTAATTATTTACTTTACTCACTGTTTCTGATTCAAAAACATTTTCCCATAGCGTGCATAACTGTGTCTATATATTAGCCTTAACATGAGAATAGTATTGTATGTGTTCCTCTTTCCTTTAACATTAGATTTATTTTATGGGGGAAACTTTATTTTTAACTAACTCAGTTAACATTCCCCTGTTGTCTCTCCATTTTGTGGTGACTGCTAACTAATTTGTTAACAAATGCTAACTGGTACATCTTATTCTTGAAAATTGACATTTTTGGAGCAGAAATTATGCGTGTAACCACACTGTTGGGGAATGCATCAGTTTTAGGTCAAAGTGGGCTTGAACATGCTAGCCCCCTCGCCTCTGGAGGAATATTTTCAAATGGAGGAGCCGATATGAACGGATTGGCATCACGGTTTCAATCAGAAGTACGGATACTAACCATTAACATAACTGTCTTTCCATCTAATTTTACTGTCTTTTAGAAGCATTGCTGACACAATTTTTACATTTCATGCTAACATAACTTTTCTGTGAGTTCTTGTAGTACAAATGCTACTTTTTCTATGACAGGTAGTCTTGAGGCTAACATCAAGCAGCACTGAACATATCATTTAGCTTAGCATCCTGTTCTGGAATCTGACCTCTAATTAGCGATTCTCCATTGCCTTTTGGTTGTCCATTGAAAATGACACCCAGCAGTTGACATTTTTAAGAATACCTTATGGAATGAAAATTCAGATCTTGATAGGATGATAACAATACATGCTGAGTCTTCAGCGAGATATCATCCAATTATGAATCCTTTGACAACAAGAGTTTTGTTATTCTAGTGTAGATTACTGACTCTTAAATTATTAAATTGTTGTCTTGTAATAGGATGCTTTCCATGAGTTTTGGGTTTCATGAAAATGCTTATCTAAAGTGCAGCTGGAGCTGCTGGCTGGTCAAATGACCTTCAAGTTGGTTGTTTAGTTTTTGGCAGTTGACTAATGCATTGGACAGTTTTGTCATTCTGGCTTCAGATTTGGCTTGAGCTCCATGGTCTTCTATGGATCTGCTTAAATGTATTGTAACAATTTGGGCTTCTAATTGTTATATCTTTTAAGGCACACTTAGTTGCTTCTGTGTATATTTTTGTCTTCAATGCCCTGAGTTGATGCAGCTTGATACTGAAATGGCTATGGGAATCACTGGAGGTCATCAGTTGAATCAGTCTTTATATTTTCCTCATGCATGCAATCCAACACAAGACTATTGCATTAATCTGTTACTGCATGTTGTAATGATGTCTGGGATGACATTGTGCAGATTTCCAGTTTAGTGCAGCCCACATCAGCACAAAATTGGCTTAGTTCACAAGGTAGCTCATCAGGTCTTATTGTTAAGAGGACAATCAGAGTGGATATTCCAGTTGACCAATTTCCTAGTGTATGATTGAACTTGCTCTGTTGTGATTTTGCCTTTTTTATCTGGCAGTTGCCTGTAATATTTTAATTTTGCAGTACAACTTTGTTGGACGCCTCCTTGGTCCTAGGGGCAACTCTCTGAAGCGAGTGGAAGCCAGTACAGAATGCCGTGTTCTGATCAGAGGGCGTGGTAGTATTAAGGATCCAGCAAGGGTATGGGTAATAATGAATTCTTCTTTTCTCATTTTCCACGTCTGTATGTTTCTGAATTGGATCCAACCAGAAAGATCTTGTTTTTTGTTGTTGAACTTCTTTCTGAATTGAAAAATCATTATCCTCTTTATTTTCTCATGTTTGTCACCTCGTTCTCATTTTAAAGGAAGAAATGATGAGAGGAAAACCTGGTTATGAGCATCTGAATGAACCTCTTCATATCCTGGTTGAGGCAGAACTACCAGTCGAAATAGTTGATGCTCGCCTAATGCAAGCACGTGAGATACTAGAAGACTTGCTGAAGCCTGTGGTGAGCAGCCTTCTTTCCTGTCTCCCTTTGAAGAATTGTGTTCTCTGTTTTACTTCTTTCTTGGGTATAGTGCTTACTTATTTAATCCCAATCTTTGTTTAGGACGAAACCCATGATTTCTATAAGAAACAGCAACTGAGAGAGCTAGCAATGCTCAATGGCACACTTCGTGAGGAAGGTTCTCCCATGTCGGGTTCGGTGTCTCCCTTCCACAACAGCCTCGGCATGAAGAGAGCTAAGACTAGGGGGTAATGGTTCTCAATCAATGGGCTTTTGGAGCTTCCACATTAGTGTCTGCTAGTAAACAGCAGTTCCCACATCACAGTTGTTGCTGTGTCAGACAATCCCTCCAACTGCCATCGGGGCACTGGCGCTATATATATATATATATATATATATATATATATATATACTGTGCTAGTTCTAACTTGTTTCTCTATGAAGTGTGTTTATCCTCTGTCCGGAGGTGGTTTAGTGACAGTCAGTAATGTGTAGTAAGAGATGAGTTCCGGGGGTTTGCATTTATATGTTGGTCGAGGCAATCGGTGAGAGCATTATCTCGCTGATGCCATTCTTGTATTATTATTAGGCCATATTATTATAAGCTTGTAATGACAGTTTTGATGCGTGGATGTGAGGGGTTAAGGTATCTCGTTTCTCCACAAAATGTGAAGCGAGCAAGCGGTGGTGGCTTGGGTTGAGTGTTATGTAGTAGGTAGTTTAGATGGTATTTAGATTTGTTAATGGCAGTCTCTGCCATCTCTATTGTGAATGCATTTGCTCTATTCCCCTTCTTCCTATCATTCAATTTTCAGCACTTATTATTTCTGCATATTATAGAGGATTGGTATTATGGCAATGGATGGCATGGTTTATATATTTGATATTAGAAATGTTACTACTTGTTTCTCTAAAACAAAGAAAGCCTTATATGGTTGTTCTAAGGGGTTTGGACTAGATAAAAGCCATCTTACAGATTATTATTTATATTTTAATGAAAAAAAATGTTTTTTAATATATAACATGTGAAATTATGTTAGATGATACTAAGCTCAAATAAAATTATGACTTATGATCAAAGTTGTTCAATCTGAATGGCTCAAATAGTTTGAGAATTAGAATTGGCGTGAGGGGTATATAGTGCCACGACTTATTTGGATCGTGCGGCGTGCATAAAAACGAGATCGATCACTGAAAAGGTCTGACAAAACGAATAAAGATGGAGAGAAAACTCTATTAAAGCCAAATTTTTCTGTAATCAAAATGATTCATTAAACTAATTTATTGTTATAAAGAGGTTATAATTTGATAAAAGTGTAATTATAAAAATTATTATCTTAATGTCTAAAATAAATTAAATTTTAGTAATATGTATTAAAATTTTAATTTATTATTTTAGTAGTTATTATTACAATTAGACAATAAAAAAAAATAATAATAATTTTGAAGATGATAATAGAGAAATATAAAAAATTTCATGTCAAGAAACTCTAAACATATTTGAGAAGCTAGAAATATTATGGCTTCAACAAGATATCTATGCTAGTGAGTTATTACAAATTTGCAAGTTAAAAGATGTGATAATAACTCTAAAGTATAAATCATTATCACAATCAATTTTATATAAATATTTTATTTCATCTTAAACTTTTAATATATATATATATATTTTTTTTTTCTAATATGCATATAATTATTACTATATGAGATAATTTTCTTAAAATGGGAATTAAAAAAATTATAATTTATTAGAATGTGAAGTTTATTCTTACTTATAACTATCCTAAGTTGAGACTAGAATTTTTTATGACTTTATAAAGATTATTGCTCTACTAAGATTAGTTAGGTTTAACACCAAGAATGGAGATGAAGAGAAAACTCTATTGCTCCCACGTAATTTTATGGAATCTTAATCCAGTTATATTTCCTTTTTGGTGAAAAAATATGTCAAAAGCTTCTGTCGTATTCTCTGACTAACAAACATAGGTTAACAATCGAATCTCATAAACTTTCTTTCATAATCCTAATGTGATAAGTGATTTTTATTTTCTGATAAATTTTTCCGCATGCTAACATTGCTTAGGAGTGTGGTGAGAGTATCAAATTGGATTTGTTTGAGAAAGTTTATGAGATTTATTTATCAGTATAGTATTACTCTTCTCTGATATATTCTTGAGTAATGTTATAGTCATTGAAGGATACGCACTGAATAACGTGACATAATCTGACCGTTGATTCATTATAAATTAATTTTAATCAATGGTCAGAATTTTACCATATCATTTGGTGTATGGATTTGGTGTGCAATTTTGGATAACTCTGTCATTTTCCTATATTCTTTGATGGTGGGTTGGCTCAAGCCGACATTGATCTCTTATGAACTTGGGCTTGGCTGGACGTGTCTATAGAAATCAACCTTGTTTTTTTAAATGTTCTGGTCCTCTTCTGAAGCTTATTTGATTAAATTAAGTTCTACTAATTAACTCCCGTAAAAGTCAAGGACGCGTAGATGCATCTCCACTGAAGTTTCCTTGCGCCTCATCCCAATAGCACTTCTTGATGAAAGTGCAGTAATTTCTGTACTACCGGTTTCTTCATTTACTGCTTTTGATTTTCCGGCATTCTGACTCAACACTCCACACGCTTCTCTCTCAAAACTCTTGATTACTCGGAGGAAGTAATCACGTTTCTCCTACAACTCTCTCAATCTCTCTAGCTACTCTCAATTACTTCTCATATTCTTCGGCGCTCTTACCGACTACCTCAATTTCCACTACTCTTCTTTTCTCAGTGTTCAGGTAAGCAGAATACTGCAAGTTTACCCTTTTTTTTATTTTTAAATTTGATCGTTGATGCATTATTTTCATATTTACATTTTGATGAATGTTTATCAGCATCTTAATGCCGTTTTGTAATTTTAATTATTAATTTAAACTTCGATACGAATCTATTATATATCTTGAGGGAGGATGATTTTTGCAAAATTACCTGGGTTTATGCCATAATTAAATTAAACAGATTATATTTTTCATGAATACTTAGTTGAAATTAGTAGTTGTTGTCAGAAGGCTCTGGAACTCTTTAATTATGATATATTGAACATCATTCTCTTTGAGGTAATTTACCTTTTTCATTTCTTTTCTTTGGATAGACTTAGACCAAAGCCATGCCTGTGGGAGAGGTCTTTCTCTCTGCGGCCCTTCAGGTGCTGTTTGACAGATTGGTGCGCGGTTGGGCTGCGGTTTGCACTTCAAGAGGGCGTACGTTCGAAGATAGGAAAGTGGGAGCAAAAGTTTGAAGATGATTGGGGCAGTGCTCAGTGATGCAGAGGAGAAGCAACTGACGGAGAAAGCTGTGAAAATGTGGCTGGAAGATTTACAAGACTTGGCTTATGATGTTGAGGACATTCTGGATGAATTTGCAACTGAAGCTTTTCGGTGCAGATTAATAGCAGATCGTCTTCCTTGCTCTGTCCCAACTTGTTTCACTTCCTTGAGCCCAACTGCTATTAAGTTCAAAGTGAGTATGAGGTCCAAGATAAAAGATATCGACATTAGGTTGGAAGAACTGAGTAAAACAAAAGATCAGCTTGGGTTGATCAAAGCAAATTGTGCAGGCCTATCAACTGCTGCAGTCTCAAGACCAACTGATACGACTTCACTAAACCAAATCTTCTTTTTTTGGTAGAGATGATGATAAAGCTAAAATACTTGAAATGGCTGTTAAGGGATAAACCAATTGATGACAAGTGTCATGTGATAGCCATTGTTGGCATGGGAGGAATTGGCAAAACAACACTTGCTCAGGAGGTGTACAATCACGAAGCGGTGGAAGATTTCAACCTAAAAGCATGGGATTTATGTTTCTGACGACTTTGATGTTTTGAGAATCTCAAAAGCAGTTTTTGAGTCAATTACTCGATCCTCCTGCAATCTGACTAATTTAGATACTATCCAGGCTGGAATTGAGAGAGCTTGTACGAGACAGAAAATTCTTACTTGTCTTAGATGACGTTTGGAGTGCGGGTTATGACAAGTGGGAATCCTTGAAATCTCCTTTTATCGCTGGAGCACAAAAGGGTAGGATAATTGTGACAGCACGTGACCTTAAAGTTGCATCAAGGATCCCTGGATCCACCAAAATTCATGAATTAGCACTCCTAGCAGACCGGGATTGTTGGTCCGTGTTCATTGAGCATGCATTCAAGCATATAATTACTGGTGCAGATTCAAATCTGATGTCAGTTCGTGAGAAAGTTATTGCAAAGTGTGGAGGCTTGCCCTTAGCTGCAAAAACTCTTGGTGGCCTGCTCTCTCGTCAAAGGGAGAACGAGTGGGAAGAGATACTGAACAAAGAAATCTGGAATGAATCATATGAAAATGATGGAATTCTGCCCGTATTAAGATTAAGCTATTACCATCTTCCTTGGCATTTAAAAAGGTGCTTTGCTTATTGTGCTATTTTTCCAAAGAACTTTGACTTTGTGGAGAAACAACTTGTGTCTTTATGGATGACAGAAGGTCTTATTCAGGCAACAGAAAACAATAAACAATTGGAAGAAATAGGTGCTGAGTATTTTCGAGATCTATTGTCAATATCCCTTTTTCAAAAGTCAAGTAGAGATAACACTAAATTTTCAATGCATGATCTGGTCCATGATCTAACCCAATGGGTTACTAAAAGGACATATTTAGAGTTGAAAGATGAATTGGGATCCCAGGAGCAATACATCAGAACAGCTCGCCATTCTTCTTATATTTCTGGTAATTATGATGGCAAGAAAAAATTTGAAGTCTTCCGTAAAGTTAAGCGCTTGAGGACATTCTTGCCGATGCGACTATATGAAGATGGTACTCGTTACATAACTTCTTTGTTTCTTTATGATTTGATGCCGAAGTTAAAAAAATTGAGAGTGCTATCTCTAGCAACATATTACATCACTGAGCTACCAGATTCATTTGGAGGCTTGTTACATTTGAGGTACCTCAACCTTTCTCAAACTAAGATTAGATATTTACCTGAGTCAACAAGTTCATTGTACAACTTGCAAATTTTGTTACTAGCAGATTGTTGCTATCTCTTGAAGCTACCTTCCATGATGAAGAATTTGATCAATCTACGCCATCTTGATATATCAGGTGCAAATTTAATATCAGAGATGCCTTTAGGAATGGAAGATTTGATATGCCTCCAAAGATTATCTAATTTTATTGTGGGGAAAGATATTGGATCTGATTTAGAAGATTTAAAGTGTTTAAAGGATCTCCGTGAAAAGCTTTGTATCTCAAAGCTAGAGAATTCACAGCATCCAACAACATTCATATTGAGAGATATGTGTCACCTAAAAGTTTTGGTGCTAGAATGGAGTCCTCAACTTGATCATCCACGAGATATTGCAGAAGAAGAAAGGGTACTTGACTGGCTGCAACCTCACGAAAATCTGGAAGAACTCACGATCAAATGCTATGGTGGTACAGAATTTCCACCTTGGGCTGGGAATCCCTCGTTCCACTCAAAACCAATGGTACTAAGGGTCCTAAGGTTGGAGAATTGTAAAAATTGCACTTCTTTGCCTTCATTGGGGTTATTTACATCACTAGAAGAACTCATCATCAAAAACATGACAGGAATAAAAAGGATTGGTTCTGAGATATATGGGGAGGGTTGCTTTCAATCATTGGTGAATCTTTGTTTTGAAGGTATGGAAGAATGGGAACATTGGGATCCTATTGGCGAATATGAGCCTGTTGAAAGATTCCCTTGTCTTCGAAAGCTTTCCATCAAAAACTGCCCCAAACTCCGTGGAGCACCATTTAATCATCCTTCAGTCATTAGAGACACTGGTGGTTTATAAATGTGGGCAGTTGGTGGTTTCCTTCTCAAGCTTTCCAAGGCTGTGCGAATTAGAAATAGATGGCTGCAAAAAGATGGCGTGCAGTAGTCTAACTGATTCCGGATCACTGAAGTCTATGACTCTTTCAGATTTTTCCCGGGTTATGGAAATTGGTTAAGACAAGAGCCATCTATCCTGACCTCCCTCCAAGAGCTATATATTCGAAATTGTGAGGCTTTAACATCCTTACCTGAAGGCCTGGAAAAATTTTCTCATCTTGAATGCTTAGAAATCAAAGATTGTGATTTTCTAACATCCATTGTCAGAGACCAGTTTCCTTCTTCACTAAGAAGATTCTCAGTATTAGATTGTGAGAATCTGCAATCTCTGTTCGATGGTAGAGAGGGGTCTCCTTCTTCAGCGAGTAATGAATCCAAACTTGAACATTTGTCCATCTACAACTGCCCAGCTCTTGAATGGGTATCATTGGGAGAGCAATCATTTTCAGCACTCAAATTCCTTGAGATTTGGAATTGTCCAAAGCTCACATCAATATCACCCAAGAGGTGAGTTACCTGCAGTAGTCAAACATCTTCAGATTCGGAAATGCTCAGAACTCACAACCTTGGTAAGAGACAAGTTACCGGAGACACTTGAGTACCTGCAAATTGACAGGTGTCAAAAGCTAGAGTCAATAGCAGGAAGGTTTCATAATAACCTGTCTCTTCGTTTTATTCGGATCTCAAATTGCAAGAAACTTCAATCCTTACCTGATGGTTTACACAATCTTAGCGGTCTTCATGGGATTGAAATAAATGATTGTCTGAGTCTTGTTGGCCTCCCACAAGGAGGGCTTCCAACCTCCATTTCCAGTGTTTCAATTTGTAAGTGTGCGAAACTTGAAGCCTTACACAGCAGCATGAACAAGGCTCAACTCTATTCAGGAATTGACCATTCAAGAATGTCCAAGCATCCCATCATGTCCAGCCGAAGGTTTTCCCATCAACCTAACATCTCTCTTGATTGAGGATCAGAATATCCGTGAATCATCACTTCTTGAGTGGAGGTTGCCGAGGCTGAGATGTCTTAAAAATCTTTCTATTCTTGGATGCTCAGATGCTGTTTCTTTTCCGCCAGAAAATATGCTACTGCCTGCTTCTTTAACTATGCTGAAAATTCAAAAATTCCAGAAACTGAAACACCTATCTTCCCAAGGTTTCCAAAGCCTCACGGCTCTCGAACATTTGTTGATAGGAGAATGCCCAAATCTCACATCCCTTCCAGAGGAGGGTCTGCCACCTTCACTTTTACGATTACGTATTTTTAGGTTGTTATAAGCTGGAAAAACAGTGCAAGAGGGGAAAAGGAAAAGAGTGGTCTAAGATAGCTCACATTCCTTGTGTTGAGATTGATCACAAATTCATTTACGAGGAATAAGCTTGAATTTGATGTGAAGAACAATGAAAGTTAATAGAACCAGAGAATTGCTGCATTCTTTCTTTGTACTCTGTCAGAGGTATGTCAATTTCGAAACCTGGACAAAATATTTATTCATTCGGAAAAAAAAATATTTGAACTTTATGATAACATATATATGTTAATTACATTCAAATGAAGTTTTCATAATCTCTGTTCTTTTAAGTGAACTGCTTCTTCATTCTTTCAACAGTTTTGGGTGAAAGGTCAGAGAAATATATTTCTGTTAATTTTTTATAAATTAAAATAGAAGTTGATGGAAGGAAGATGGTGTGCGGCAGTGAACTTTGACTCTATGACAGTTGACAGATATTTCAGGAGTTGGGTAATTGATGAAGGTAAGGTATCTTTATCTAAACTCTTTTATCTCCTTCTTTTCATGCCAATTATTAAATGTTCTTGCTTCTTGAACTAAATATTGGTTTTTTTTATGTAGGCCAATCTTGTCAATGATCCAAGAGGGCTTAAGACCAGAGATAATCGAGACCTAGAGCGGAACAGGGTGCTTGAACTAAGGTTTTTACCTTCTTTCATTTTCATTGTTTCTTTGTTTGATTATTGATTATTGTTTACTTTTGTTTAGCAGTGGAAAGCAAGTGGACTACATGAACTAGGCTTCCTGGTATTCTGGTAAGCATACTTCATTTAATTGATTGCTTAAAAAAATTTTGTAAACTTAATCAAATCCTATCGTTTGGCAGATATGGTTTCAGTTTAATTTTGGTTGTTGAGGTTCACTTAAAGCAAGGCATCATTGTCGAGGCGTATCATTTTTCCATACATTAGTAATTCTCATTGGGAGATTGGCCAGGCCAGATCTCAGCCTGAGCCTCTTTCTCCTCCACGCCGCCCTTCCTAGACAAGTCGATTTATTATGCTCGTCGAGATGAGATGGAGGATGAAATTTAATTGGAAGATTTCTGTAAAGGAATTTTGGTTGTTTGGATGATTATTTCTGTTAAGCCAATTCTTTTGTATTGAATAATATGGTAATGATAAAAGCTTTCACATCTGTCATCAATTCCTGATCTTCAACAAGAACTCAACTAAATGGGTTGGTTCTGGGCTGCTCTCAAAGTGTCAACAAAACTCAATTATTTTGTCTAGAGTATTGACTACAGATATTTCGACCTCTCTTATCAAACTCTCAATTATTTTCTTGTTCTCTCTCTTATCACACTCTCTCAAACACTACTCTTGTTTTCTCAGTGTTAAAGGTATGCACAATACTGGAAAATTTACTTCTTTTTTATGTATGTTTATCAGCATCTTTATATCATTTTATTCATTTATCATAAATTTAAGCTTAGATATAAAAGGATACGGATTCCTCTTAACTTGGATCTTGCCCTTTTTTACACTTTGTGAGAGGATAATTATTGCAGAACAT